>OY776292.1:24272857-24708596 GCA_963675345.1 Trididemnum clinides | reverse complement strand
GCTATATAACTCTAATGAAAATAACAAAATTCTTTGCAGGAGTTTGCTATCAAGCCAGAAAAATACAATACAAAAACAAAAATACAAGTCAAACTAAGATGTACATTACACAAAACACACTATAGGCTATTAAAAAAATAACTCCCAAGTTCAGTTGAGATATCATTTACATTACGCACTTGAATAACACTAAATGTTCATGCAAGGCTGCATACGAGAATCAAATGATTTTTTAAATAGATTAACACCACAATAAGCTTTGAAGTTATATGAAAGGCAGTGGCTATTTTGCCGTCGACGGCAATTTGCCCTTGGAATCTATTTTGCTGTGATCATTCACGTGTTTATATAGCCAAATTTGCTATAATTGCACCAGTGACTCTGTGGTGTAGTAGATAGAGCGCTGGTCTTGAGATATCATGGTGTCGGATTCGAATCTCAGCTGGCAGGGCTTTAAAAGAAAGGCAGTGTACACTGAAGGGGCAGGCCCGGTATGTAAATGTACAGGGCAGTGTACACTGCAAGGGAGTGTACAGGGTGGGGGATAGAGACCTTGGGGTGCAAAATTTTTTAAATTGGTTTTTAAAATTGACCAATCAGAGACGACCAAAAGTCACATGTTTAGTACGTCATTAAGATTGACCAATCACAAACAACTCACGGCAAAATAGTCTCTGAGGGTAAATTGCCGTCGACGGCAAAATAGCCACTGCCTATATGAAAATGCATTTGTGTGCAAAATTTATTGACCTAGGTTGTGATGCATTTTTGCAGTGCCAACACACAAGCTGACTCTGGTAATATCACTGCTGATAGTGTTTGAAAGCCTGACAGAACAAAACATACTGCTAAAATACCAGATAGGAATTATGATACCAGTAGCTTGCTGGCTTACAAGTGAAACAATTTAGAATAATCTAAAAAGAAGTGGCTATTTTGCCATCACTATTAATGTGTGTTTAAATAGCCATGTTGGCTGCAATTTTGGCAGAGATGCTGTGGTGTATCGTAGTGGATAGTGCAGCTGCCTTAATATGCTACGGTTATGGGCACAAATCTTTACTGGCAGGGTACTGGGTACTCAAACAAAGGCAGGGTGCACTGGAGGGAGAGGCCTGGTAAGTGAATGTATGGAAGAGTGTGTACTGGGGGGAGTGTACAGTATGGGGGAAAGAACATCGGGAGAGCAAATTTCTCTATTTGTCACTGAAACTGATCAATCAAAAACGACCAAGAGTCACATGTTTAATATGTAATTGAAACTGACCAATTACAACTGTCTGACAGCTAAATAGCTACAGCCAATCTTATATGTTAGAACATGATTTGGTCTCCTATGACATCACCAGGTGATAATTATTTAAATACACTAATTACTTAGTTTTTCGGCTTTCTAGTTTTGTACATCAACACAGTAGGCTCTTGCCTACTTGTGAGATTTGTTTGAGAGTTGAGTATGCAAGATACTAATAACCAGGTAACTGGATGGGCTGACCTAATTTAACAGCAAAAACCTGTTTTAGCCACAAGCTTTTTCTGACCCTCTCATCAGTGGCGGTATCGGATCAAAAATGAAAAGCTAGAGAGTAAGCTTGCGTCTAAAATAACTTTTTTCAAAGCTATATTAAAATTCTGTACCACAAACAAGATTTTTGTTTAATCACTTTAACAGTCAAGAGTTAGAGCCAAACTTCGTTTCAACCATTTTTTAAAAAACTTCAATATATGATAAGTTGATTTAATGTTTTCTTTAACTTGCGTAATTTTGACAACCAACGACCTTTCTTCCATGCCTATTGTTGTCACATAACTTCTTAGCATTAATATTTTGCTGTTGTGAGACAGCAATGGACGGAAAGCGGATAACGGACCAATTACTGAAATCTACAAGCTACATCTGTAGTTCATAAACTTTGTGATATTGTTACCCCAAGAAAGACCTGATGGCTTTCAATCATACCATTTTCGAACAAAAGCAAATTACAGCTTGCAGTTGATTTAATATACAGCATAAAGTGCAATTCTGTGTGTCTATGTGTGCGTTCTAAGTCCACTGAAAAGGGAAAAAGTACAAGCATCAAATTTGGCACAATTGATCACCATCCCATGCTGAGTGTCATAAGGTATTGGTGACGTCATGATGACGTCATAATCAAAATAATTTTTTACAATTTGCATTACTTAACAGAGAACAATTATTTTGGGCTCAAACAAAAACCAGCTTCCAACTTAGCACATTTCAAAAACTTTCATTTATTTGGGGTCTAAAATGACGTCACAATCAACGATTCATTGAACAATCTGTTTTTTGTTCTTTCTCAAAAAACACTAATCGCAAAAATGAGATTAAACGTTCTTTTAAGCGATGTTAATAAGCTGCTTTTGATGAAAACAACTTTACAACAATTAATGCTCATTTGACTGTGCTACGAGCACTTCTTTATTTAAGCATTTCATGCCCTTTAAGCTCTTTTCTCTTATATTTCCCTTGCACGCTTAAACTGGCTCTATGATGTCATAATATGTCTCAAACGATTAACACAAATCTTCGCTACGGCAGATCATAATATCAAGATGTTTTTAAAAATTGCAACCTTTCTGCAAAATTAGTTTATTTAAAAACTAATTTGTGATCTCATTTCTCAACTGATTTTCAAACTTTATTCAACAAATTAAAGGTTATTTCAAGGCGATTCTGATATTGTATAATATGCACAATTAATATTAGTTTTTGTACTGAAACTGAACTATAAGACCTGTTGTGTAACTTTTACCCCTCCCAAAAGTAGTGTGTTCAGTAAAAACAGATGACTTTAATGCAACAACGTTATAATAAAGTTTAATAAACTACCAATATTTCTATCCGTTGAATTCAGGGGTGTGCAAACTGCGGCCCGCGGGCCAAATGCGGCCCGCGTCTGAAAATTGTGCGGCCCGCGGAGAGTTGCGGTTTTTGAATAGAGTGCGGCCCGCGAACGTTTCACACGTTTTTTGGAGGTGCTTAATAAAATCAATGTCAGAAATAAACCTAGAATAAAGTTAAATAATTTAACAGTTAACCGCTTTGCAAGAATATGTTCCAATTAAAGGTTGCTCTCTGCACAGCAAAGATCATAAAGAAACAAGTTTTTTAGCTAAATATTGTTCGCTTGTGACGTTGTAGACATATACTATTGCGTTTTTGCTAGAACGTTCCATGTATTGTAATTGGTTAATTTTGCTCAATTTTTGTTCTTCTCACCTCTTGGAAAAAATTTCAGAATCTAGTGAGATTTGTAGAGATACGACGAAGAAAATTATTAGTTAATCGTAGAGATATGTCCTTTTGACGATTTGCTAATTTAGTTTAGAATTAGAATCATTCGTATCGTGGCTTGAGGAATTAGCGCGTAGCTAATTTATGGTTGATAGTTGTGCTAGTGAATGAAGAGGTGGTTCGTAGCGAAGATATTGAGTCTAGCCAGTTAGCTAATATTGAGTCTAGCGAGTCCAGCCAGTTATCAATAGCCAGTCAGCTAAGCTAACTTGAAATCTCGAAAGGAAGGTCGGTCCGTCAATTAGTTTTATCAGTTGATTATTTTTGAAAAATAAAGGACAAATTAGGTAACAATTATGCGTTTAACATGCTATAACTTACCAATTAATTAACCACGGTTTAATCACAATTAAACCATGGCTACAGCCTAGTTTAGCAAAGATGTCCTTCGTTCGTTTTTTGTCCATTCTGTTTGCATACTTTTTAACTTCGTGAATTTTGGTTTCAGCATATTTATTGATTTTGTCTAATTCTAATAAACTTATATACAAGAGTTTAGCAAATTTAAACCTTGGTTTCAATTAATTCATCACTCCGCAATGGCAAATTTCGCAAATTCAAAAAAGACAAGAAAGAGGAAAGTAGAGGAAGAGATGCGAAAATTTAATGACAAATGGACTTCTGAATATTTTTTTATCGAAAATGCAGACAGTAGACCCTTGTGGTTGATTTGCAATCAAACTGTAAATGTTAATAAAGAGTACAACATTAAACGACATTATGACTCAAAACATGCTGACTGTATTTATGGAAAGCTGAAAAGACGTGAGAGAGAGCTGAAAGTTAAGCAATTGAAGGAACAATTGAAGAGCCAGCATTTGATGTTTCAAAAAATGCAAACTGATAATGAAAAAATAGTTCGATGCAGTTTCTTAATTGCACAGAGAATAGCTCAAACTATGAAGCCGTATTCTGAAGGTGATTTTGTGAAAAGTGCCTTATTGATGTCGCAGAAGAAATGTGTCCTAAAATGGTACAGGAGTTCGAGAAAATAAGTTTGTCACGTTGGACGATAGCAAGGCGCATTGACGAACTTGCTGGTGATGTTTGTGACACGCTTAAAGACAAAGTGAAAAACTTTGTGTCATGGAGCTTCGCAGTCGATGAAAGCACCGATGCAAAGGACACGGCTCAGTTGGCTGTGTTTATAAAAGGAGTGGACAAGGAGTTGAACGAAACAGAAGAACTTCTGTCACTACAGTGTATGAAGGATACTACTACTGGTGCAAATATTTTTTGTGAAGTTCTCAATGCTTTTGATAAGTTTGGTTTGGACCTATCCACTTTATGCGGAATCGCAACTGATGGTGCTCGAGCCATGTCCGGAACTGGCATTGGATTTGTAGGTCTCTTGAAATCTGCTTTGAAAGAGAAAAATATCAGTGACGACATAGCAATTTTCCACTGTATTATTCATCAACAAAATCTATGCGCAAAATCCTTGAAATTCAAACATGTCTTGAGCCCGGTCAATGAGGCAATAAATTTCATTCGAGCTCGAGGACTAAATCACCGGCAGTTTCAAAAGTTTCTGAATGATCTCGACACCGAACATCAAGATCTAACTTATTCTTCCGAGGTACGTTGGCTAAGCAAGCGTGGTATGTTGCGACGATTTTACGAACTGCGAAACGAAGTCGCACTATTTTTAAAAAATAAAGGGCGACTAATGGCTGAAATGGAAGACGAAAGTTGGTTGTGTGATCTGGCTTTCTTGGTCGATATTACTACTCGCATGAATGAACTCAATACAAAGCTGCAACGAAAAGCCCAGTATGCGAGTGAAATGTATGGTCACATAAAAGGCTTTATGAACAAGTTGAGACTTTGGCACGCACACATAAAAAATGCGGATCTCTCTCACTTTCCAACTTTAAAAGAAATGTGAATGCTTCCAGAGAAGAAAACCGAAATTGCAGATCAACTTGAAAAATTGCTTAATAAATTTTCGGCTCGCTTTAAAGACTTCAGATCCCATGAACATTTATTTGAAATATTTTCTTCACCATTTCACACAGAAATTGACAAAGCCCCCACTGATATCCAAATGGAACTGTTTGATCTTCAGGAGAGTAGTGACTTGAAGGCCAAGTATGTGGAAATGAATCTTGGTGATTTTTACCGGAAATTTCTTGACCAAGATAAGTTCCCAAATTTAAGAAAATTTGTGGCTTCCAAAATGGCACTTTTTGGCTCAACTTATTTGTGTGAACAATTTTTTTCTAAAATGGGTTTTATGAAATCTCCCTATCGATCAGTAATGACAGGCGAACACTTGGAAAATGGGCTTAGAGTTGCAAGCACCTCAATTAAAGTAAATTTGAATAGAGTGGTTCAGAAAAAAAGCCAGCTGCATAATTCTCACAGAAATTGTTTGTACAAAGATTAAATCGTATTGCCATGTTCTGATTATACAATTAAGTTTACATATTTTTGTTTTTTAACAAATTACTAAACAAATTTTTTTCGAATAATACTGGTATTACTGTTTTTGATATTATTGCAGTTTTATTTTTATCGCTGGCAATATTGTTTTTGATATTCGGTAAAATATTATCCTATTTGAAGGTGCGGCCCGCAGAATATTGTGCTTATTGGTATTTGGCCCACCATTAAAAAAGTTTGCACACCCCTGCGTTGAAAGATTAGGAAATTTGCTTTCCAGCAACATGTAACTCCAATTACTTAAGGCTAAGGATTAGTTTATAATGGCTGATCAAAACTTGGTTGCCATACATGATGTTTCATTTTTAGTTGTACAATTATCCTACTAGAACTAAGAAACTTGCAATCGTTAAACAAAGTTAGATCCTTTTGTTTTTATTTGCCGTATTTATCCTACATGGCATTCTTGGCACATTTTGACCAATTTTCCTCTCAAACGTAGTTTTTTTGCATTATCTTTCGAAGTTTTGAAATAGATCCATCAAAACTGAAGTCTCCAAATGTTTATGAAATGTAGTCTACCGGTTAGAAACACACAAAAATTTAGTGCCTACAGTTTGCAAAATTCCAATTTCTAGAAAAACTAAGTCCTTTGGTGCATTTGTCTATTCTTTCTCGATAGCATGGATCTTTGGCATTATCAATCAAATTATTCAAAAGACCCATCGAAAAATGAAGTCTACAAATTTTAATATGTAGCCTACTCGAGCAAAGCACTTGGTGATCACCCAAGAAAGATACCATGGGGTAAAGATGGTCCTTTCTTATGGTTTGCAACAAAATGTACCGAGCTACATATGATCTAGGGTCTTTTGTAGAAAGCCCATACAAAAAAAATCATACCTACGAATGCTCATTGATACTAACCTAACATTAACCCCAACCCTAACTACGTGGATTACGGTTAGCGTTAGATTTAAAACGTGGTGGAGGTGTTTTTTCTCAAATCTCACATTTTTGCTTTAGTGGCCGGGGCTTTCTACAAAAGATTGATGATCTAAATATTGAAGCAATTTCCTTTGCAATTGGACAAGGCTGTCGCAGCAGCCAGCTGATTTGATGTTCTTAATCTCGACCTTATCAATGGGGGCTCCTGCTACTGCTATAACTTAACTGTGAGTGCTTTATTTCGTATCAGCTTGCTCTTTGCATGGTGGTGTTTATGCCAGGGCCAAAGAACATGAAAGCAGTCAGAGACGTTAGTTCATATTAATTCGCCTACAGTGACGAAAAAGTGTTAAGTAGCAATTCTAATTATAATAGCTCGAAACGCATTGTGAGGTCATAATGTTAAATGACATCTCAATGCTTGAACTATTTACTGCAAATAGGAGCAGACAGCAAAATCATCCACAATCATTTTGATAGCGAACATAAATGGTAAAGCCCATTACTGACATTTGTAATTGCAAGGATATCGGTACAAAACACTAATCTCCATTTAACATTAGGGAGGTCTGGATTAGGGGCAAAGTTAAATGTAATAAAATCCCAAGTTTAAGAAAAGATCAAAATTAAACAATAAAGGCATCAATCAGCAACACTGGATTAAGAGAAAAGGTTTTTGTTTGAAAAGAGCTTAATAGGCGCCTACTGCAATAGGTTATGTGACTTAAAGGAAAGGCAGGACCATTTTTCATGTTAAGGCCGAATCAAAGCAAACAGTGCAAGCAAAAATCTTATGTCACAAATGTTAATACGAAAGCGGGCCTACCAAATCGTTGAACATGCCTACCACCAAACAGCTCATTTCTTTATGACTCAAAACAGTCACCATTTGGGCGACGCCGTCAATTTTGACTACGTTTCGTCTCTCCCCTCCCCCCCTTTTTACTTTTTTAAAATCAACGAATAGTAGTTTATGTCATCGTTCTTTCTTTTTGAATACTTCCAGTCTTGATTAATGAACCAACATGATTGTCATTACATGTAAAGGAGATATGGCTTATATTTAGTAAAACATTTCCTTGTGGCTCTAACAAATGTTTGTACAGTAAAGCTGGCGCAGCTGCATTAATTGATACGTTTTCAATTGGCACGGGCGATACTATGAACTGCCTGGTTTAAATCGCGCCATACTTGGGAGAAACATTTTTTTCTATTTTTCCTGATAATAGCTTCGTAGAGCTATCGGATTCAAACCAGAAAATTTGGTAAACGCAAGAACTTATTTAACTTCTATGAGCATGCCTAAGCAAGGAAAAACGAATATGAATCATAATCAGGGATGTGGAAGCTTCAACCGCTTCCGCTTTCATACCTATCGCTTCCGCTTCCACTAACATAAAATGACAAAACGACGGTTGACAATTTTTTTAACATTTGTTGGTATGTAGCCTGCCTTCTCCTACACTTTATCATTTTGAGAAAACAAAAACCTTCATTCATTGCTATTGCTTTATCTACTTCGCTTGAGCTTATTGTTTCGAACTACTCTGTGTTTCTTTTTCTTAAATATTAGAACTCGTGTTGAATGTAGAACAGTGCTTTTCAATCTTTTTGTCATCGCGGAACTTTTAATGTACTTTTGCGTTTGTCACGGAACCCCCACAAACAAAATTTAGAAATCACGAATTGCTTGCAAGAAAATCAAATACTTCGTTACTACAAATATTTTGTTTCTACAATTCAAAAAATAATTAACACTTCAACAAATAAACAGTTATTGCAAGTTTCTTCACTACCTACAACCACTTTTACAACAGTTAGCCTAATGCTTCTCAGATCTAAACCGTATGGCTACATATTACAGCTTTCGACAATAACCTATTGTCACAACAACAAATTACACCGTATAGCGCTGATTTTCTCTCTCTATCCTCAACTAACTCTGACATTGAGTTAACTTTAACTCTAATCATCATTACGGACTTTTTGTCTGTCCCCAAAACACGTATTGATTCCAATCTTTTTGGATAGTGAAGTGCGAAATTTCTGTCGTATATTAAGTATATACATGTAAAGCGAGCAATGTTAAACTGCTCGAATCAACAGCCGCCTCAATGTGGTGGTGCGGTCCCCAATTCCGTTTGGGTTGGGTTAAAATGGCTGTTGGTCTTTCCAGTTACCCCGGGCACTCCCCTCACACAAACCATTTTTTGGTCGTGCAGCCCCCTGAACGACCGCAGAGTGGTAGCACACAGCCTCTTTAAAATCGGCCTGTCTTCTCCCGCCTTTCTCTTGCCCGTCTTCTCATTCTTCTCCTTGTCTTGATGAGCGACAACGTTCATCCAAATCCTTGTACCGTCTATCCCTGTTCAGTGTGCGCTGGAAATGTGACCTGGCGGGATAGGTCAGTGCAATGCTGCACATGCTCTAATTGGGTTCATTTAAAGCGCTTACTACTCTCTTTTTCTAGATTCAGAATTCTTGGCAGCTCTCACTCCTGGAGCTGTCCTTCCTGCTGCGTCCTTGCTTTTTTCGGAGATCCCACACCTACCAGCACTGTGACTTTCTCCTCGGACTTCTCCAGCTGGTATACCTCCACTGCTCAATCTGGCTTCCTTCTGCTAATGCAGCACTCGCACCCCACCCTTGCCTTCAAACCTCTTATCCTTCTTCAGCCCACTTTGTATCTTCTCGCTCTGCTCAATCACCACTGCCTCATGCTCCTGGCTGTTTCTCTTTACCTCCTGCTTCCTCTTCCCCTCCCTGACTCCCTCAGGGTTCTTCAATGGAATGCTGGGGTCTCCAAGCCAGGAGCACTGAACTGCAACACTTTATTTCGTTTCATCCCGTTGACCTTATTTGTATCTAGGAATCTAACCTTAATTTATCTTCCTCTTTTCGGATCCCTGGATTCTCTGCTCTGCGATCTGATGGCACCCACTCCCAATCTGGTATTTTTTCTATTGATGTTATAGACGCTAGCGGCGTTATCATTTTCGTCAGGTAGGGCTTATCCTTCTCTGAGGTTTCTACCTCCTCTCTTTCTTCGCTTGACCCCTACTCTGTCAACATCTCTCTGAACGACTCCTCCTCGCTCTCATTTCTTAATGTTTATGCTCCCCCTATTCGCTCTTCTCCGAAGGATAGCAGAACCAATTCCTTTTCTCCCTCCATTCTTCCCTCTTATGTGGAAACGAAAGCGGTAGAATTTTCGCGCTTCCGCTTCCGTTTCCACAGAAAAGGGACCGCTTCCGCTTCCAGCTTCCGCTTCCACATCCCTGCTCAAAACCCCCCCAAAACATTTGTATGGTAGATAAAAAAAGTAGAGTTGGTTTTTAAAAAATATATATTGCTAAATATTGGCCTCATTTGAAAGCTTTCTTTGCAGCAATATATAACTTTAAATAGTTTAGGCTAAACGATATACAGGGTGGCCCAAAAGTAGGCATACAGTTATTAAACTATTTTTTATGTGCTTTGAAGTTACCAGCAGTGCACTTTATGTGGCCCAAAAGTAGGCATACAGTTAATGGAGAGAACTATTTAGAAATTCTTTGTGAAGTGGTAGTGCCACAACTTCAAACTAAACCTAACTTTGATGAACTCTTCTTTCAGCAAGATGGAACTTCTCCACATTATGCGTTAAGAGTAAGAGATTACCTTAACAAAGTCTTTACACAGCGTTGGTTCGGAAGAACAGGTAGCATTGAATGGCCACCATGCTCACCTGACCTGACACCAATGGATTTCTTTTTTGGGGGTGTTGTAAAGAACAAAGAGTATGTAAAGAACAAGGAGAAGAATCCCAAAACAGTAAATGAATTAAAAGATTGCATTTGTGACGCATTCAGAGAAATTGATTCAAATTGAAATTTGTGCTGCACGGTATGTCAGAGTGTTTTGAACAGATGTAAAGAAGGACATTTTGAGCACTAAAAAGATTAAACAGTTTCCATTTAAGATGTAACTATCATTCTAGAGGTTTAAAAGTGCCTACATAAGAACTACAAATCTACTTTTGGACCCAAACCCTACTTTTAATAACTGTATACCTACTTTTGGGCCACCCTGTATAATATTTACTGATTAAAAATGGGTATAATGCATCATATCAGTTAAACCCCCCCAAAATTTTCGACTTACCTTCATCAAATTAAAATTTTTAGAAACTACATCCTATAAAAAGATAAAATAAATTGGAACTTTTTCACCACTAAATTCGTGTTTTTTTTATCAAGTTTTCAAGGGGATACAAGCTAAAATACAAGTTTAAAAGCTGGCAGAAATTTGGCTTCTCCAAATCAAAGTTTTGCTGTATTCCCCTTGTTTTTCAACAAATGGGAGGGTGTAAAAAATCTTCTGTTTCCTGGTTGGTGACCACACATTTTATTTAAACTCAATATTTTCTGAATCTTGAAGAAATCCTCATTCTAAATATATATAATGTTACACGTTTTGGCTAAGCTCTAGCAGATAATGGCTGATTATATTTTACGTACTAAATTTACTAAAAAAATTTAGTACCGGTTGGTACCGGTCAAAAAAAAGGTCATGGGTTTCAGAAAGTTGCAAATTGTAGAAAACCTAGGCTTTTAGGTAAGTTTTAACTGATATACCTTAAAAGCTTATTTCCTTAGCATCATCTAGCGACGATTTTTTTAAAAATTGGTAAAAATAAATACGCTAGTGATCTTCGAAGTAAGGGTACTTTAACTTCGAAAACAACTCAGCGCCTATTGGGGGGTAATTTGCATATTCAAAAAAATTTTTTTTTATATTTAAAATCTTCAAGAAATGGAGATTTAAATGACATTTAATGACATATGATACTTGATGTAAAAGCAAACAGATGAGTAATCATTTACAAACAAACTTGGGGTATGTACTTATGATTGATTATGACAAATTATGGCAGTTTTTCGCCCAGACTGGAAAGAGTTAAATAAATCATAGCCAAAAACGTTACACTGGTGGGACCACTACAGTTAATCTCCTTTAGGTCCAAAAGTTTGACGATCTATACTATGCTTTCTATGAAGGCACTAGTTATTTGTCAATCACCAACTGTACTGAAAAGACATGATATGATATCAAAATAGTGTTATTGTCTGCAGTTTGCTCAACGTGCATCGCTGGCCTGCTGCATTACTTCTTTTCATTTAATTGATTGCTGCTCTTCCAAAACTAAGAAGCTGAATTCAATGAAACAGGGCCCTTTGTTAGTTCCTCATCAATTGTGTGGGGTTCTTTGATTGATCAATCCGGAAAGCAATGCAATAGGACGCCCAAAGCCAGCGCCGCTTTACCGTGCTCATATTCCACAACCAAGGCAAAAATTTTTCAAATTGTCAGATTTTCCTTAAAATTGCCAACTGTTTTTCTTGCTAATTCGTCCTGGCAAAACTCAAAGTGTTGCATCAGTATGTTCGGTTTCACGCTTTCTTGAGTCTGTACTTCACAACAACTCACACACTGCGGTTTTTCAATTGAATTTTCAGCAGCACTTGTAAAACCAAACTTTAGAAAAGCTTCTTTGTCGGCCAGCTTCGTTTCTTTGGAGGCATCTTAATAGTTTTTAGCTTACAATAGACCAGGGCTACTCAACTGGCGGACCGCGGTCCGAATCTGGACCTTTCAAGTGTTAAAGCTGGACCTCAAGCTTCAGGATGAGTACCTTTTTTTAATTATGGGCGACGGGTTCAGCTTCACATCGGCTTCAACTAGGCGCTGCCCCGCCTACGGGGGGGAGGATAATCTCAAAAAAAAAAGGTCATCACCCGTTTCGCTGCCCGTTTTCAAATCAGCAATTCTACTGGACCTCAGGAAATACTAAACTTCTCCGACTGGACCTTCATTAAGATTAGTTGAGTAGCCCTGCAATAGACTATACTGCACTACAGCTTTAGACTACTTCAACAGTAAGGACTGCCGACTCGCTCGTTCAGCAGTTTGAATTCGGGTCCTACAGTCGGCGAATAGAAGTTATACATATACACACGCGCTTTCATTTTCAAGTTACTGCCTACACATGCGGCACTCCCAAAATAATTGAACTTTCAAAACGTCAATGCTTTGACAACAGCTTTTCTTTTGAAAACCTGCGAAATCACAAAAGTTAGAATTTTGTTGCTTGCACTCGCATGCAATCTTGTAACTGATAAATTGCCGTATTATAAATTTTGTTAAGCAGTTAGCTCATACGAAACTCTACATTATACGAACTTGAAAATATTTACTGCAAGACAATCAAGTAAACTATAATTTAAATTATCCCCCAAATAATGTCAAATTACCCCAAAGGGGTAATTACCGACAGGTTCGAAATCATTGGTCCACGCTACAAAGCAGAGTTCTGCCCAACCTGTAAACGCGTGAGCTTTAATTTTTTAAAATCTGTATTCATGACACAGGAAAATAAATTTTAGCAGAAACAAAATCCAACACGCAAAAAGTTACCACAAAAAAGCAAAAACCAACAAATGATATGCAGTGAACATTTTACATCAAAATTAAATTAAATATTTTTGGCTCATCAAAATGGCTAGCATTGTAAAATCAAAATAACATGTTAACATTTTTTGCATAATTTTGCTATGCAAAAAACTGTACCTATTTTGAAGTAAAACAGGGTAGTAATTAACGTTTCATCGAGAAATTTACAGTAAATTTCTTAAAAAGTGCCTGACGTTGAAACGCAGCTAAAAACTTGTTTTGAAAATAGCACAAAACTTTTTCTAGTGAATAGAAATTCGATCACAATTTAAGCTTCATTTCTGTGAATGAAAACGCAAAGTTGTTTTCATGGCACAAAATAGTGCCAGGAAGGAAGCAAAAACAGGAGCTGATTAAGGTCGTGAGATTTATCGATTAGTTATTGTGCACCTACTAAGTGAGCAAAGCCAAGGCCAAACTAGATTTTAGTGGAAGTGCATTAAGGTTCAAAGACGTGTAGCCACTAAAAGCAATTTTAGCAAAAGTGCAAATTTTACTATCAAATTTTGGTAATTCAAAAGGCCAATATGGCATTCTAAAAGATTAATGTAACAGCATCGACAACAATATCTGACTGATTTGGTTCAGAGTTGTGCAACCTTTTTGCGCATGGATCAATTTTACAGCAGTGGAAGATTCTGCGGGCCAGTCAGAGTCTTTAAAGTGAACATGGGCATAAGGTTATGCATTGTATGTGGAGCTGACATAGAGGTGTCCTTATTTTGAAGATTATTGCCTTTTCCCAGCGGCTCTTCTGGCCAAACTCTGTCATGAAAACAACTTGAAGACCTTTTCTTTGAATATCATTGAACGATTATGTTTGCAATTTTTCTGTTTGCAAATTTGCAAATTTTTCAAATTTGCAAGTGACTATTTTCCAATTTTTTCCAGAAACAAACTTGAATTTTTTTTTTGTTTGGGAAATTAACTTAAGAGATCAGTCAGAAAAGGGCTAAATTTAAAAAATGTCAACCAGCAAATTCTATTTGTGGACGTGGGCCACAAGTCACATTGCTTACCTTTCCGCAGATTTCACACCTCTGATTTAGACCAATAAATTTTTAGTGGTAGCCTAATATAGTGAGGGAAGGTTGATGCTATCCAAACTTGTAAGGGAAATCATAAAAAGCAAGAACCCTGTGTAAAGTCCTTTCGTAAACGTAGAAACATTTTTGCTCTGTTGTTGGAAAAGAGGACTTCAGAAACTTTGAGGGTAAATCAAAAGCAAACGATCTCCTGTGCAAAGTTGCACCGTATACGGGAAAACCTTATTTTTGCTTGAATATTGCGTAATAGATCTACCGAAAAAAGACTAAAAGCTTTGGAAGAAGCATGGTCTCTTTACCGCTTTTTGCATTCCCTATTGTGTCTTCTAACGTACATTGGCGAAGCCAGGAAGCAAGAGATCCAATGCCTTGCTCTAATTTTAGGCCTGGCCTCTTTAGCTTCATTGGCAACACAGTTTTCCTTATATAGGGCACATAGGGATTAGCAGGGTTGAACAGACACTCTTTTCCTTCCCATCACTAAAAAGGGTCCTGCTAACGACGCCGGAAGAACTAGCTGGTATGATATAACTTTGGGAATATTAATTTATCAAGAAAAACAATAATTGAATTAGCTATAAGTTATTTAATAGGGCTACCTTACGCTCTCCATTGGCAAGAAAAAATAATTCTCCTTCGAGGAGACCAAGAAATGTCCAAATGACGTTTCTTCGTTATGAAGGTGATTGCATATTTAAAGATATAGCTCAATGATAAATGACAAAAATTGGCAAGTAGCCTACCCCTTTTCAAACAGTTGATTTCCAAAAACAGGTTTTTATGCTGGAAACACTACAAAAAAAAGCGATCAGCGTGATCAAATTTGGCGAAGAAAGTGTTTTTCGTAGAAAATAAAAGTGCCCCCGAGTTACGATCCCAAAATATTGTCATCCATTTTCATGTTAAATTGGTGGCTGATAGCCGGACCATATAATTTCCAACGTGTTAAAAATAAAGCTGAAAGTGGTGTTCAAACCTATATCTATTCCAACAGTGATGGATGGAGTTGTCTCGAGACTCCCTGCTATTATCCGAATAAGACCAATGCAGGAGTGTTGGTGTGTGTGACCTGTAGCGTAGCCAGCTGGAAATTTTGGTAAGTAGGCAAAAATACGAAACCTGTTCAATGACATTTTTGTGGCGGTCAATATTTTCCAACCACCTTTTTATCAATTTTCCAAAATTGTTGAATGAACTCTTTCTTAGGACTGACGATTTGTAACCGCAATAACCAGAAAATTTTCATTCCTTGATCTGTTTCCAAAAATTTTGGGGGGCATCGTCCCACAGCTTTGCCTATGCAGTGTGATCCCTGCATAAGTGTCGGAGTGACGCCGTAAACACGTTTCCAGTTATCCATCTCACAGATTTATTGGCACATGTATTGAACAAAAAAGTCTAATGCTATAGTGTGATTATGGCAAGTGATGGAGGATTTTGATGATAGTTTTTGCACAGTGTCAACGGTTTTGAAAATATTTGCAACAGATTGAAGTTTTTAATTTACCAAAAAATAATACAACTTTAGAATTAAGTAACATTTAAATTCTTTTCAACCTAATGTTATTTCACATATGACATTCTTGTATTGTTTTCATCACTCTCTAGATGGTGCTAGAGAAGTAAATTAGCCAATTGTCTTTTACTATCACGAGATTGGACACAATTTTGGCGGGTTTTTAATGCACAAGTCTGAGCTGGTCCAGTGTCAGCAGTTTAGAGGTGGTTTATGGGAGGTGAATTGTTGAATCTGGTGCCTATGCTGTACTTAGACTAGCAGCTAGACAAATTGCGAGTTAGGCCTACTGCAGTGAGGTTGCTTATTTTAGAAATATGCTATATTTTATTCATTTTTTCAGGTTAAATTTTGTGCTATTAATGTTTTCAATACTTCAGTAAATATGAGTGTTAAAAGACCTTGCAAAATTTCTTCTAACTGTTTGTGGCTATTACATCAGTCCACAGCAAAAGAAGTACATAGTTGTATCAGAAACCAAATTCTTCATAGCCAATGAGACATATTTTGGCAAGAAGATGGGTGACCAAGATAAATCTTGGGCCCCACATTTTTGCCGTGGAAGTTGCAGATCTACTTTACATTAGAAGGATGGATGTGCGGAAGTCGTAAATGTATGCCATTTTCCATTCCCCGAATCTGGAGAGAACCTACCAATCATCATGATGACTGCTATTTCTCCATGGTTGACATCTCCAAATACAAAAAGACAAAGGACAGGAAAAAGAGTGCTTATCCATCGTTTATTGTTTATTGATTCCTTCATCTATTGCGCCGGTCAACCATGGCCCAGAACTGCTTATTGCTCAACTGCCAACAATGCATGCTGTACCATCGACTTTTTCGGAAGATGACGATGCTGATTTTGAGGTTGACACTCAGTGTTCCAGAAAAGATCCTCATTTTCCGAATCAAAATAAATTGGTTGATCTAACTAGAGACCTGGGTCTTACAGAGGCAAAAGCAGAGATATTTTCTTCTCGTTTTAAAGAATGAAATTTGCTTGCTTCTTAGTGCAAGATTTCCAAGCCAAGAAAACGTCATGTGACCTTTACAAATTTCTATGCAATGTTCTCTGATTCTGATCACCCTTCACTTTGTTATTGTACTGATATGCAGGGCTTGTTTTAAGAGATTGGTATTGCCTACTCAGCTTCGGATTGGCGTTTATTCATTGACAGTTCTAAGCGAAGCTTGAAAGCAGTCCTTCTGCATAATGGCAATGTGTATCCATTCAATCCAATAGCACATTCTGTTCAGATGAAGGAAGAACGTAAATCCGCAAAAATATTACTGGAATTAATTCAATACAATGATCACAATTAGGACGTATGTGGAGATTTTAAAATGATCGCATTTCTTTTGGGATTGCAAGGAGGTTTTACAAAGCATTCTTGTTTTCTTTGTTTGTGGAATAGTAGAGCGGATGAGCAGCATTACTTGGTCAAAAACTGGCCAGCTCGCAAAGATCTCACACCAGGCTCCCACAATGTTCTAAACTCATCTCTTTATTGAAAAAAGCAAAATTTTACTTTCTTTATTGCATATTAAACTCGGATTAGCCAAGCAGTTTGTTAAGGCTTTGAAACCGACTAACCGTGCCTTTCGCCATATCAGACGGGTGTTTCCAAGCATATCTGAAGCAAAAGTTAAGGGTGGTATATTTGTGGCGGCACAAATAAGAAGAATGTTGGCATCTGAAGAGCTGGAGGAACAAATGTCTGATTTGGAGAGAAATGCTTGGCAAGCTTTTAGAATAATTGTGGAAGGATTTCTTGGAAATCATCAGAGACGACTATGCGATGGTGGTGTCAAATTTGATTGAAAGTTATGAAAAGCTTGGTTGCTGAATGTCCTTGGATTTTTTGCATTCTCACTTGAATTTCATTCCAGATAACTTGGGGAATGTAAGTGAAGAGCATGGTTAAAGGTTTCACCAAGACATCTGAGTGATGGAAAAGCGCTATCAAGGGAGGTGGAACGAAGCCATGATGGGAGACTATGCATGGAATTTGATGCCGAAATGTAACAACACATACAAGCGAAAAAATTATTCAAACGTCCATTTTTGATTAAAATGCTTTATGGCTTATTTGCAATGTCCTTAACAGTGCTTTTTTGAATTGCTTAAATGTGATTTTTTAAAATTTTGCATGTAATATTTCAAATTACAAATCCATTGAGTGTATTACACAATCTTGAAATCATAATTTCATAAAATTTTAAATAGCGGCAAAATCATTGACATTACGAAATTTTTAATGCCATTTTTGAAATCAGCGCCCCAAATAACAAAAAAAGGCTGTGTGCAGATCAGAAAGTTGCTTTGAAGTTGTTGACCCTGCTCTTGGTAACTTCATCTAAGAACGTCTGACCTTTTATTTCAGTCGTTGACCGATGTAATGAGTCAAGTTAAGATTATGTGATCTGCTTATTCTTACCACACTCGCAAATTGTTGGAAAAGAAAAATCTCACTTGGAGGGCTTGGTGCTGGAAGAGTCTATTTTCCTTTTGGTCATTTTTGAGCTAATGTCATCATAAAGTCCGTGATTACAACAGCGATATTATACCAACTTTTCAATGTGATTGAAGAGTTTCCCATCAACGTAAAATCACGAATTCTAAGAATAACAAATATTTTTTGCTCCACAAAAATTTTCTTATTGCTTTGTAACTCAAAGTCACAATTTTGAAAAGAGAGGCTCTTTTTGTATTCGGCCCTCCATTTGTGCATGTAGACAAAAACCGTCCACTACAGGGCCCGAGACGTTTGATTTGTACCCGGACAAGTCTAGGCAAACTTAATTCCAAGGGTTTAAGAACAGTTCTTGAAATGAAAAAAAAGTTTGAATAAGCTTTTCGAGTTTTTCAAACTTCATTGAAAGTCTGTCCGAGCAACCAGGAGAGATAAATAGTGTTCAGTAATCTCGTTGCGGCGCGCACAAATGAACATCTAAATTTCAATCTTTTTTCCCATGCATCAGGTGGTCTGATCAACTTTCCACGCAATAAGTGCTCAGGGTTGTGGATGCTTTGATTTGCCAGAGGGAGTAGCTCCCGAACGGCGAATACCAACTGGCTGGATGCCAGCAAGAATAGGTAAATCGTTCGTTGGTGTAGGAAACAAACATCCAGTGGCAATGCGCAGTGCATCGTTAATTACTTTGTAGATGAGGCGAGGATGTGCGCCACAACACCAGACTGGTGCACAGCGCCCATCTGTAGGACAGACTCAGGAGAGGGAGCTGTGCGCAAGGTTTTGGCATTTTCCCCAAACTTGAGCCGGCAAAACGCCTCAGCAGTGCTATAGGCTTTGTAGGATTTTTTTGCAATATCTCTAAGTGTTGAGAAAATGTGAGTGTTTTGTCTAAGTTTGCCCCAAAGTAGTTTGTGTCTAAACCGTACAGAATTGCTATTGATCTTAACATTAAGTTCACGTTTAAGGCTGGTTTCCATTAGGCGTAAATTGCAGGCGTAACGTGAAAAACGTTTTGTTTCGCGCTACGCCTGCAATCTACGCCTAATGGAAACCAGACTTTAACCTCTCGGTTATTCAAGTGTAAGGCAATTAATACCGTTTTTGTTTCGCAAAGCTTTAACCTCTACTTTTGAAGGTACGCTGATTGCGTAATCAAGTCTTGCCTTAGAGCCCTCTCAAGTGCATGCCAATTTCCATTAGAGTGTATCAATGCCGAGTCGTCAGTATAACCATATTTGCTGGATATTAAGGCTGGTCAGTTTTTAAGATAAATGTTGAACAGAAGATTAGTCAGAAAGATCCCAGGGGAATGGCGTTCTTTAAGCGTTTTTTTGTTGTTGCCAGAGATAGAGTGAAACTTTTGTTATAGATAAGCCACATAATCATGCAAGTCATGTGCTTGTTTGGCAGAAGTCGTAGCAACTACAAGGCGGCATCCCGGTGTCAAGGGCAGGCGTGAGATTAATCAGCATGGCTTCAGCCTCCTTTTTTGCTAAGAAGGTATCTTTTATAGCCTACTTCAAAAGGGTAGCTTGATCTACGGTTAAACGTCGGAACTCTATGGAGTTATGAGCCAACCATTGGCTCGAAAAGGGCATATATATAAGCCTGTCAAGGATTTTATTAGGAACGCGTTGCAAGGAGATGGAACGACAGCTTTTAGGGTCTGTCAAAAACTTCATCGATTTAAGGATTGCGACCGCTAGTGGTCGTCTCCACATTTAGGGAATTTTGAGTAGGCGCAAGCAGGAAGAGAGAAAGTTGCGGAGCCAAGACTTTATAGTAAAATTACTATGGAATATTAGCACAAACAAATAGAGTCAAGGAGTGGAGCTTCACCTGGTTTAATATGATGGATAGCACAAGCAAATTCAGTAGTGGTGAAATTCTAAGAAACATTCTAATAAATTTTATTAAAGTTGATATTAGCGCTTTCGAAAAATCAGGCACTTTATTTGCCAGGAGTGTGGAAGACTTATGACTAACTGCCGTGTATTTCTCATTTTTAACCATTGGAAAAAATATCATTGACTGAAATAAAACATTGCATCATATTTTCCGGCTAGAGTGTGAAAAGTCAATTGATTGGCAGAACTGACAGTCGGTTTTTTCTTCTTCTGTCAAGTCTGTTTTCCAGGGCTGAGTCTGCGCTGCAAAAACTGTGGTCATCAAAAGACTGAGGAAACGTTTGACGAAGACTTTCACTTTCTACATCCCAACATGATGTGTAGTCGTCTCGGCGACCGAAGGAAATGATTTTTTGCTGCTTTCTTGATAGCGTTGCAGAAATTCTGCCTCATTTATAGCTAATCTTTTTCGGGTTTAACTGTTAGGCTTTTGTAGCGGCTCCAGTTCCATCACTTGACAGGCTTGCTTGAAGATGGAACACTGGGGCATGGGACTTAAGCAGTCGTGTTGGTGAAGTTTTGTGTACGTCGACAATTTTATACTCACCGATATCCACTCTGGTCATTTAGTCCTGCACTCATTTGGATACTAACAGGTAAGGGTTCAGTTTAACCGCTCGGGGCAAACGTTTCGAGACGATGCCTTGCTGCCTGCTTAATACGAGCCTAGCTAGAGTAAAATTAGGATAAACTAACTTGTTTGCACAGTTCCAGTGGGTTTCCTGAAGTAAGATGACAAAAGTCTCACGTTACGAAGAAAGATGGTGAAGTACATTCATGTAACTGAAAGTGAGGCCTTCAATATTCAGCTGCAAGATGGCCGGGCGTTTTCTAAGGCTGCTCAACATTAGCGAAAGTGGACATCCTTCCTCAACACTGAGTTTTCTTGATATTGTAATTTAGTGAAGTAATACAAAAATACTAGCAATGAGTGCGACAAAGACCCCTCTGCTCTTCCCACAAACAATGCTACCAACAACGTAGATAAAGGGATTAAGTAAAATGCATAATAAATTATTGACTTTTAGTTTCACAGAATATACTCTTAAATTTCAATAAGCTCAGCTTGTATGAAACAAAACACTGCTGACTATGCGAGGTGGGTAAAGCATGGATGCAGGGGCGGGTCCACTACTTATATTGGGAGAGGTCCATCAGGGGCGGATCCACTACTTATATTAGGGGAGGTTCATGCATGAGCAGATCCACTACTTATATTACGGGAGGTCCAAGCAGAGGTGGATCCACTACTTATATTAGGGGAAGTCCATTTCATAAAAGTTAGCAGTAGCCTCAGTTTTTACTTTTGATCAACAAAGACCAATAGTTGCGTATTATTAATTCGGTGGCTAAAAGAAAAGGAGGACAACAGTAACAAAGCGATACAACCTTCCTCAATACGAGTTGTATGCGCAGTGGCTATGTTCGACAAAAACAATACTAAATATAACAAAAATAAACAAATTTAAAAGAAACTATGCTTTAGAACCACTATCTTTCACATTATTTAGCACAAAAATCCAAACTTTACTCCAATCTGTGTCGTTTCATTTTGCTGACAAACTCTCAAAACACAAGCAACGTGCAGTACTGCATACAAGCTTCAGGCACTTGCCTACAGTAGCGTTGACAGCGAGTCCAGGAGACACCTGTGGACCCGGAATTGTTTACGAACTGGTCTGTGGGTGTACTTTTCTCTCCAAAAAACAAAGAGCATAAAATAGGGCATTTTTGATGTCGATTTGGTGAAGATGATCTCCGGAAAAGCCTGTGGCACAAAAATAGGCAATACAATCGATTGCAAAAAGTTGATCTGCATGACAAGGCCTTCAACCTGACAAAGATAAAAAGGCCGCAAGTCCTGCAACTTTAGTACTGGGCGCGGGTCAGCTTCTCAACTTTCTTGCTAATGTATTTTGGAGGCTGGGGCCATTGTGCCATGCCCTTCCTATTTTGGCTTAGGTAATAATGCAAAAAAATTTAATATTGGAGCTATATAAACCGATCTGTCGCTAAAACTTTATGACATGTTCAGATCCATATTTGTTAAATTAGAAGCTAGGAAACTGAAGTTTTTCTCTATCCCAGAATATCGTCGGTTCCATTCTCCAGAAATTTGAAATTAGACCTAATACTCACTTTTCAAAAGATGATTTACAAAAAAAGATTTTCTCTTCATTTCGGAGCAGAAAAATATCAAAAAAAGTAATTCTAAAAAACTTCATCTACAAAAAAAGGATCTTCACAATACTTAAAAGCTGAAAATAACAAAAAATTTCGCTATCAAAAACTTGATCCCCAAAAAACAGGCCTTCACCTTTGTTAGAAGACAAAAAAGCCATCAGCTACACCCACTACAAATTAAAAAAATTACAATACTTACTTTCGATAAGGTGATTCCCCAAAAAGTTTTTGCCTTTGTTTTGAGACAAAAATGCCTTCAGCCCTCCCAGAAATTTGAAAAATTGTGAAATACTGTCAATAAAAGGACCTCCAGAAAAAAGCCTTCAGCCCTTTCCCTTCGTTTGATGCTACGCCTGTGTTCAGAATAGTCCTGAATAGTTCTTAGCCAACTCTGTCAATTTGGGGCAACTGTGCAAAAGGTTTAAAATTGCTATAAGATGATTTTCTTGGCATAAAAAGACCTGCCAGAAGAGAATCTCGAGAAGAGTTATTGCTACCTTTTGCTTCTCTGATTCGATGAAAAAATAATGCTGGCTTTTTATTGAATGAAAGCAATAATTTCACCCAAAGTTTATTTCATTTTCGGTGACCTATTTTACAAACTTGCCTCAGAGTTTTGCAAAGAATCAGGACTGTGAAGGGAAATTTAGAACATTTGCTGGGATAAAGTTTTAAGTGACAATCTTTCGTTTTAGTACGCTCGTAAAAATTCAGTCAAAAACAGTTCTTTGATAACCGAGTACCTCTCTTTAGCACCGGTAAACAGTTTAAGGTGACCCTCATAGTACATACCGATAAAAAGCATATTTGCCTCCCCAATGTGAGAAATCTCCAGCGATTTGGCATAACAAAATAGCCTTTACTACTATGCCATCTCTTTACGAAAATCGGGATGAAACCAAAGATTTAGTCCATACTGGGGCCAGCCGTGTCTCAACAATAGAGAAACGGTGCCCATATCCCAGAAACTCGAGGCAACCTTGCACTAAAGATAGCCCCCTCGATAAACAATTACAGATCGATGCTAATGCTTTTTTCATTGATTCATCTTGACTTTATTAAACTGATTTACGACTTTAAGGTAATACGATTTGTTTAGATAGTTTATGTCTAACCAAGCACAAAATAAATCAACAAAACGCGTTTGAACATCTTCTTGTGAGGCCTCACAACGCATAAATTTCATAGCTTTTAACATCACACAGTTTATTTTGTTTGTAGGTTTAATGCGTTCGGCGTGACATACTTGTTGATCACAGTCGATCTAATGAATTCTTTTCAACACATTGTTTCCGAAAATTGACAGAAATAAGATCAAACAAATGTAAATTTCAACATGCACGGCTGCATTAGCATTTCGTTCATAGTTTGCTACAAATTGTCTTACAATAAAATAACACTGGAAACCTTTTCAAAAAGAAGTATACAGAGCAGGGCAAAGTCATTCAAGCACAAAATAACTTTAACAGTTACGCATGCAACGTCTTCAGATCCGCTTTCGAGCTTTCAGCAGGTCTGGCCTTACCGCAATAGCGCATTAACAAATGCTTTTTAATGTACATTTCTACCACAAGCACTGCAATCAAACACGCTGTTGCCTATTTTATAGACACAAAATAGCAAAAGCATTGCGCCCACAGCCTTGCAATTGCAAGTCAGCGTCGTACTAAGCGATATAGCTGGCTTAAAAATTACCTCCAAACGTGCTTTAACATCATTTTTTTCGGGGCGAAAATTAAGCGAGATTGAAGAAATCCATTATTTCAGATCCAAAAAAATGGGTTACTTACTGTAGCCTATGTATAAGCAAACAATTTTTTGCAATTTGTAGTACAATATTTAGTATTTGTAGTACAGTTATTATATTTACAAAGGGCAGCAACAAACTTTTATGAAAGGTGTTTCTTCTGAAATACGCAAAACAAAATAATCACCAACGTTTCAATAGTGAAACTACTTTCTGTCTTTTGAAGAAAGCTGCAGCTGCAATTTGGTCAGAAAACTCTTGCAAATTTTTTGTTATGTTTGTTTCAGAAGAGACGCATTTTATGAAAGTGAGTTTATGAAAAACCTATATTGTTTATGGTTTAGTAGCAGTATTCATAAATGTACTTAAACCAATAAACTAAATAGTACAGATATCGGTATTTAAACAGTAGCAGCATCTACTAATGCAATATTGTCTAAAGGGTTATAAACAGCGGTACCAAAGCTCATAATAATAACCTAGAAAGTATAATGTTAATTTAATTAATTGATATTAAGGCATATAGGCTAACTGCAATCAGTTGAATAAAATACCACTTCCACGACCGGTTTCGTTCCTATTAGAACTCGTCAGGTGGACTCAGGTATTGAACCGACGATCACATGAATTGCTTCATGCGGTTTATGCCACTCCGCCATCGGTCCTTTCAACTGATGCAGTTAATTTAATGATTATTAAAATTAAAATTAATGATAGAAAGTATAATGATGATTATGCCTATTTAAATGAAATTATTGCGTGACAAAGCAGCCAGAAATATCAATTCTCTTCAATAAACTTTGCTAAAAAATAGTCATTCACTGGAAAATCTCATTTCGATAACAACAAAAACTAGATAGGTTACTCATAATGAAATCGTGATGGTAATTTGTTTGTGAATCAAAAACTGCCATGTTTTTATGGGAGAAATAAACGTTTAGCATGCAAAATGATTTGCCAAATTCCTTATCACAATCCAATCACCGCGAACGTTGATTTAAAAAAAAATCAAAAAGTTCAGTGCTCTGTTTGAACTGAGCGCTTAGCACTGAACGAACACACACAGAGCGCTATCTTGCATTTTTCTAGCGTTTGTCAGACTAAGATAGTAGCGCTACGCCGAGATACATAATCGACTGTGCCACGCTATGCTACTGCATGCTTTTGTTTTAAAAAGTGATTATCAGTAAGTAAATTATCATTATTATTAATATCTAATTATTATTTTCTAATGTAGTATCATTACTGACCGATAACCGTTTGGCCATTTAAAAGCTGTACCACATAGCCTAGAAAAACACTCAGTCAAACAGACAGCATAAGTTGAACATTTTTGCAACATACAATAGCTCTATACTCCCACAAATTCTTCTGAACACCTTTAGTAGACCATAAAACAGCTTGCAATCATTCAATGACAGATCGAACATGATTATAAATGCGATAAAATTAATGGAAATCCTTTTTGAAGAGTAAAACAAGATGTCGACACTACAGAGGGAGTATTGGAAAGTATACAGCTGAGCAAGCAACGAAACTGCTTTTACGCTTGATCAAAAGTCAGCGTTTAGTACTGCATTGTGGTCGCGTTTATTCTTTTCTCTATGCAAGACAACCCATCAGCGGATTTTCATACAACTGCGGTAGATTTAACATCAAAAAACCTTTTCGTTACACACAATGGTTTCCACAGTTCAAACATTCAATTCCATTCTTCACCAGTGTTACGTCGGCAAGTATGAAGATTCTGAAAAATGATGAACTCATCAGAATTACAAGACTCAAGCCATAACCGAATAGATAATTTTCAAAAGACGAATTTAATAACAGCTCTTCGAGGGCAAAAAAATCGACCCAATTTGTCAGGTTTCCATCCCAGTTCTAAGTCCAAAGTTTATCAAATAGAGAGGCATATGAAATCTTAAGACGTGGCGTTAGTAGAATTTGTGACATCCTGGCAACTTCAAAGTGTAACCCCACATGTCATACAAAAAGTCGCCACTGTCTCTGGGCATTTCCATACATTTTTTGTGAGGGAGGGGGAATCTAAATTTTCCTGCAACTTGCAAGGTAGCAGAACCCGCGGTCAGCAAAACAATACCAAAACGACTAGCAATATCAATAGTTGTGTTTTTGAGCATTGTTACTCTAAAAAAATTTTAGTTATTTTTAAAAACTAAAAAACTAAAAAAAGTTTTCATTTTTCATTGCGCCTTCCAAAGAAAAAAATAAGTTGGCGATATTGTGATGTCGTACGAAGTTCATTCTTATTCTCTTCAGGTTGGAAAAAAAAAGGTCTTGTTGTCCTAATCTTGTAGGCGTATGGGGCAGTATGCAGTCGATAAATGTTTCAAGTATCAGTTTAAAGTGATTTTATCTTCACGAGGAGCTAGTTTGAAAGTAGTTTAAGATTATTCACTTAAGACGCACTTCGAACAGTTCAAGAAAGAGCTAAGCTATTACAACGGCTACGAAGCGAAAGAACAGAGTTTATTTGCCAATATGTAGTAGAGAAAACGGGAAGGGTTGCTCCTGTTTGAAACAACAAAATTCAGAAGCTAGAAATCCTTCATAGACCAATTTCAATTCACTAACTACAAAGCTCACACAGCAAGATAGGGGGCCACTGCTTAAGCGTAGCCATGAAGTGGTCATAAGACTTCTCCACAAAATTTTGTACTTCATCGCCATATTACAATCTTTTTGTTTAAAATAGCAAACACTTTTTATAATCTTCTTACAATTTTTTCTTCAACTTTGTATTTCACTAGCCGGCTATGCCGGCGTCGTTCGTAGGGCCTCCGTCAGTAAATTCTGGTTCGTAAATGAAGTGTACGTTAAAAAGTGATTGAATCAAAATAATATGGGCAGAATAGACATGGCTCTTATTGCCGCGATACTGATCTCTCTAATTCGTTAAATGACCAGCATACGGGGACACAATTCAAGTTAAACTGGGGTGGGGCAGAGCCAAAGTGCGATTATTTTCAAAAATAACAATATTGAGTATTAAATAGCAGGCGCATTTCTGAGTTGGTGCGCTCTTTTTTGCACTTAAATTTATAACTGCAAGGTCCTGCCTAATCCCTAGGATGATGTATTCTGTTCATTGCTTGCGAATAGCCAAGAGGGCAAAGGGGGCCTTGCGTTTTCCTTAGTTTGGAAGCACGGAAAACATCTCTGCTACTAAGTTGTTTTCAAGCAAAATAGCAGAAATGCCGACGGTGCCATGCGATTTCTGAAAGGGGTGTTGATTTCTTTTGATTTTGCCATAAATTTTCTTAAGTCCGAGCTGGCTGTACGTCTTACTTTACCTGCTTATGCATATCTAACGATGTTAAAAGAAACATTGATTTTCCTCAAATTTTCATCTTTGACCACGGTAGCTTTATACGAAATTATTATGGAGCAAATAGCAAAAATGTTTCTCCCAAATGTGGTGCGATTTTACCACAGCAGGGCATGCCATCGGCTACGCCGAGTTAAAAATATTAGTTTCAGCAGCTACGCCGGCTTCATCGTGCACGCATTCGTGAGTGCAGTAACCAAAACTAGTAAATGGAGGCTGCTACGTAACTGAAATCATATCAAAAATGGGTTGGCATCGGTACGCGTGATTTAGTTTTATGCAAACTTTTCAAAAGTAATTGGAAGCGAAGATATTGCATTGGTTTATTAATCCATATGGCTCACTGCAGGAGCTCACATCACAAAGTTATACTTTGCTTTATTTTGCTGCACGTGATCAATATGTCTGAAGAGTTAAGATTGGTTAAGCGCGAGACATAACCATACAAAGATATACTAAAGGGGAGTCTCGTAGAGCTCAGTAATTGTTACTTTCGTACTAGCCATCGCATCATTAAAAATCAGATTTACACCGGTATGTTAGTAATGCAATATTTCATTGTACTTGAAGAGGCAGCATATCAGCGATTATAAGTACAGCTGTAGCCTGCAGCCATTTTCGCTAAAATCGTAGTAGACAGCATTATGACATCACAAAGCTTTTCGAGGCTTTCAAGAAAACATGCACAATAGAGTGCTTAAATTTAAAAACGTTTTAAGCACAAATTGCTTTTTACCTTGTCAAAAAAGCAATTGTTGTTGTAAGATTTTTTTTTGTTAATTAAGTAGTCAAACACAAACAATAAGGAAGCACCAGACCGGTTTCGCCATCATTGGGGCTCTTCAGTGGCGCGTATCGAACCAGCAGAGAACCGAACCATCAAAATGTAGACCTTCATCTGTGATAGGTACCACTCGACCACGTGGCTGGACAAAATAATATCAAGCTGCTTCTCACAAAAAAATCATTATGATTTTTATTTTATGAGAAGCAGCTTGAAAATATTTTCCCAAAAAGCTTTCAACCGCGTTTCTACAGTTAGTATTTTTTGAGAAAATCAAGAAAACAAAATGTGCGATCAAGCGTTAAGTGTGATGTCATTTTAACAACTAAAGGGATGAAATTTTTGCCAATGGACAAGTTGAGAGCTAGGTTTCGTTTGAGCAAAAATCCATTTTCCTCCGTCAAGACATGCAAACTTCAAAAAACTTTTATCTCTTGTCATGAAGTCATTATGATATCATGAACACCCTTCTGACTCTCACCCAGTGTCAGTGATCAGTCGTGCCAAGCTTCATGTTTGTAAGCCAGGCACTTTCGGATGAGCTAAAGAAAACGTACGTATGCGTGTACACACGTTTCATAGTATATATTGGATTTACCGTCATAATGACCTCACCAATCTCTTATGGCACTCATCCCGCGGCGGTGATCGACCAAGCCTAGTTTGATGCTTTTAGGCGAAGTAGTTTCCAAGGAAAAAACACAGACTGAAAAAAGAAAAATTTTTGTTATGTAGCACAGATTGACCATGACTTAAATAGATTCATTTATAAATTGTCCTTAAATCCATTTCGAGCATAGACAAATAGCCTGAGGGAAACGAAAAATCCTTTTTTTTTCAAATTTCTCGGACCCATTTCCGGTGTTAAATTGTTCTCAACTAAAGCAGCAAAAATTTTTTCTGGTTCCCAGATGATTTGCTTTCTTTCAATCTTTCCTCAAACTTTTGATTTCTTTCACTATTCGATGATTTGTTAATATCAAAGAATGGACTAGCCTACCTGTATAAAATCAATTTCAGATGCTGTCAAAGCCATTCCACATAACTCGAATGCAAAAGCTGCTCAATAACCTAAAAAAATACGTGATTTAAAAATTGAAACAAAATTTTAGTCAAACTTTCTATTTTGGAATATGAAAAATTTTGGGGATTTTAGGGTGACCAGAATCGCTATTTTTTTGAATTGATTTAACAACTGTCAGCAATAGTGCCAATGATGGCTCATAAATCAAGCGGAGAAAATTCAGTCCTGTGTTTTCAAATTAAAATGTAAAATGCTGAAAAAACCTGACGTGATAGAACAAAATAAATTTCATATTCGTGTTCAGCACCCCCAAATTTACCAAAATCAACTCGTTTTGCCTTTGAGATTTTTTTGTGTTGCACAGTATAACCGAAAAAAACACGTGATTTAAAAATTGAAACAAAATTTTAGTCAAACTTTCTGTTTTGGAATATGAAAAATTTTTGGAAAAACTTGGCCTCTTCCAAATGTTTTTTCTAGCTAAACTCGTATTTTCAAGCAACCGTGGGATTTAAAATTTACCTGAAATTTAAAGAATATAGATTCAAAATTTTTCATTTGGATCTAACCGTTATTTCAAATTACCAATACTTTGAAAATATGTACGTCGCTCAAATATTTTATTGGCAAAGCCGCTGTCGGTTTCGCAATGATGCCTAAGACATCGACCATAAGCGGTCGGTTTGATTTGTTAATTGGCTTCAAGAGACCAAAATGTCAAAGTAATATTTCAAAAACACATCTGTTGTCAATCTTTTTAGCCACAGCGGCCCGAGTTACCAGCACTTGTTGACAAGAACAGCGAATGCGTCCTGCTACAGCGGGTAAATCGTCGGGTAGAATTGCTTCAGAGTAAAGATATACCTTGAGTACATTTGGAACCTTCTTGCATAGGAGGCTAACTAAATATTAGAGGTACCACATATAGTAGTTACTTTTAGCTTCAGACTCCTGGTCGTCAAGTTCCTTTTAGTTAGTAAATATGAAATTCCAGAGCATTCAATAAAGGTCTGAAATTGCTAAGCATGTATTTGTACATTACAAATTATCATTTTTTTCCATCGATTACCAAATGCGCTTAATAAAATGTTCTTACCAACACAGATTTATACTGTTTACTTGTTACACAAAACAAAACCTGGACTACAAATCTTCTTTTAGCTATTATAGAATAGAATGTCGTATTCTTCAGTAGCATATTGTTAGTCGAAGGAATAAAATGTTTAAAAATCGGCGTCGGAATGTTATATATAGATATACGCATCATAATGTCAATGTTTTTGATTACGAAACTATAATTTTCCCTTAGTTTTCAATTTCAATAATCATCCGTTATACTTAGCTGCAGGCTGTAACTGGGATAAGATGTAGAACGAAATAAATTTTAATTACGCCGGCAATTATAAAACGCAGACATTGGTAGGTTACCCCTGGTTTTAATTGGATACTTATTTCGATCGATAAGTAATCATCGTACCGTTGACCAGCGGAAATGCGTAACAAGACTTCATTTCTTCTCAAAGCAATTTTTGGCACTACATACAGTAACAAAACTTTACCTGTACAAATTCTCAGAGCGTATAATTAAAGTATTTTAGAAAATCTATAAAAAAACAAATACCTCATAACTAGCAACACGATTTGATAGTAAAATGTCTATCTATCTCAAAGGTCTAGTACCATGAAATCTTTGGTACTAATAGTACCGGTACTTTGTTTTCAGTAGATCGAACTGAAATAAATCGTAACAACGCATATTACAGCAAAACCAAGACACCGCTTCTTTCAATATTCTAAGAATAAACGGTAAGTTAAAAATTTTGCAATGACGTAAAACAAAAAAATTTCCCGACCGACGTGCAAGGACGGTTTTTATAGCACAAAGAGTAATTTTGGATCTTTGGATCTTAATTTAACGTAAGAAATTTTTACATGACCCTCCTAGCAACTTAAATGATAAAATTGTTTGCAATTTGGTTAGATTTGGATGATACTAAAACCAACTGCAGTTACACTACCATTCCATAGATAACTAAAAAAATTGTGCTCACTTACTAATTGATTATGGTATCCTAACAAACCGAGTTCTAGCTCTGGATAAAGCTCGGTTGTAGGACTAGATCAACATTTTGGATGGATGCCTCGTTTTCACTCTATATAATGTATCTGATAGCAAAGACTGTAATGTCATGTTATTCTTACTAGCTGATCTTGCGAATAATCACATAATTCGGTTTGTGATTGGGGTCAGCACTTACGCTTATTACGGACCGATGCAAAAGTTTAAAACAATTTCAGTCGGTGCGCGCAAACAAAAATACAAACTATCATAAAAGATTATCTCTCGTCTATCGATGATCGTTTAATAATTATCTTTTTAAACACACCAATGAGATCGAGATAGCCAGAGAGTTTGAAAAACTGAAAATTGGTCTTTAGATTTTGGAATGGTGAGCTACCAATGTCAATAAGCGACGTTGTCGTTTGAAATGAAATGTCACAAGGTAATTACTTCACCCTTTTCAACGACAAAAAACTTAATGATTGGTGCCGGGCACAGCGTACCAGGACATTTTTCTTTAATCACGACTGAGCACCCTGTATTCGGTTACACATTTCATTCTCCGCCTTGCTTTTGCTTTTTTAATGCCATCAAGCCGCAGTTGATCAATTTTACAATCTTTAGTGTGACTCGACTCCGAAAATAAACCCGACTACTTATAATAGAGTTGATTTTGTTGCGATAATTGACACTGCGAGATTAATAACTCATCCCAAAACCAGTCTAATCGCAATATATTTAACCTGAAGCTCGAACTACTAAGCTTTCGCTCCTGATAACAAAATAAAAATATTAAAACTCCGGCACATTCTAATGCATGAAATAGCTGCAAAATCTTGTAATGCAACCAGAACACAAATAAAACGATCTTATGTGTATGATAAGATGCGATTAGAGTCTATAACTGTTCTAAATCATGTCTGTAAGCCAACAGTATAGAGTATAGACGGTGCATTTAATGCTGACATAGCATTTAGTAAAGGTTTGTGACGGCGTTTGCGATCGAAGGATAACGCTTGTTCACGGTAAAGAATCAATATTAAAAAATCTTAATCTAGAAAGCGATTTCTCCTATTGACTTTTGGCACGACTTTCCACGGGAATTGAAATAGTTTGTGTTTATGGATTGCAAACAGCCGCAACTAGATGCTCACCTCGGCTCAAAATAGTAAAACATCTCACGCACAACAAGCAGTCCGTAATTAAGTGGAATATCAAAACAAAGTTGGTTAGAACTGCCGGCATTGATACAGCAAAATTAAAAGTCTATGAAATATATTTTTACCCTACTTCATAAATGACTCAAAAACGTCTAACGTCTTTAAAAGATACACACAGCTGGGTAGATCAGAACAGTTACTTTATCCAATGAATTAAAAGATCGTTTTTAGATCAACATTTACCTCAACAGGGCAATAAAAGAACAAAATAACATCTTTTTCACCTTCTGTAGCAATGCTTCAACTAATTTCAAAAATCCAAAAAGTTCAATCGCAGGGATCTACTAAACTCAGAGACGTAGCAGCCGCCCCCCAAACCCCCCAATTGGGGGGCCCAGGCCAACTTTGGGGGCCCAAGTTAGTCTGAAATTGCTTTTTGGCTACGTGACTATTTTCAGTTCAGCAGACTTGTTTACAACCGATTTAAACTGTAGGAAGAAATTGGCTTGTGACATCATAAGTGAATGCAACGTCATTTTATCTCGCAGAATCTAGAATATTTCGATTGATTTTCTGGTAGAATCTTGAATATTCGATTGACGTAACAATGCCGTTGTTACGCAACAATCATAGAATGGTCTGGAATTCTGTTTGGCTATAAATACCGGGACAATATATATACACTGCAGAGTGCAGATAAAGTATTTTATTGACATTGTATAGAATGAAACGTTCAAAAAGTGGTGCTCAAAAGAGAAAAGAAGCAGCCACTGCTCGAGATGCTGTAGCAAAATTGCCCAAGATGACAGATTTTTTCAAGATTACTGAGCAGAGTAGACCTGGCACTAGTACCGAGAGGGATGAAGAAAACTATAGTGTACAAGAAAAAGAAGACTATGACGATCAGCATCAAAGTGATTGTGAATTTCCAGAAAATGTAAGTTGTGATTTACCTGCCAATACGCAACCTTCAATATCAAAAATAACTGAATCTCAATTTACCCCTATCCCTGATGACCCATGTAAATGGCCTGAAAGTATTTCTGATGCTCAACGATGTGATATAGTAAAGCGTGGACCACATCAACTAATAATGAATTTTCCATATAATAACACAACTCCAAGGCGACGTTTTTCCTTCAACCATTATAAACGTGTGTTACCTAATGGTGAAAGTGTTTCACGGTCGTGGCTAGTTTATTGTGGGGAATCAGATCAAGTTTTTTGCTTTTGTTGTAAGCTATTTGGAAAAACACTAAGCCCCTTTTGTAGTGGTATAAATACATGGGAGGGTTTTTCGAAAAAACTGAAAGACCATGAAAACGGCATTTCCCACCAACAATGCTGCAGTCAATGGATGTTGCTAGCTGAAAGGATAAGAAATTCATCCACTATCGACAAACGCGAGATGAATATTTTTTTCAATGAAAGACGTTTTTGGAGAAATGTTTTAGAGAGACTTATCGACATCGCCTTGTTTCTATCGGAAAGGAATCTTGCTTTTAGAGGATCTGAAGAAGTCTTAGGATCTCCTCACAATGGAAATTTTCTGGGTATATTTGAGCTTTTGGCAAGAAGAGATCCGATCCTAAAAGAGCTTCAAGACAGAATCAAGAATAAAAACATTAAAGATCACTATTTGAGTTCTACCATACAAAATGAACTAATTGAATTGCTAGCGACAGAAGTTGAAAAAGAAAATTTACAGCAATTGAAATTGGCAAAATATTTTTCTATAATTTTGGACTGCACTCAAGATATGTCACATCATGAACAAATGTCTGTCATTCTCCGTTATGTACTATGTAATGAAGAAGCTGCTGTTGTTAAAGAAAGATTTTTTGGCTACTTGAGAATAAGTGACAGTACTGGGAAAGGCTTGTTGGACGCTTTCTTAGAAAAAGCGACCGAACTGCAACTCGAATTGTCTGATTGTCGAGGTCACTCATATGACAATGGTGCTAACATGGGGCTAATATGATAATGGTGCTAAACATTCTGGGGTCCAAGCAAGAATGCTAGACATCAATCCCAAAGCTGTTTACGTGCCCTGTGCAAACCATACCCTTAACTTAGTTGTTGTTGACAGTGCTAATTCATCGACGGAAGCATTGACATTTTTTGGATTACTTACAAGGTTGTATGTGCTGTTTTCTTCCTCTGCTCAGCGTTGGGAAATTTTGAAGAAACATGTGGAGCTGTTCATAAAGTCACAATCTGATACTCGTTGGGAAAGCAGAATTAAATGCATCAAACCTCTTCGATACAATTTAAAAGAGGTGTTGCTGGCACTGAAAGACTTGGAAGCCATTTCCATAGAAAGAAAAGATGGAAGAGCTGCCTCAGAAACAAAATCGTTGATAGCTCATTTATCAAAATGGAGTTTTCTTTTGTCGGTGTTTATTTGGTACTAGCAGATTTCCCCGTCGTTGATCGGGTAAAATGTAAAAACTGATTAAATTTTTACATTGAATAACCATATTTTAATATAGGTTGAATAAATATAGGCTCGTAGCCCCCCATAGACGATTCTGATCAAAATCAAAATACCGTACTTGGCTTCCCTGGAAAAAGTTATATAAGATTCATATGTTTGTTTGTATCTAAATGTCTCCAGTTTTATTTCTATAGCGGACAGACAGACAGACAGACAAACTTTGAGTTTTATATATATAGATTTATAGCCGGCGTCGCCCGTCAGAGGCCCTCCATCAGTAATGTCCAGGTTTAGTATTTCGATTCAACCGGCCAAGCCGGCTTCACCCATCCAGCTGTTGTGTGAGCAGTAGCGAAAAGTTAATGAATTCTATGCACTTTCACAATTTTTGTACACGGAATTGTGATTATCATATTCTTTTAATCATGACTGGCAATGCTCACAAAGAATCTTGCCACAAATTATGACAATTAATACTTGTGAGGGAGCAGGGATTGTATATACGTAATCAAAACTGATTGTAGCGTCAAAACTGAGCTTGGTTTTCTTGATTCCCCATAAAATAAATTTGTAAGAATTGACAGTTTTCATTCTCTTCTGGTAAAAGACTTCCAATTTTATGATAAACTTGACCTTGAACTTTGAAAGTTGGCATAAATCCCCCTTGTGTAACAAATTAAGCTCCAAAAGATGTCATTTGAAATGCTGAGTTATATTTTTGAATATGCTGAAGAAAATGTTTTGAGTCAGAAGTGGAGCCAGTAAGAAGATTTTTTAAAGATTGTGGTGGTTCTTGAAACGTTGCCAATTGAACTTTACCGTTAGAACAGCACACACCAGGAGGTTTATTATCCCATTTTTTTAGCTCTGCAATAATTGCAGACCTTAGACATAGAACCAATAGTGATTACTTCTTCAGCTGCATAATCTTGGATCATAATGAAATGCACCTTGTTTCCATTGCCTTGTAGTAAATGGTTGAAACCTCAATTCACGCTGCCTGCTCCTACTTCTCAAAAGTCTTATTTGACGGTTTTCTTGTGATTCCTGCTGTCGAGATATAGCATGTCTCTCAGCATCAATCTGTCTCCTGGTTTGTTGTTGTTCTTCAGATTCCCGCTGCCTGGATATAGCATGCCTATGGGCATAAACTTGTCTTCTGCTTTACCTATTGATCAACGACGGGTATATTCCCTAAAAGTACAGTCTTGCTCATAACCATCAAATTTTGATTTTTTATTTGTCACAAATTTGTTTCTGTTTGTGGTACCTAACAAAAACTTTAGACAACTCTAATATTTTAATATAGGTTGAATAAATATAGGCTCGTAGCCCCCCATAGACGATTCTGATCAAAATCAAAATACCGTACTTTGCTTCCCTGGAAAAAGTTATATAAGATTCATATGTTTGTTTGTATCTAAATGTCTCCAGTTTTATTTCTATAGCGGACATACAGACAGACAGACAAACTTTGAGTTTTATATATATAGATGATATCCTATTCCAAGTCAATAAAGCAAGCAAGATTCTTCAATCGTATGGAGTCTCCCTTCATACAATGGAAACGGAAATCCAGGCAACTGAAAAGTTTTTGCAAAACTATCGCACAACGGGTTATGACAGTGCCGCAACATCTGCTGTTGAAATAGCACAGGAATTGGATATTGATCCTTCTTTTCCTCCGTCAAGAAGTGGAAAGAAAAGAAGGTTGTTTGATTACCAAGGTGAAGAGGAACAACGAGCTACTCCTGAACTGAAATTTAAAAGCAACTTTTTCTATCCATTAGTAGACCAGGCTATTATGTCAATAAAGGAGCGCTTTAATTTGTTACGTGAGGTTTCTTCCGCCTTTTCGTTTTTGTACACACGAGACAAACTTTTGCTTGTGCAACAAGAAAATGCTCTTCTTACTTGCTGTAAAGAGTTCCAAAAAAAGTTCGGTGACATTGATTCTGATGAAATGAGCGCTGAGCTACAGCGGTTTGTTTTAATTTTACAAAAAAAACGCAATCTCAATACGGCTCAAGACTTTCTGAACTATCTTCTAAGACTCATTTATTTGAATTGTATCCGAATGTGTACATCGCACTTCGAATCTTACTAACTTGCCCCGTGACTGTTGCCAGCGCTGAAAGAAGCTTCAGCAAATTGAAACTGATCAAAAGTTTTAATAGAACGTCTATGACAGACAGTAGACTATCTTCATTAGCCATGTTGTCAATCGAAAATGACTGCGCCCGATCTCTTGATTATGACAATGTCATAACAGCATTTGCGAACAAAAAGGTTCGCTCCAGACTATTTAAATGATATTGTGTTTTTATAACTTTTTCATGTTTTTCAGTGTCATTGCTTTCGTTTCGCAGTGTCTGCATAAATGTCCTACTGAACTCTGGCATCGGTGCCGAATTTTTTATGACTTGCACCTTCGGTATCGACATGCTTTATTCTGACATTAGCCTGTTTACTTATGTACAAATTGTGGTGTATTTTGTTAATGCAGCTTTTCAATTTTACACCTCTAAAGTGATATGACCTGTGCGCAGGGGCTCTTGCGCTTACTTTGGGGGGGGGCCCGAAGTTGGAGTGCTACGGGACTGACTAAACTAATTGTAAAATAGATGATTGGGCGCTCTTTTTAACATCATCACCATTACCTTTTAAATAACCACGGAGCAAATTGTATAGTTTCGTTAACAAAGTCTCAAATTTTAGATATCACCCGTATTGCTGAGCGTCAAGAAAGAGTTCTAACTCAATCCAGGGCTGTCAATTGCGTAGCGGACGACCTATTCACCACAGATTACGCCATTGCCAAATTGTAGTTTATTACTAATTAAAATCATAAGCCAATTAGCCCATGAAAAATTGAAAGTTAACCTTTGCAATTAAATTTTGCAAACAGCTCATCAAAGCAGAGTTTGTGCTGAGTTATCCAGTACAAAATGCGAGGTAGGTGAAGCATGAAACTCATTCGAAATCACTAGTATTTATCATGGCCCACAAACAGTTTAGTCACATGATGGGGGTCAGTGATTTACTAGCATTTGTTTTGGAGAGAGAATGGCGATTTTTACGATTTGTTCACTAGCAACAACATCTAAAGATTCTTAGAAGCATATTTTTCACTTTTTTACAGTTCAACAAAACAATTTCAACAAGACTAAAACTGAGTTTAACAATAGCAAAATTCTTTTTTAGTGAGATAACGTTTCATTAATAACTTTGTTTTATGAAGTAATATCAAAATGGGGTTTTAAGTTTCTTTCCGTTTGTCAAATAGAACATTTTCTTGTGGGTTTGATTGATGCATTACTACAACAGAATGGGAAAAGCTCAGTCCGCCTTTATAACATGTTTCAAGTATAGTCCAATGTTAAAGGGCCATTAATTATGAGTAGTTAAATTTAGGGTCTGTTTTTCCCAAAGATCTTCAAACTTCTTCCCATTTGATTTAATGGTTTTCTTATACGGTGGCCAAATAAACATGGATTTAATTTTACAGTCTATGCAACGAAGTCAAATGTTGAACAACTTGTGCCGTGCAGTAGTCGGTGCGGTGTAGTTTAGTTGTTAGAGTGTCTGGCATGTAGCAGTTGGCCCAGGTCCGATTCCCTTGTCGAGCCATGCCGTAAGCTTTAAAACTGGTATTCACAACTTCTCTGCTTGACGCTCAGCACGAAAGAAATAGTTCAAAGAAAACGCCGGCAAGTTTGCTTGTTGTGCACTGAGAAAGGGCATCAATGCAATTCCTCCACCGCTATCCGGCTCAAAAATGGGGCCGTGTAGTCCACCGTTACGGTGTGGCCGAGTCTCACTAACAGCTAGCTAGCAGAGAACATGGTCTCACACGCATAATTAAATAAAAACAAATTTATATACAACTCCGTCAAATTCATTTAGAAATTCTATCCTTTTCGACACTGGAGCATGAAAATCTACTGCTTGTTTCAAATATCTCAACAAGCAAGCAATCAAACATCACTTATTAGCGTTATCAATAAATACAAAAGCTACTCAAACAAAATTGAATACCAAATATTTAATTTACGAAAATACAGATATTTGATCGATCGTTTAATCAATGTAGAGTTCATTGCATTTGGAGCAGCTTCCAAATAACAGATAACAGGAATGCCGACCATCAACAGGTTTCCGAATTAAATGTTTTAAAAACAACTTCGTCACTTCCTCAACAACGGGCACCAGACTAAAAAGAAAATATATCCAAAAAAGAATTGGTTTTGGGAACAAGATGTGATTGACCACATAGAGTCAGAAAAATCCTCAAAAAGTCACCCGGTGACTGAAACAAAGAGTGTAGCTCACGGGAAAACTTGGGGAGCAACTTTTTCTTGAAATTTTTGAAACTCCTTCTACAAGTGATCGCCAAACGTCTTCAAGCAATCTTTTGAAAAAAGTACATACATTAGCAGTACGCGAATTTTTTCAAAAGTTTGAGCAGAGACGGCACCTTCTACATGGATGACGCCTTTATATCAAACCAAGATCATCTCTAAATATTCAAATAGCCTATCTAAATACCAAGCCCTTTACCAAGTGGCAATATTTCAAAATCAACAAAATATGTTCTAAAAAACGTTTGGCTAATTATGGTGTAATCGCAAGTAAAGTTTACTGCTGTTTAATTGTATTTCTTTTTCGTCAACGCCTAGAATTGATTAAGAAAGTTAACATTTGTTTTGATAGAAGATAAACATTATGTTAGAATTTACTACAATTAATTCTTAAATTCCAGCAATTTTAAACAAATACTCAAAAGTAATTAATGGCAATTTTTAGGTTAAAAAATTGAGCTTTTTGGTATGCCACAACGTTTGAAAAACAATGGTTTAAACTTGCTGATTTTAAACAGAAAGATATTAATTACGTTGTTTTGTTTATGGCTAAATTTGAGTTATTTATTTTTTTTGGTTTGCCAGTTAAGCAATGTTTAATGGATTATTTTATTATATTACGAAAAATATTACTTTAAATGTTATACTAAAGTTACGTTCGTTGTACACTCAAGTAAAATTATGAAGTAAAACGACAAAAACAATAAAATCACTTGAAAATGAATTTGTAGTCTCATCTTAAATTATATTAATGTGGGCTTTATAGAATACAAACCGTTGCCTTTACACAGTTTTCGCTCCAAATTACGCGACTCCACGAGTAGTTACCGAAAAATCACCAAGAGAATCGTCCTTAAAATTAACGTTTTACTGCTAATTACATGCAAAAAGTAAATGGGTAGAAATAGGCCCGCAACCAACAAAATATGTTTTTTTCGCCAGAACCATTCTGTAAATCAAAGTTCTAATCCAAATAGTTTTCCTAATAATGAAGTCATCTCTAGAATGAAGGAAACGTCATCACTTGCACATATTGTTTTCTTTAGTTGGTAGACTAAAAAAATTCCCTCCTCCAGCTGCGCATCTAGATAGAAGCTTAATATAAGATACTACTATAGTATGACCTTTTTCAAAATTATAGCAAGTCCAAATGGCGTTGAAAACAAAGCGCCACCTTTCATGATGCTTTTAAAATCAGTCAAATCCAAATTTGGCTGGATCTTGATAAACTAATTGATATTTACAGAGCCACGACTCGCAAGCTCTGTGCGTCTTTTTTTTACACTTGGTTTTGACAGCACTGACGTGAACGACACAGTCGCGCTGTGACGTGACAGCAAACCGCTTTTTATCGTTAAATCGCTCATACTATAAGCAAAAAATATTGTGAACTCTATATATAGAGCTTCATTCATAAGGTAGACCAAGCTTAAAATCCATTTCCGAAATGTTGCTATATGTTTAAAAAGGCTAGACATCACATTGACGGTTGTGTATCCCCGAACGCAGCATACAATTACTTCATTTCCTACAAGAAGAATATCTCAGAAACCTTTGTAACCATCTCCAATTGTTTTGGCACAAAAACCAAAATCAATAAGGTGATGAAAAATCAATTGTTATCCCGAATTTAATTAAATATAAATGCTCAAATAAAAACCTCTCGCAAATACCACCATTTGCCAAGTTTAAAACAACCTACACAAAAAAATAATTGGAAACAACGTAAGATGGCTAGCAGCATAATCTTGAATATAATTTATTAACAAAAAACACAGTGAGAACCGAAATTTTTGCAAACATTTTCCTTTGTCAAGGTTTTACATTACGCTTTAATGAAAGAATTATGCTAAAAATCATATTGCTATCTAAGAAATTTAGTACACCCACTACTTTTTCACAACAGAAAAAAATGTTTGGGTTATGTGGGTATCCCGTAATATCTTTGATTTACTATAAACTCTATATATCATAATTTTGCATGCAAAAAACTACTCTCCTGAATTTGGAATTTTTTGGCATGTCATGAAAGACTAAAATTCATTAAAGCCATATGTTGTACATTGCGACAAATTGATGAATTTTATTCAGATATTCTATTAAAATTGCAGCAATAATAAACATAAAAATCCAAACAAATAAAGTGAAATTGCGTTTACATTAGATATAAACCATTATCATGAGATATATCAACGCTTTTATAAATAAATCTTAAAACAAGAAAATCTAGGATAAATCATCTAATGTTGCTGATAGAATTCAATTTAAATGTCAACAAACGTTTTTAATTTTTTAAATGAGAGAGAACAAGATAAGCTACGACGATGTGATTCCAAAACCACAATAAATCATCAAAAATGATGAATAAAGCACATGCAATTTGTTTAAATTTACCGGGTCTGTAAATAAGCGCTATGAAAAATTAAAGGACACATAGCTTTTAAGCTTATTTTTAAGGCCGAAGTCTAATTCAGCGACCCCTTTCTCTACAAATAGTGCTAAAAATAGTGATTGAACTAAATGATAACAAAATTCCATAGAATCTTAGTCTCGAGTGAACAACAGTACAAGTATAATTTTCTTTATTGATTCGAAAATTACCCCAAAATATATCTACATTCTACATAACTTGATATGATTGATGACTGTATACTTGTAAATGCAAAGCACTAATAACCCAAACTGGATATACCAGGGTCATTCAAAAAATACTCGGAATTTTTCAATTTTTTATTGATTTCTATTTACAATGAATCTATTTTTCAACACAACCTCCGTCACGGTCAATGCACTTCCCCAGGCGGTGTTTCCATCCATTTCTACCACTTTTGAAAATTCTGCCGACTGATTTCTAAGCCATGTTTTTGCTGCATGTTTTGCTTCATCAGTGCTACTGAAACGGACTTCTTTCAGATGTTCTTTGAGTTTTGGGAATAGGAAAAAATCAGAAAAAAATTTTTTTGATCAAAAAAATCAAAATTGCTGCCACATCCACCTTATACCCCAGATCTAGCCCCATCTGATTTTTTCCTATTTCCAAAACTCAAAGAACATCTGAAAGAAGTCCGTTTCAATAGCACTGATGAAGCAAAACATGCAGCAAAAACATGGCTTAGAAATCAGTCGGCAGAATTTTCAAAAGTGGTAGAAATGGATGGAAACACCGCCTGGGGAAGTGCATTGACCGTGATGGAGGTTGTGTTGAAAAATACATTCATTGTATATAGAAATCAATAAAAAATTGAAAAATTCCGGGTATTTTTTAATGCCTTTCGTACGTACAGCAAATTTCTTTTTTAAACCCCCATTTGAACACTGAATCACTGCTGACCTTATAATCAATATTAAATTCTTTATATAAGCGTTAACAGTCATAACTGGTTGTCAGAAGCAAGTTAAAGGTTTGGAAAGATCATGATCAAATATGACGTTATTCATTCGTCAAGTAAAGGACCGAGTAAGCAAATTCCAATGTTCGTTTGACACAATTACTTTTGAAATACTCCAGAATTAGCAATACGATTTGGTAGCAAACTTAGTTTTTACCCCTTTTGTAGGGGTAATTGAAAAGAATTATTTAAAAACGGCAGAAATATGTTTTATCCGCCATTATTATATCCACAAAATATGTTCTATAATATTCTGATGACGTTGCCAGGGTATTAACAGCAGCGAATCATCAACCTTAAAAAAAATTGGTCGAGGAAACGTTAGATTTTGAATATGAAAACGTTGCATAACTGAGATCGCTGTATCGCTGAAATTTGCAAATTCAACTTCGTTGCAACGCCACTACTAATGCAGCCATGCGCAATTATCACTGTGACGAAATCTAGTAAATACATGACGTGAGAGCACGAAATGTTACAAACCACAAATACAATGATACCAGCAACATCTTCCATGACGCCTCACGCGTGGCTGTAATAGAAATAAAAGTGAGCAATCGCTGTAAGGAATACATTGTTTTGACCCCCTATAACAAGCAGATGGCTGCCGAAAACATCATTATACAGTAAGTGGCCTCATCATAAAATGCGTTTATTTTCAACTGATGCTTTGACATTTTCACACCTGCTATGAATACTCTTAGCCCAATTCCTAATCTTATTATCGCGACCTGTAGTATGGCAGATTTCATTAAGAAAAACCGATATGTCGGAAAAGGCATCAAGCGATTACAGGTGACAGGCTAGCGCGTGCGATCTTGAATGCGAAGAGAGGTTTCTCGCATCGTTGAACTTCTTTAAATTGCGAACGCAAGCCTGGCGATTTTTAGCCGGTGACGCTTTTCTATATTAAGAAACATGACATCAAGCTTGGTCTGCTAGCGTCGTATCGCGCTTCAGCGGCGCCAAAATCGCCAGTTCTTTTAGAGATTGCTTATCACCTGGGTAAGATTAACCCTTTATTATGATGCTTAGCTATTATTTATGAGACGAAGTTTGTTGCTCAAACTTTAAGATAGCTTATCTCAACAATAAAACAGGATATCGTAATGACAAGTTGAACTAAATCGTGACATCGACTTGCATAATAATCTTTAATATTGATTGTGCTGCAACATCATATCACATAATAAATCAAGTCGACCAAATCAATTACTACACGTAACACCCCACAAGAAAGTGGAAGTGAAACTGTCTTTAATTTTGAACTACTTGGAATTTACTTGGATTTTACCAGAAACTCATGTATTCTAACTTTTTAGCCTGTTTTTTTCCAACAGAACAAAATCATTTGGCAATGAACCACAAGTATTAAATCTACTAAAAATCGCAGCCAAAAAGCATGGTAAACTACTGTTTAGGGTAGAGTTACAAACCAAAAAAGCGCCCAACTGGGAGCATATTTTTACGCCTTGAAGTAGGCTGTATTTTCAAGGCATGGTTGTGAAACACAGGCGTGGCTCTTCGTACACAAAATAATTTATCAAAGTTTAAGAAATAAATCTTGAATTTACATTAAAAATTTTTTCAAACTCAAACGGCTGATTAGTAAAGGGATTATGAAGTTTTGCACCAATTACCCACCGATTGCCCAGAACTTACACCAACTTTTAGTTAATCTAGATGTACGGCAGGCTAATTTATAAGCTAAAAGCTTAGTAACCTGGTGGTACAATCGTGTTGAAGCGGATGTAGCATTAATGTTTCCTACAAAGAATTAAAGATGCTAAAAAAACTTTTGCAAGTAATTTTTTTAAATCTCATCTTTTCTTCTAGAGCTTTTATCGAATAAAGATATTATCTCCATGATGTAGCCTTCTAAAATGCAAGCCCCGGAGGCATATGCACTGTTACTTTACTGTACCAATGTAAATTTATCAACTAACCAAACGACATTGAACTTTAAACAAAATGTAAAAACGCTTTTACAATATTAATACTGCTAATGTGATACTTAATCCTTTTAAAAATAAGTTAGGTTAAATATCTCTAATCGTGCCATAAGAGATACTAGACTTTAGACCTATAAATGCTAATAGGCATTCTGTGAAGTTTGAATGTTATTAGAAATAGATTCATCTACTAATAAAGCAAACTAGGAAGTTAAAAAAGCACCCAACGCAAAAGTGTTTTGGCCTATACAATAAAAACTTCGGCTAGATGTTTTAATGAAGCTAAAATGAAGTACAGGTATAGAGTTTTCTGAGCTTTAGAACTGTAACAGTTATTTATCACCGCGACAGTTTTCAAAGTTGATCAAGTACATGTACATGTAAATTCGGTTTCATAATTCATTCTCCACATTCCTACTATTGCTGAATGCCAAGCCAAAGATCTGTAAATACCATTTTTAAAGTTTTTGGTATTTCTCAATTTCCTTGTCTTGTCATACCAAAGACTTTAAAAATTATATCAATAAATCTCCAGCTTAACGCTTAAAAATTGGAGCAATGTGGAAAACTAAACATAAAACCGAATTTACTTGGTCATGACAAATATATGTGCCGGCACCAGAAAACCTTTGCTGTTAAAAAGCACCGAAAGTCTACGTGATATTTCATTGTAGCTCAATTGATGTACCCAACAAAATGCTGCAAAATAGTTGATGACAAGTGAAATATACCGAGGTTTTCCAGAAGACCACCCTGGACCGTCAATTGGAAAAAAGACAAATTGGGAAAACAAGACGTGAACCAAATAAACTCCCCGGCTGTTATAGAGCAGTTGACTACTGCCTGTGTTTGAAACACTACATATGCACACAAAACCCACACACAGTTTTGTAAGAGGACCAGGACATTTGAAAGTTGTTACGTTAATAATTAAATAATGAAGAAGTTATAATCTGCATTTGTTTCAAAATTATGTTCAAGACTATGTAATTGTATAACTGAAAACCGGTATACAGTGTCAGAGCTGTGTGTGAGATTATAGGGTTAAACTTTGAAATGTTGGATGTACCGCGTAAGGCGACACCTACAAACAGTATTTTAACTTGGCATAACGTTGGACGTTATAACGTTGAACGTATCGTGTAAGGCAGTGGTTTTCAACGGGGGTTCCGCGGAACCCTAGGGTTCCGCCATTACAGTCCAGGGGTTCCGCCAGAAGTGACACAAATCTTATTTTATTAATTAAATTAAATGCTGTTTTTTGCATAAAACAAACGAATTATTGCACAGGGGTTCCTCGAGCCACTGGAATGTTTTCTTGGGGTTCCGCTCCAGCAAAAAGGTTGAAAACGACTGGTGTAAGGTGACAGGTTCAAATAGTATTCAACTCAATTATTAGCACCATATAACCGCTCACTTAAAATAGCGCCCATGGGCAAACTAAAGACTGGGCGGCCTTCCGAAAAACCGCGGTAGTAAAAAAGTTACTCAAATCATTTGAAAATTAACGGCAACAACATTGATCATCAGAGTAAACGTCAAATTATGAACAAAAATATATGCAAATTTAGGCAGTATTCTTTATACACTGTTTTCAAACCAGGGTTCGGTTTACGACGACGGTGTTATATACAACTTTTGTATTCGACGAAGTGCAATGGCACCGCACTATCAAGGTTAATTTTCAACTCGGGGAACTTGAAGACATTGAAAAACCACGCGAGCAATGTCAACATATCTTAAGTACATAAGCTTCGTAACGAGTTGAATTCCAAACACTGAATGGCTAAGTTCATATACAAAATCACTTGCTGATTTTAATCATTTTTGATTGATCTTTGTTTTCTAATCGCTGGGACAATGCAGCGACTTATTAGCAGAGTAAATAAAAGTGCACAAATAAGTAAAAAATTCTGTTGAAACAAAATGCAAAAAAAATGTACGTCAAATTTTAGTCGAAGACAGTCTGCCATCAAACGACTTCACGTTCAGCGTTTCACTTAGTAGACTTTTCGAATACGGACAAAAAGCAGTACACTGCTTTTTGAATTGATGTAAGAGAGAACATTTTTGAAATGAATTAAAGAGATATTAGCGGTTGCGTGAAACAAAAGCTTAACTGTCATCAAGGTCGCGCAGGTTTGATTCTCATCCAATCTCTGTTCTCATACTCTGAAAGTGCTTATGCAAGTTTAGGATATGGTTAATGGCTGGCTATTGTAAACGTTGCATTACAGAGTACCACAGATAATTGGTCGTCTTCGGGTTACTTAACAATCTGTTTGATCACCACTTACTGAGTAAGATAGTGAATCAGCAGATTTTTTGACAATAGTTCAGGTTTTTGCAAAAAATTAGAAAGTTTAAATGATCGATCAAAGAGCCGTCATGTTCTATTGCAAGTTCTTGCAGATCATCACTTGAGTCGCCTTAGAGCATATACCCTAAAGGCAATGACGTTATAGCTTAATTCGGATATCCTTAAAATTGACTATTTTTCATTTTTTTACAAAAAGCTTCAGTTTGTTGAATATACCGCAAGCGTGCGCGCGCCGCACATACATCCTTTAGTTTTATTATGATTGCGTAGACACACGCATGATCGATAATGAAAGATAACTCGGTGGTTAACCAAGCAACCAACAGTTTAAAAAGACCTCGGGCAAGCAGAGCGAGATCAAACTGAAAAGGCAACAGCTAGAAGAAAATGTGTGATGCAGCTAGCAGGAGAACTGATAATTTTGACGAATATTACATTACTCGACAAATTAGAACAATTACTTTTAAACCTTATGATAAAAGTATGAAATTGATTTTAAAGATTTTTATCAAATTTATTTCTATTAGTTTTTAGCAATTGCAGAAAAGTTGTGTGATCTTGCGTTTAACCTGATACGAACTCTGATTTTAGCCATTGAGTGCATTTACTTATAGTAACAAAAATGCTCATGATAAACATATTTCAATGTTTAGATAGTAAATGATCACACCATTTGTGATTCTGATCGAGTTATTTGTGACTTTGTAATGAACAAAGAGATGACATTAGTCCGCGGGCAAAATGTTGTCAATTTACTAGGATCAAAACAGCCCAGTGCTGGATGCAGAAACGACTGGGCTTCGCTATCTCCTCGTAGATCACAGGATACCATTTCTTCACTGTCAAACTCCCAGGCTGGTCATATTACCAGCCCTGAAGATGAATATTCAAGCTATGGTATTTTTGACAAAGTTTCGGAAGACCAAGCTACAAACGTAAGCGATATCTTGTCCTTATCATCATCAAATGATTTAAGAAAAATCTGCGACGTCGAATCAGCACAAGCAGTAGCACGTGCTGCAGCTTCGTTTCTGGAAACCAAACAGTCAAAAGATGATGATGGAAGCTTTGAAGACTTTATGGAAGAAGCAGGACGAAATCTTGACTCTTCAAAAGTCAATCTCATCGAAGAGAGTATGTCGGATAGGGAATCGAATTCAGAAAAAGAAACAGATGAAACGTCAAAAGATATTAAAGATGCAGTCAGCCAAGTACTAAAAGGCTATGACTGGACATTGGTGCCGATGCCAGTTCGAATGAATGGTTCGCAGAAATCAAAACCCCACGTGAAGCGGCCTATGAATGCATTCATGGTTTGGGCTCAGGTAAATATTTAAAAAATAAAGATTTTAATAGCCAACATTTGACAAAGTAATGATAATAAAGCTACTTCTTACTATTTTCTGGAACGTAAAAAAGAATTTGCTAGGTTGCAGTATTGCTAACTTCATGTTGCACTTTCAGGCTGCAAGAAGAAAGCTTGCAGATCAATATCCTCATCTTCATAATGCTGAATTGAGCAAGACACTTGGAAAGTTGTGGAGGTAAGCGTCACTGTTTGATCTATATTACTTAACTCATCAATAATCAAGTGTTGAATAAAATGCTTCATAATTTTTATTGCCACTAAAAAAGCTTTCTTAAAATTTTTTTGGTAATAAAAATTGTACTTTCAGATTACTAAGCGAAAGCGAGAAAAAACCATTTATTGATGAAGCTGAACGATTAAGAATCAAACACAAAAAAGATCATCCTGATTACAAGTATCAACCGAGAAGGCGGAAAACTAGTAAAACTGCAACTGGGGGTTCAGATCAAGTTCAAAGCCATTCACAAAAGCCAATAACTGTCAAGAGAAAGCAGGAAGACGATATTCCTTACTCACCTGATAACACTGGAGCATCACAAGGCCTTGTCAGTAATCTCATAACTCAGCAGCAGCAGCAACAGTTTGCTAAACAATCATCATGTCATCGTCTTTCTCCTCAAACTGTCTGCCGTTCTCCTGCTAACAGCTCCGTGTGCATGCCACACCAAAGCAACGTAATTTATGAACAACGGTTGTCAAGTTACCAAAATTCCCCCAACCCAATGGCAACATCTTCTCCGCAATCACTGCACATGAACTGCGAAATTTCAAAACCTCTTACAGACAATAGCGAGCATGGACAACCGATTACTACTCATTCTATGATTCACAACCCCGGCCTATCTTCTTCCTCCTTGTATGAGCACATTAGCGACCCGCGGCAGGTTGACAATGAAAGGTTAAGTAAAACTAGCTCTTTCGAAACAACTGATGATTTGGATCAATACATTCCCCAGCCTAATGTTCCTGCAGCAGCAAGTACACGTCTTTCAAGAGAAGGTCAAGTAGAAGCTGATGCATATTCGTATTCTTGTATAGCTAGAAAGTCAATTGAAACTAATAAAATTCGCAAAGACATGGCCACCCACGTTCCAAGTCCAATTGACTACTCTATGACAAACCAAGGATACTCCTCATGCTCTGATGTTCCAATTCCTTTTAGCACTGCCAATTGGAGTGAGAGATGTGATTCCACAAGCACTAGCTCAATGCTTCAAGAAAACAGTCCATCACAAGCTGTACAAAACCAATTTAATCAATCTGGTCGTTTCGGGTACACTGAAACTTCCAACTGTGTTACACTGCCATCACATTCCCCGTTCTCTCCTGTGCATCATCAAACAAATCCTTCTTGCCATGTGCCTGTTAAAAAAGAACAAATGTCCCCCGCCCAACGACAATTCTTGTCACGTCCACAGGCTGACTGGCCAATTCAGCGCATTGAGTCATTGTCTCCAGAGTCTGCAGATGGTCGAGCTGTACGGGATCAAAGCACTCAAAACTTTTCAACTTTCTTTGATACAAATATAAGAAGAACTGGAAGCGATTCGCTTATCGAAGGGTCAGTTTCCACTGACTCTTTTGAAGGTGTATTTTCCCATAACGCTCACGTAGGCAATCGCCGAATTATTAGCAATTCATTAAGAATGGGAAGCTCCTTAGACTTGCCTCAATCCACGCAAGTGGATGAAAGACAATCGTTTGCCAATGCATCAACCGATGCAATGAGATTATACAACAGGGAAAATGACAACAGTAATACAGCGAACATTCACAACTCTGCTGAAAGGCGTTATTCTTTGCCTGTTTTTCCTCAAAGCCAGAATCACCGGCAACATCCTTACAAACATTGTGATCAAACACGCCCTCAAAGACCTCAAGCAAATGACTTGGGACAATATCCTAATGCTGCTATTACTAGAAGCAGTGAGTACTTACCGTATGCGTCTTCACCTTTATCCATGCAACAGCAACCTCCGTACCCAGTAATGACACAGGCCCATTTGCAATCACTATAAAATCATAATTTTTTTAAGATTGTTAATTTTGTCAATGTTGCAAGCTTTTCTATTTCCTTGTTTGACTTCTAAATCATTTGATATCGCTTAAATATTTTCAACGTTTTTTAAAGGCTGCTTTTTAATATAATTCTAGCTTGTTGGTGTTACCATGATGATCAAAGAAAGGAAAAATCTTATGCGATTTGCCATTGCTCTGAAAAAATCAAAAGTCTGGTGTTGATCACTGTTGCTATCACAAGATAGCCAATTTTATCAGTTTAACTGTCGGTGTGCCTTAATAATCAAACTGTGCTTCAAATTTTGAAATGTCGCATGCCTAAGTTCAACGTTCAGTATCAATTCAATTTAGAAAAATGATTTTCCACGATGTTTTTTTGCGCAAATGAAAAATTCCAAACGCGTTTTGTGGTTTGTCACAAGCTATCGTAATTTGTTTCGTGCCTTTGTAACGCTTTTTTTGTTTATTTTTGATAATTTTTTTGTTTTATTTAATCTTTAATCTCTTTATACCTTGTTTTTGCTAACAAGCAACCGAATAACGTGTATATGTAATTTGCTTGCATTATGTGGTGAATTACTATCTTGCTTTTTCGGCAATGAACTTTTCGTCAATAAGATTTTGACCAATCATAAACCAGTGACGTCAAAGCTTGACAAGGTTAGATAGAAATCATCAAATGGAAACCAACAGACGTGCTTGAAGAGGTAGAACTGATGCATAATGAACTGCCATTGACAGGCAGAGCATGCACTGTCAACTAAGCAGATCGCAAACAAAGCTACCGATCAAACGGATTAGGCTACGGAAGGTTACCCAACTTTTTTCATGCTTGAAATATGAGCCGAGCCTGGGCCGACTTTTGACTTAAAATAAACAAAAACGAAAAAAGCGCTCTTTCGAGACTTCTCGCGTCAAGAACTAAAAATAACTTGGGCGTAAGGTGCATTCGAACTTATTTCTCAAGTGTAAAATCGACTTGACTAAATCTTCGTTGCGCAAGAAACTAAAGGTACAGAACATAAACATTTATAAGCATTTAGCAGCGATATATGACCCAGCAGCGCTGTCATAACCTCGAAGAACTGCCCAGCGGCTAGATTACGCGTATTCGGCCTCACCAAATACAAGATTTATTGATAAATTTGGATTTAATTGCCATTTGCGATATTGTATGAAGCAGATATTATCCAGGTTTTGCGGTTTTTATTTCGTACGCCACTGCCAAGCTCAAACTCAGCACACAAAAATCAAAGCAAAACTAATCGATTTCAAATGTCCTTTCTGTCTTTGATAGTTCACACTTCACACTTATGACCTCAAAATTGTTTGTTTTAAATGACATTCACCTACATACACCTACAGGGTGTCCCAGAAGTCGCGCACCATCCAGGTTCCACAGAAAACGCTTTTATTGATCACAATCATAACAGATGCTCAAACTGTGCATCGACAGCAATGAAACAAGCATCAACTCTCTATATCAAACTGCCTTCCACTCTCCTGAGCGTTTTAGTGCTGATTTTCGGGCACTCAAGTAGTTATTGCATCCTTGTTATTGCTGTCATTTAGCACTCAGCTGCTATCGTTATTCTCAATGGTTGCTCTCGCTCAGGGCGATTGAGGTTGGATTCAAACTACAGATTAGTGTCGCCCCAGTTCTTCCAAACATAAAAACGAATTTAACTCTTTATTGTACTTTTAGTTTCTTCCTTATAATTAAATCAAATATGAAAACGCAGATTAAGATGGTGCGCGACTTCTAGGACACCATGCATAATCACATGAATTGAACATAGCCAAGATTGCTTATAACACAGGAGCTGAGAAATATACTTCAACGCCGTTGGTAAATACTTAAATAGCGTAGGCCTTTCCCTTCTAATACCACAAAATATTCACATATGCATGTCACATAAGCATTTTTTCTATAATAATTTATGGTTAAAAAAACAGAAAAAGGCAGGCCTACGCTTTATCAATGTACGATATGATTGAGGTAGAAAAAAATAAGCTTAATGTAATTGGGAAGAAATAGTATTTACTGTTGTTGGTATTCAGCGATGAAAAACTATTTCCAATGTACTACATATCAAAACAACTTTGTAAAAAGCGCAGATCTGTAAGCTACACAATTTTTTTCAACAATAACGTGAGTTATTTACTAACAACTAGCAACTTAATTTTTTCAAGAATAGAAATAGTAAAAAAAATATGAAAACGCAAATGCGTCTGAGGCCTGTTTCAGGTAACGTCGGCAAGCTAAAAAAAGTTCTTACAAATTAAAAAAGGCTAAAATGCAACGAGTGAAAATTATAGAGCCTTGGTTAAAACATATGCTTTGTCAAGCGTGTTTTAACCAATCAGAAACCAGATTTACGATTACATCATTTCTATAAGAACAGATCGACGCAACGCCATTGCTTCGGGTGAATTAGCGCAAAGGATAAACTTGCTTCTTATCGCTAGTTCAGTGAAGAGCAACCACGAGTCTCGCCAAGAGCATGAGTGCATAGTAATTTTATTCTCTTTCTTTCTCTTTACAACATGAGAGAGTCAACAGTATCAACAAATATTTTCTGTGTACCCAACAATCTACTAATTAATCTCACAATACTGAACGGAACCTCCAAGCGTTGTGAAAATAAACTATCATATTCGACCACTGGCAATAAGGCGTTCTGATTTAAACACATGCCGAATCATGCTAAAATAGAATAACGTAAGCGAATTACTTGCCATACACAAAAAACTTCTGAATCGAGATTTGTTATGACAAATTACGTGCAATTGTAAACAAACTGTCAAATACACATTCTCATTTTTTACTTCATACACCTGAAAAATTTATAATCATCAATTAAATCCACTTACTATGTAGACAGTAATGCTGGAGAAGCAATGCATTAACTTATTTGAATGCAATAGCAAAATAGGTGTCTGTTATGTAAATTTTAAATGTAATAAGCAGAAAAAAGTCGTAAAATTCGGGCGCTTGTAAAAATAACACCAGACGCGGGTCGTTGAAACTACCTATGACGTTAAGCCTGGTCTACAGTGAGTCCAAGTGCGGCTTGACTGTTTATATGGTTTTATTTTGGTTCAGTCGCAAGCAACAGGCCGCGCGTTGCAACTGAGCCAAAATAAAACAAAGAGTCAAGTTGCGCTTTGCCTCAGTGCGGTCCATGCTTTCGACCCGTGTCGATTAAAACCAAGATAAAAAGCATTCTTCATACAAAATTAATAACTCATCCAATTGCACTGTTACTCAACCATTGCGGTGCATGCAAAATAACAATCTGGTTAAGAAGAATTTAACACACTAATCCATACTCCAAAAAATCAATAGATTTATCAAGCTACAACATTATTTACTGCTAAAATCAATTCTTTTTTAAGACAATATCAGTCGGTATTTCAAATACTACAAAATTCAAATATTCTACGTGAATTGTAATGTGTTAAAGAGAGTGTTTCTCATCGAGACAAAACCGATTTTTTAAAACAAATATTACGCGACATAACTAAAAATTTGTATTGGGATATTATTTTTGGTACTTGATAGTCTGTTGAATTGTCTCAAATTTATTGCTTGTATTTTTCAAACGATAGGCTGTATACGTCACTAGTTACGAAGAAGATAAAAAAATTACAAGCTTCCATCAAATGCGTTATGTAGGTTTAATATGTCACTATTTTAGATTAAGTTTGAAAGTTTTATTACCTCTTCGATTAAAACGACAAAAAATAAACAGAGAAAAACATGAAGCTACTAATGGCAACTCCGGATACTTTAGTCTTACGTATCGTCAAAAGTATGTCATTACATTAGAGAAACCCGACTGATTATTTGCTCATTAGCTAGAATAGATAAAAAAAATCTTAAATAGATTTTAACAGTCTTTACGAATTAAGGCCAAATAGTAGCTCACTCACGACGCCAATAATATTGTTTCTGCTAAATGTATGTACTTTTATTGACATAAATACGCATGTCAAAAATTAAAATTGTAACTGATTTCTTATACATGTTTCATTTTAATCTTTTTTAACTAAAAAGTGTGGATTTCCAGCATTCATTCAACAATTGGCAAATCATATTCCGATTTTTCAAGATTTCTATTCAACTATCTGCGACATCTACTAATGATTATTGCTAACAACGTAATACATTTTCAAAAATACTGCGAAAACTACATGGAAACTGTCTGCAATGCTGCTTCCATGAAGGCTTGGTTTGATTTTCATCAGTCGGAACTAGACATTTAAGAATACTGTTCTCACTTCTGCTGCAACTAGTAACAAAGAAGAAATTGAAAAATCACAAAGCTTTTGGCGGTTTACACTTCAGCTGTCTTTTGACACCCAACATATTTGTACAAAGTTTCGTATCTAATTCTCCGCTTTTCCAGAATAGCAGATCGTCAAGCAGAAGATCTGTGAATACCAGTTTTAAGTGTGTGAAAAGTTGACGTTTAGGCACGACGGTGTTCGGGAGACGCCAATGCGAGTGTAATTGCTGTAGTAATATGTGCACCAAGACGGGTAGCTCAGAGTCGTCAGCTTCATGTTTTGTCTTGTGCCACCAGTATAAAACCTTTGCAATTACTTATCAGTTATGTTCAAACTCGCTTGGAGGAAGCTGCATAAAATTTGTTTTGAAGAAGACAACAAAAAAATCATGAAAGCATCGAAACTCATAATTGGCGTCGCCTTAACCAAGGCCTTCCAACCGAAGATGAGCGCTGCAGACCACGAGAGACATGTCAGTGAAAAGTGAATGTAACGAAACAGCACTGATTAAATCTACATACGAAAATTCATGAAACGTTTGATTTGCATTGGACAAAATCAGGGGTGGCGTATTTGCCCACAGTGGTTTATTGTCTACGCCAAATGTACACAATACAAATAGATTGTTAGGCTAGTGCGAGCTTGACATTGGCTTTCATTTCTAGAGTCCAAGTTTATTACAAAACTATGCTTCGACACACATTAGCAAGATTGCTCGTGGTAAACATTCCAAGCGGAGGTAAGCGCGAACTAGAAAAACTAATTACTGAAATTTTAATCATTAACTAGAACTTGCAAAATATCGGAGCCCAAACAAGAGTTATAATTAGCAGTAGCACAACTGTAAATATAGATATTGTTAAATCAGTTCTTCTATTTCAACACAAATAATATCTATTGATGTTTTGTCCAAAATGTTAGCAAAAGCAGCATAAAATTAACTGCTTGAGATTTGGAAGTCTTCAATGCTAAATGCAAAATATTTTTGTACTACGGTTAACAATTTCGATGACTTAAATTAAGTGAAGACAAAAATAATGTACTAAGGTTTCGTCCAGAGAATCAATTTGGTATCAACTGGTTTCACTGATGAGAATTCTAAAAGTTTTGAGCAAATCAAGGTTTAATTTGCAGCCTTAGTATTAAAAACGGTCGAATTGGACCAAGGTTGCTATTACAGAGCGGAGAATTGTCCTACGGCTACCAAATACGGATAAAAATATGTCCTCCGGCTAAGGTGATCCGGATTAAGACTTGAAAACACAACAAAGTAAACCAGAACATAGAAAGATAAATAAGCAAAAGTATAAATAGCAACAAAACTGATGTCATATGTGATTCGCTAGACTTACACTTAACGTATTAATATTCGCGATAACTGCCGTAGTAGCAGCACAGTTATTAAAAATACTGAACTTACTTTACAACTGATGCATAATTTTTTAGCGAGACAGCATTCTCTAACAGGCATGTAACTGAACTGCAGTACAATTTGAGATGTAAATTACCACAATGATGAATTCTAAAAGCACCACAGCGACACGTTAAGTCCAATGAGACCAGCAATATCAGTAGCTTTTCAAAATGTTTTAAAAAGCTTAGAGAGAAATGACACATGAAGCCCACGAAGCTTTCTTCACTCCAAAATGTAATTCTTAAACAAAAGAAAGGGCAAATTACAGATTTTTCTGCGCATGCAGTGGATCTTTTCAATAATATCTTTTCATGTATGTAACAGTAACAAGTAGTTCAAGAGGAATATATTCGCGAAGTATTTTCTCCTGCAATGCATGATTTGCAAAATTAAGAAATTCTCTATCAAGACCAAGCAATGTTGTAATCATACTTTAGATCTACAAAATTATGTTTAGAGAAACCAAAAAAATTGGTGGATTAAATCTTTTTTTTACAAAGAGGAAGCAGTTTATTACATGTTTCTTTAACCTCTTAGAAAAATTAGCGAAAAAATTGCGTGCAAGCTATATATCTAGCACAGAGAAAGCCTTTATGTCTATGCATAACCATTTTGAACTAGTACCAGACCCACTTCGTAGCCGCCAGTATTGCCGGTGTTGTGCTCTTCTACAACAAGCTAATGCGAACTGCCAAAAATCGAAATAGAAAATCTTAAAAAGAGTAAATAATAAAATCAGATCAAAATTCCCAGCAGAGAAAACTCTTGTGTTTTCTCAAATAATAACTTTAAGTAAGCTTAGAATTTTACCGCTTACAAATAATTAGTCACAGTAAAGCCTTCAGAGTTTCCCATGAAAAAATAAAAATATTATATGTAGGCTATATTTAAATTAGGAGCTATGCTACAAAATAAACTCAATAATATGCAGGCAATTGCAGCTGGTTAATAAGCATTTGCAAGATGTTAATAAAGCAAAAGAACCATTTAATTGTATATTATCTCACATAACTATAGTGGTAATTATATCTTTTACAAATTTAAGTTTTAATTATATTTTAATCATACAGCTTCAACAGTACAGAAAACGTTATTTTTTTTTAATGTAGTGGTTTTGGTTCGAGTTAAGTAAAGCCACTGAAAACAATGATTTCAGCATTATAATTGACATAATAGACGCCGCGGTTGCTTGTGACGTAAATGAGCACAGACTGCTAGGAGCAAAAGTAGAAATTTTCTTTTGTTCCTTGTCACTATTAAATCGAAAATTACCTCAAATCAATGGCGTTGTAAAAGGTATAATGATAGCCTGGGGTTGCTGGGCTTCGTCAATTTTGGTAAATTATACTGAAATCAAGCAAAGAGCAAGTTCAAGTTTAAAGAAATCTCACAACAATCTTTGGCTTATCTTACTTTACAAATCAGTAATAGCACTCCAAAACAATAATATAGATGAAAATGTATTGTTTAGACGATTTCCGTGGTTTTGTGGCAGTTTTGTACCTCTTATATCCCAATTCAAAGACCATAAAAATCGGCTCTTTAAAAGCTCATTAGGAAGAGAAGTTTTGTGAGTAACCCATGATCAGCTCGTGTCAAAGAAACCACGCGACATCTATTGATAGAAAAAACATAACACAGCGGCTTAGTCTAATAATAGAGACTAGTGTGCAACTAAAACTCTCGCGCTCTTTAAAAGTTACCGAGAAAAATATATGTATTAATTTTTTTCAAAGTATGTTTCTGTACAAGTATAGCAAGTTAGATTAAAGATCAAGTTACAGTACTTTTAATCAAGTTGGAAGAAGCACTTAAAAGTGGTCTTGTGTGCAAGTTTGGTTGCTAGAACTAAGTTCATAAAATGCTAAGCAACCCGGCCAGAAGAGCCCCTCGCATCTTGATTTATAAAAAATGAAAAAGTTTAAAGTAATTGCGTGAAACTCCATAGATTTGTAAGCAGAAATATGACACCCAGCAAACTAGTAAACATTTTATTTCAAAACGTTTCGCTTTATATTTAAAGCATTATCAGTTGTACTTAAATGTTGCCAACTAGGCTAAGTCAAATTTTACTAAGTTACCTACTTGGTAACATTTAGTTACAACTGATGATGATTTAAGTAAATTGAAAACTTTTCGTGTATTCACAAACAATCGCAATAACTAGGGCATAACAGCGACATATTAAAATCTTAAAATGTCACGTATAATCTGGTTGCTGAAAAGGCACTTTTGCGCCGCCTAGCAGATTTATATTCAATTATTAATATTCCCTACAAAGCGCTTCATAGACACAACATTTTTCCGAATTACTACATAATTTGTACAAAAAAGTCAGTTTTTACACATATTCTTTAAACATGTAAAACTCGTAATATTTTTTTTCTACTTCTTATAATTTGCTTATGGGTGAAAGCTGTTGTGAGAATGTGCGTATTTTTATTGCCAAAAAAATTATCGTTATCCATTTATTGCTATTCACAATAATATTGTTATGCTGCTTTGTTGCTAATGACAAAATCAGTTTTCGGTATGACGTCACATTATGAGATGCATCTTGGCTTTCAAAAAAACTTCAGAAAAAAATTGTTGCTGTTATTAAATTACCTGCAACATACCCTTCACGAAAATATATAACATGTAGATACACAATTCATATAAATGAATAAATGTGGCTTGGAACAAGAATATCGACAAATTTCGCAGGGTGGCTCCTGAATTATGAACAGCACTGTAATATAAACCAATTTATTTCTGGACTTCTATCCATGGCTTTCGCACGTCAATCTAAACAAACTTAACTAATAGATAGATCTAACACACACAAACAACTAAATAAACATAAAATCCATGTTTACACTAAACTAATTGAATAGATTTACGAAGAATGAAATAAAATCTCGCAAAAGCATTATGAAAGCTATAGTACCATGGTTTAATTCCACATTGTGGCCCTAAGAAGGAGGATATTTAACAAGTAGTTTTTTGTGTCACTAGAGAATGCCTTGAGGTTGGCTGCACTATCAAACTATACATCCAAGGTTAAAAAACACCCCAAGTTTGCTTAAAGTGCGAAAGTATAAACAGAACTTCAGTTAAGCCTTTAAATATACATCAACAACCTGCACGAGCAGCTGCAGTTTTTACCCCAAATCTCGCAGTAGCAACATCGCATTGTTACACTTGCATTTAGTTGCATTTACTTGCATTTTACTTGCATTTACTTACACTTACAACATCGCATTGTTATACGTGCATCATTCCACGCACCGATCCTTCTTGTTTTACTTCTTCACGATCTTAGAATTACAACCAGGGCTTTGTTTTTACAGTAGCGCGAAAAAACGGTGCTATTCTTCGAGCTTACAAAACTCGCAGACTATTACTGTAGTAACGTTCACTAGATGACGCTCATTAAGAGCATATGTTTGCTAAGCCAGCTCTTTATGCGTTTGGCTAACTTTGAGTCAACAGAGTTATACTTTTTATGATTTTCAAAATAAGAGCCGGTGTCGAGTCCAAATTGTTACTTCTACATCCCTATGTTTTTACGTGTTGATTTTTACCATACAAAACTAATGTAGAAGACCAAAACAAAGTCAAACAAAACAAAAAAGGTACATAAACACTACCCAGCTGTATTTCCGACTTAACTGCTACTACATAGACCACGACATAAATTTTGCATCGATTTTACCTGCGCGACAATAATTTTGGTCGAACTAACTTTTGATTTGTTGCTTTGCATACACGTGAAGATCGTCCTTATTTGCGAAGGTTCGCTTCGATGCCGATACCATTGTCGAGGCTTGACAACAGATTCCAGATCTGTTGCGACATCTAGCGGCATTACAAACACAAATGAAACGAACAAAAAACAGTAGCGTTCTGGAATCGATCAAATCGATGTTTGTGGCAGAGCGTCGAAATGACAAATAATTGGCCGAATCTTGGATGGCTTTTACGTTGGCAAGTTATCTGTCATTTTCTGAATCGGTGTTCAATAGTAAACCGAAGTACATTTAATCAAAACATGTAACTTTTTCCTTTAGCAATAGTGTCACTAAAATAGGTGACGAGAGATGCGAACTTGAAGTGTCACGCTAAAATTTAAAAATAACTTTCAGCATCCACTGGACAAAAAGAGACATCTTTTAGAGACCAGTTGCAAAAATGTCACCAAAAAAATAGTCAGCAAATATAACATGTCCTCCTAAGTCGACTACGAAATAGCTGGCATTTATAGTCTTCTCCAACGAGGAATAGTATGGTGATTCGGAAATCGTAGCCAATACAATTTTTCTGACAGAAATGCCCTGAAGAGATTTTATAGATCGAAACAGACCCGTCGGCGTCTGTCACAACCCAAAATAGTGTTATTTGGGGAGGACAGTCACCTTGGTAACGTCATTGCTTAAGGGTAAATCGCCTTCTAAACGCAAATAAAGGCTTAAGTTCATTCGCCACAAACAAATTTTCTGTGTCGTTAAGGGCTCAAGTGCAAAGCTGAGAACTGTTTTTCAGCTTTTTTCAAAGCACGGAGCAATTTTTCAAATTAAAAATTCTGAAGAACGCCACCAAACAAAGACGTTACAAAACAGCATATCATAAGATTCACTCGCATTAATCCAATTCAATTTCGAAGGCGAGATGTTTCTTTAAAGAACAACACTACCTTTTTTTGAAAGACCCGTGTTCTACGGAGCACCAGCAGAAAACACTCAGCCTTACGTCATAATTTTGCATGGTGGATAGCGACCAAGGTTTAAAATGGACTACCGCCCCTGGCATGGTTTGATCAGTGGTGTAAATAGAAATATATCAATTTCATTCCGTACTTTTATTCCAGAAAAGAGGAAGCGAAAGCGCAACAAGACAACAACGATTAAAAGTTTTAGTCAAGAGGCCTTCTGCTTCGAGCAGCAAGGAAATTTGCCGCAGTAATCTACAACGCAACTTTGGCAGAAAGGTAAAGCATCTTGAAATTAAGCAAGCAAGTTTAATAAATTAAAAGTCGTTATAATTTGTAAAATCTCGTAAAATTCAAATGTTTTCAACTTTCATAAAGCCATTTTCAAGAATTAAATCTGTAAATGGGACGCAATAAATTAAATGAATAAATTAACTGATTAAATGAAAACACAACCGCAAATAACCTGTTTCAGCAGAAGGCTCACTCGCATAGCTAAATAACAAAACGTCAAATCACCGACAAAATCAAAATAACCTAAAAGTGTTTTTGGTGAGTCATTGGCCTTTGCCCCAACGCAACGTCCTTACAAAGCAATTAAAAGCTTACTATATGATCAAAAGATAAGCACAACAGTTTTCATCAGCAAAGCCAATGCGCATGTTCGTTTGATAGTGGACACTGCAAAAATTCCCCTTGACTTTTTACTATATAAATCGTAAACTTGATTCATCGCGTTAATGTTATTCCCAGATCTCAAATGATAAAAGCAATTTCTGTGTTGTTTGTCACGATCCAAGATTAAGTCAACTAAACTCTTTTGACTCCTGTATCAATTTCACAAATCGCTATGCCTCATGGATGGCTTAATGCCATACAACAAACAAAGAAAATAAGCTGAAAAATTTGTGACTCAAACCAAAATAAGGAATGAGTAACGTATGTGGCGTTTAAAACGATGTACACTGCTTTGTCCACTTTTTGTAAAAAAACACGATTCTCGAGTAAACAATTCAAAATGAAAAATGAACAATAAGCAGGGACATAGCCAGTCAACAATTTCGGTGAGAGGGCAAATTATTTTATAACAACTAAGATATACTCTTAAAATAGGACTACAACAATTTTTAGAGAGATTCGGTCAAATGCAGAAGAGCCTACCAAATTTTACAGGTCGCGATGGGAGATTTAAAAATATTTCGAAGCGTGGCTCTTGTCCCAATTGCTTTCCTTCAGGCTGCGTTTTCGTAGGCTACAAGAGCAAATATTGGTGGTGTACTGCAAACCATGTTGGGTTGTTGACATGACCATAATTACAAGTAGTGACTCAAATTTGGTTGTTTATTTAAGACCCGAAAAATTGGCCGAAGAGAAGAATCTCAAGTAAAGCTAACCTCTTGAGCTTGAAATTGTTCTTCTACTACACCAAACTGCTATGTTTGATGAAGTCATATTTTTTATTCTGACACAAATAGGCTTCAAAGTCCAAATCCTTGACAAACATGAGACAATATTAACTTGCATGAACTTCGCTAAAACAATAGTTCTCAGTGCAGTCATACTGAATCCGATTTATAATCATAAGAATTGCACTCTTACTAAGCCACGTGGCGATTACCTATTGATAGACTATTGACTTTATAAAGCTATCGACTTGTTAGATTGCCGTCAGCAAGCCTTATTTGCAACTGCAGTGACCATATTATCAAATTAATTGTTTCAGCCCAGTTTTTCGACCTCAGCTTTCCATTCAATTTGAAAACTGAATAAAAGTTTTTGAAAGGAAACGACATTAGGATTCCGCGTTCAAATTTTAATTTAAATTGAACTTAAGTTTGAAGGTTATTTCCATACAAATGTTAACCACAATAGGTCTGCCGATAAACCAGACCAGGCCGGTGGTAGGCATTGTGGGGTCCGACTAGAAAACTGATAGCGGGGCCCCCTAGTCTATATTTCCAATTCCATGTCTAATTTTGCAGTGTCTTTATCGAGTCTTTCTCTATGTTATCCCAAACACTCCCTAACACTGTCATATCGTTATGATGCACGAAATATATATAAATATCCATGGAACACGATAAATAATCAATATATTCTGAACTAGCTGATTACTCGCCAAACATCATTTCGTTTTTCAGAGACGCGCAGCACAATATTCATACTGCCATATGTCATTTAAATGACTCATTGGCCCACTCCTTCTGTTTTGTCATTTTTCTATGTACCAGTGTTTTGTAAAATTATGTTTTTGCAGCACAATATATCCTTAAATGCGTAACGAAACAAAATATATCCCAGAGGCAACGATACTTACGACTCACGCGAAGAAAACAGAACCTTTACACAATATACAAAAAAGTGAACGTACGAAACTTATAAAAAAAATGGGAGAAAACGTGTTTTTATCGTAGAAAACCTAAGCACAGACGAACACACCCTTTTGGTATTTTGGTTGAAAGATATATTATTTTGGTTGTTGATAGTGATAGAAGTGACAAAATGACAACTTTCTGTTAATGTAGTATGCATAATAAATTAATAATGGGAGAAAACAGAATTTCTCGTCTTTCATTTCACGTTTTCGGTAGTGGCTTATTCTTCAAAGATTACAGAAAAGTCTTCAAACGGTAACTCTGTCGCCGCTGGCACCGAACCCCTTAAGATGAGGGGCGCAATTTGATGAAATTGGTCAAGTAAGCTTAAAACCAGTCCTAAAACCAGGTCTTTAAATGAGAGTACATTATTATTTACTAGCCTGCATTTTTCAAAAAGATTTAAGGAAATATTTTCTAAATTTATTCTTACATTAGTTTGAAAGATTTTACGCAAAATTTACAAAATTTTTTTCCAGGCAACTTTTACCGACTTAATAGTGTGTGGTCGTTCTCTTCGTCACACGGAAAGCGCCAATTTTCACAGCGAAAAGGTAATTACAGTAAAATTGCAGATCAATCATGATTTTCACAAAGAGTCCATTTTCTACAAATAAATTTTCCGTGCAAACCTTGTGATGCAGGTATCAAGGTTTTGGTCATGTGACGTTTAATTGATTCAGATCAAGAAAGTGCTAAGCGCAAAAAGACCGTAACAATAAGGCTATACAGTCAACTTCGGATATAAAAGATTCAGATATAAGGGATTTTCGCTTGTAAGGGACTACGCAAAAGGTCCCAAATGATTTTCAATATAAACTAATAAGTGGGTTATAAGAGAATTCGGTTATAAGAGACTGATTAAGCTGGTCCCGGCGGATCTCTTATATCCGAAGTTGACTGTACTGTAGTTACCAAAACGCAGAGTTTTCAACCAGCCGAGCAAATACCATCGTTTTCTGAAAGGTTGCCTCTCTTTTAATAAGTATCTAGTTTCTATGTGAAATTTGTAGTTTAATTTACTGCAGGTCAAAGATTGGTAGTAGCCATTGGCGCCGAGATACAAGCCACCGGCATTGCTTTTTTTTACACAACTGACTCATCGAACTACTTTCATTCGACGTCATGCTGACCTCAATTTTGAATGCGTGCAGACAACAATATTGGATAAACGTTTACTTCTCTCTCAGCAGAAGTAAACAACCATAAAGAGCTTTGTCAAAGCAAACAACTTTGTTTGCTAAATCTACGCCAAGTAGACTTGTCTTCGCACGCAAAGTCCTATTGAAATTAATTTAAATAAAGGGTCACCACATTAAAATCGCTGTCCTCTATACAAACTCCCAAATGACTCACAAGACCTTCATATTTTGGATAGTGATAACATAAGCAATTTCGTAGAAAACGTTTAACATTTTATGTGAAAAAAAACATCTACCTTGACCTAAGAATCAAAGCAGAGCTTATATTAGAAACAACAAGCCTCAATAAAACCGATTATGTTCAGATATTTGCCCACAGTACAAACAGAACGGAACAAATCCCTTTAAATATAAGAAGCAATTCCACATTCAACACAATTTTTACTGCGAGTTTTGCGAAATTTAGTCCTTTCTTTTCTTCACATGCTTGTAAAGCTATCCGTCTTACTTTGACCACTTAAATATAGTGTCGACACTGCCACACTTGAAGCTTACTGCAATTCTAAACCTAACACTTCTGACCTTCACGGCAAAAAAGTCTATGATTGGTGCTTTACAGAGGAAATGAAATGCGAAATAGGTTATATTTTACCGCCAACATAGCATGAGAGCAAAACGCTGACTGCTCTTTTAATCTTCTTGCAACTTACCAGCACACTCTTTCAATGTTAAATCCTCAAAAAATTTTATCCACAGGTTATACAATACGTCCATATATCGCTTTACAAAAATTTGTAAGTATCCGTTTCGGTTATCAGTTGATATCATACTCTTCGTTCATCGTTTACAGCACGCTGTAGGCTTTCATATAAATTACGCCACTACAGTCGGCCCATTCAGCATGTATCATTACTGTAAGTGCAACTCTGTAACTGAACCATTTCTAAACTGTCAAGTTTATAAGACTGCCTAACAAAAATACATCGTCTTTGTAATGCTCTATATTAAGAGCAAGTTCATCACCTCACAGCTAATCGCGAGTTTGTTCGTTCTCGTAACCAAATAAGGTAAGGCACGTGCAGACAAAGCGCGTATAAAAATAATACGTAAACTTTACCTCAAGCATTTCACGCATTTTGTTGAAGTCCTTGTGCTGTTTAAGTTCAAGGTGGCATCGCCAAAAATGCTGAAAATCCATTTCAATCCCCACCACATTTAATGGCATTGTACACCCCTATTTTCAGCAAAACGAAACTGCAAATTCAAAAAATATAAATCCCGACAGTTTGAATCCGGAGTCCAGATAAATAAATCCAATAATGTAATCTTCTTACTTACACCGCTGCATGCTGTAATACTCCTATACATTGAAACTGTACACAAAGCACTTGTGATAAAAAGAGTGCAACACTGATCAAGTTCTTTGAAAAAAAGTGATAAACAGAAAGGTCTTGTTTTTGAAAAGAGTTCAAGGTCCAGCTTACATGAACTAGTTCGCGTGAGAAGAAGTGTTTGTCTTAGGAAAACATTGACCAACAACTAGGCGGCAGCGAGGAAACGGACGTAAGCACGCGGCTATTAAATGACAACGCATATAATCGATTGTAATTAAGCAATCATACTTGCTCGTACAAGTAATCAGTTGGCATATTTTAATTTTTAAAGAACCTTTCTCTATACCCAATATCGTGAAAATACAAATTTCTAAGAATGAAGTCTTTGTATTGGCATTTGAGTTACTATCAGACCTCAACGGTGGCTCAGTGATAATCATTTTAATAACCGATTATGCTAGCTCATTAAGAAAATTGAATATCCATCTGAATAAATAGAAACCGCATCTTGTTCGAATTCAATTGCTATCAGTAATCATTTTATTAACCCTTTGCGGTTCTCTTTTTTTTACCATTGCAGTCACCTCAGGTCCGATTTTTTGTTGTATTTTCCGTTAGTTTAGCATGTGTAATTGATGGTTTTGAAAGTTTTAGTTGACAAAAACATGTATTTAGATTTTTTGGGGGGGGGATCATTTTTACAGGTTTTTGGCTCTTTTGAGCTTTGCTTTAAGTTAAACCATTGCTTCTACATACAGCGGCAAAATGCACACATCACTTATTTGGGTCATTATTTCAGACAAACAAAAATGGAGTTTTTTTTTATTTTTGAGCGTTTTTAGCATGTTCTATTTTTCTTAATAGAGGACCATCGCGTGATATTTTTTGAAGCAATCTCGTGGGTGAAAGCCCGGTTTCCTTTGGCAAGTCTCACAGAAAAGTACTGTAGTTTTCCTGTTTCCATTGCTGCTGCACACAAGACAGTTCTTGTTGCGACCTCTTGGTGCTTTGGCAGTGAAATGAGGCATTTTTTTGTCGCTCAGCATCTTCATGTCCACACCGTCTTTCCCTATTTTGCTTTGCGGTTACGGATGTTGCCTAGTAGTTGAGCAATAAGCTTGTTCCTGTAACGTAAATGTCTTTCTTCAGACAAATGGTGTTCCTCTTTGTAGATCAAGAATGAATTTACCAGGGACACCTCTACCAGCCAGAAGAATAGCTTTCTCCACCATTTCAAAGTTTTTCTAGTAAATGAATAGGATGAGCTATAATGGTCTGAGCGGTCAACAGCACCCATATGTGCAGCGCAATGGCTAATTACGACAGGCTTGTCAACATCATCATGGCTTCCATTTCGCCAGCAATGGTGGGGTGCAGTATCGCCAATGTGCCACGAACTTAGCATCAAAATCAATCTCCGGTCTTGCCAACCTAGTGCAATCACATTTTCTGAATACCGATACACCTTCATATCAAAATTTCTCAGGCGTAGAAGCTTGATTTCAGTAGGAAGTCCAATTCTGTTATCTGGACAGTGCCAGTCAGGTGAACTCCACTCTGAAGCAATTGTCTGGCTAAAGTGAAGCTGGTATAGAATCTATCGGTGTATACATGATATCCACTTTTTCTAGCTTTAGCAAGGAGCTTGCCAACTAAATGCAACACAATTCTTGTGGTAAATGGCATGTTTAGTCGGGACAAACTTTCTGTTGTTGCCTGTCCAAAATAAGGCTTAAAAGTGGAGACGTACACAGTTGCAGAATCAGAAAGTACATGCACTCGAAGTCCCCATGTTGTGGGTTTTTGAAGATTGTATGTTTTGAAAGAAATTCTGCCTTTGAACAAACTCATTTTCTAAGTAAGTGTCACGCCTACAAAAGGGGAATACCTCAACGTGATGTAATCTAATATAAATAAAATTGATAAAAAATTTTTGTTACAATGATAGCTTGCGGAATAATCATATCTAGTATGCATGTAGATTTCGTCAAGTTATCGTGGAAAAAAGTCACCCCAGGGATGACGGAGGACTGCAAAGGTTAAAAGAAGAATTTGCAGCAGCCCTTTTAATTGCATTTTAATCTACTTTAGATTTAGGTGTTTGACAGTTTCGGATTAATCACAATTATTTCACGCAGTCCAAGTCAAGTAAACTATTGCGTAATGACGTCAGACACGCATGCAACTTCAGATAGTGCCAATATAACTACTCTTCCTTCAACAAAGCGTCTATTCTTCTTGTGTTGCGGTCACTTGCCCACAACCAGTATGTAGTTCTTGTATTGAAATCAAAGACCACTATTGTTTAACTCGACAAGTCCTCGAGACACTTTTCGCTAACTTTAAAGATAGCCGAAGGCTTAACTTTTAGAAAACATAAAGCTTAGAATGATTTTTTTATATTCGTTATGAAAGTCAAAGAATGTTTTCTAGCATCTCTTGCTGCTACGCCTTCCATTTGTTTGGCAAACCAAACTCATAAAATCTATCTAAGCGCAATGTTTTTGTCGTATACAATGGCATAATTTTTTTTTTCATATCTTTTTAAAACTATACATTTTTACAGCTAATTAGCACAATTATTAAATCGAAACAAAGGCAACCAAGCTAATTTAGAGAAAACGCAATGCAGCAAGCTCACAATCAGTATATTTAGTAACTATCGTAAGCCCGACATCAGTAGTATACTCTCTCCTCTCTTTCCAATCAGCCATTGTGTATTGAGTCTTCCAAAATTAAATCTAGTTCTATTCTCAATCTTGATTTGCAATCGCATAAAATATATTTGCCACAACCTACAAGAATTACAAGAATAAATTTTAGCAACAACTTTTCGATTAAGCTTACTATGTACTAGGGGCTGCCAATGTCGCCCGCAGGACCCCCGTCAGTAACGTTGGAATTAAGAATATAGGCTCAGCCGGCTTCAGTCAATAGGTAGATGTGAAAACAATGATGAAAAATTAGTGTTTTTTCACCACATCAAATTCACGATCCTAAAGCAAGTGTACTCCAAAAAAAACTATGGATAAGCTAGGCATAGCCCTTATTACCAACATACCTTTTATTGCCACCATACCAATCTTTCTGTTTCTTCAAATGAATAGCAAACGAGGACACAATTTAAGTTACACTGGGAGATGACAACACCGAAGTAGCAATTGTTTTCAAAAATACAACAATTGGATATTAATTGATAAACCTGCATAATGACTTGGTACGCTTTTCATAATTAAGTTTCTCATTTCCAGGTCCTGACTACGCCTTCGGTCTATATGCTCGGTTCATTGTTTATGCATAGCCAGGAGAACAAAAGGAGCCTTGCGTTTTCCTTAGATTGGATGTATGCAAGACATTTTTGCTATTAAGTTATTTTCAAGCACAATGGCAGATTTCTCTTCCATGCCATGCAATTTCACACAGGGGTGTTGTTTTCTTTAGATTTTTCCTAAAATCTTCTCAAGTAAGAGCTGGCTACGCCTTATGTTTTCTGTTCCCTGCATAGGTGAACCTAGAGGAGTTAAAAGAAAACTTGCCTTTCCCCAAAATTTGGACTTGATCCCAACAGCTCTTTAAAGTTGTTATCAGGCAAAGCAGCAAAAATGTTACTTCTAAATGTGGTGCGATTTTGCCCCGGCTGGGCATGTCATCACCCGTGCCAAGTTAAAAAGCATTGATTGAGGCAGATGCGCCGGCTTAACATTTGAGAGTGCAATCACGAAAACTTGCAGTAAGTGGAGGCCATTGGGCCTATACCCGTGAGAGCGACTATCTTGCTACATTAATCAATACTGGTGAAGGTCACATACAAAGTATGATTTCACAAACTATTGTTTGTTTTTACCAATGAGCAACGAGGCAAACAAAGACGAAAATGGTTGAGGCGCCATAATGAGAATCATTTTCACAATTACAGAAACGAACTACTAGGCGGTAGGCCAGTCGCTCGTCTCGTTGCGTTTCCTTTCGAATTTATACGTGTATTTGTGATATTAAGTTATTTGGCTGCTCTATTTGCTCTAGTCTGTGTCTTACCTTAAAGTCACGCAATTCATCCCAGGACACATATAAGCTATTTGTAAGCAAAAACCTTCCCTCTAGACTTAATTGTGTGTATTATTAGGCCTATCGTTTTATTTTGATTTTTTTCTTAAACTTAAAATTTAACTATATTTGGCTTTGCCCCAATCACTACCTCCCTCCTTTTAAATCATGATCGGTCTTCCATACAACCTGATTTTCAATTACAAATATTCATCCACTCCTTTCCAAAGTGTACGAATGGAAAAGTGATTGAAAATTGTGGGTAGGCGCGAAGTGCCTTTAATGTCGACAACCTTACTCATAAATTCTAAGTAATCTTATTCACAAAAAGCCTCCGTTTATCAGACAACCAGCTCCAGGGACAAGTGATCCATAAACTTTAAGTACTCTTACCAAAAATACATTTTTTTGCAGCTAAAAACATCACAAAAACACTTGTAACAGAATTTTTTAGCAATACCGGCTGCTGCGACACTAAAATTAGATCAAAAGTGGGATGGTATCGGGACGCGTGATTTAATGTTAAACAACCCTTTCAAGGATAATTGGAAGCAAAAATATTGCGTTGGTTTATTAGTCCATATGCTGCTCAATGTAGGGGCGAATATTACAACTTTACATTTTGTTTCATTTTGCTACACGAGATCAACACTTAAGATAAGATTAGTTAGGTGCGAGACACAGCCATACGAAGATATAATTGTTATTTTCCAACAAGCCATTGCATTATTAAAAAAATAGATTCATACCGGTATGCTAGTACTGCAATATTTTATTCAACGTCAACAGACCACATTTCTGCTATTTACGTTTGCTGTCATAATCAAAGCAAACAATAAGTATAGCTGCTGCCTTCTGCTGATTTCATTGGAATCGTAGAAGACAGTATTATGACATCACAGAAATTTTTTTGAAGCGTTTAAGAAAAAATGGATAATAGAATGCTTCAAGTAAGAACTTTAGAAAAGAAATACTATTTAGGTTGTCAAAAACCTCAAATAGCAAAATTTTCTGATTAGAAGTAGCTCGTTAATATTTCCATAAAAAGCTTTTTACTGCGTTTCTACGGTCATCACTTCTTGAGAAAATATAGAAAGCAAAGCCTGCAATCAAGTTTTAATTGTGACGTTGCTTTAACACCTAAAATAGGGGTTCCCAACCAGGGGTGCGAGATGATCATTCAGATAAAGTAAGGATAAAGTAAAGACAAGTGCAATACATCTTGATCATTTGTTTGGTTTATTCCCCAAAACAGCTTTTTGGCCAAAGTCGGGGCGCTCAGGTTTAGATCGCGCCCTGACGATGGAGTGGATCTCCAAAAAAAGAAAAGGTCACCACCCTGTTCTTGTCGTTGGCAGTGAAACCAGCCGACAACGACAAGAAAATGGTGGTGATCTTTTTTTTTTTTTGGAGATCCACCCCACCGACAGGGCGTGATCTAAACCCGAGCGTCCCGACTTTGGCCAGGAAGCTGTGCGCGGCCTTCAATTCAACGCGAAACGATGCTGATCTGCAAAAAAGAGGTCAACACACGCAATTTCAGCCTAGCCTTTAAAATCGCCCCAGCCCGGGACATGTTAAAATATTTTAGGGGTGCGAGAACATATTGAGATATTTTAGGGGTGTGGGCCTTTGTAAAGGTTGGGAACCACTGACCTAAAAGGATAAAAATCTTCCAAGTTGGTAAGTTGGAGGTTGCCTTGTATTTGAGCAAAACAATCGTTTTCTCCGTCAAGCAATGCATATTTTAAAAACTATCACTTGTCACGTTATCATCGTGACCCACCAACCCCTTTATGCCAGTCAACCCTGATCAGCTATCAATCGTCGTGAGTTACATGTTTGTAAGGCCACTCCACTCAACTTACATTTCTGAGAGTAGTAACAAAAGTTAGTATAAATGGGGGAATCTCCCCTGTGTATCTAATTCCAATCATTTACTTTGAATTAACATTGGCCTTACCGACCTTCTATCATTTCACAAATTCTATCCGTTCCTTCCAATAAGTATACGCGCATAATAGTCACAGTATGGGGTAGGCACCGTATTGGTTTTCGTTTTACCATTGCAGATAGCAATGGCATTTGTGACACCAAATTTTTCGGCTAAACCAAAGTGCGCCGATGTGCGAAAACACCAGTGCGCGAAATCATTTTTTAGCAATGTTTGATACCATTTTTTATTATGGAGGTCTGTATTATGGGCGTAGTTTAAGAAAGCACATGTTCGATGGGAAATTAACATGAATAAATTGGACAGTAAAGTCTACAACAAGAGCCGGCAACCTGCGGCTTCTGCCCTTCAACTGCGGCTCTTTTGCCTTCTTTGTTTTTACAGAACGCCTCTGTTAAGAAGGTGCGAGCTAGACGGGCATGTGTTGATATTCGGTTCTTCGCCTCTAATTAAAAGTGAAGACCTTTTTTTGTGAGAGATTACCCTTGATTTGACGAGCTGTGTCATGCAAATTCGCCCCAATACAATCTTTACGGCTATCGTTCTCTATTCTGCTCTCACTTTAAAGTATTACTATATTTTCAATCTATAGCGTCGTCAGGCAATGGATTGTTTTAGGGGCAAGTAAAAGCCATTAGCCATATTTTTTGACTTTACACAAAGTTGTCAAACCGATGGCAGTGAAAAACTGCATTGTAACAGGGTTTATTTAAGAAGTTACAATACCATAAAAAGTCGTATTTTCTGTTGTGGAACATAAAATCTGACTGCTCCTTTTCACTTTAAAATGCAAAGATTGAATCCTAGTACGTTTGTAGATGCACTCAAACAGTCTCTGCAGGCATTAAAATTTCACCATTTGTAAATGAGGGAGGCAGTGAGAGTTCTCATGCCGAGTTTCACAAAGCATTGCAAGCAATGCATTTATTATTTTTTGTAACCTAACAGCGTTTGCTGTCTGATTCTGATTTTACATCGAGGCATTGTCTTGAAGCGTTATTTCGCAACTCACAATCTGGTTTTTAAATATAATAAACATTTGCAGTAGGTCATTCTATGCTAAAATATTAAGAGTCAAGACTACTTTTAGAGCTCAGAGCTTTGACACTTCCTACTTAGTAGCTAGTAATGCTTCGTTCCAATAGAAATTTTGAAGTCGCAAACTATGGATACTTAATCATATTGCATTTAAATGGCTATTAACTGGATACTTTGAATGTGGAGCAATTTTCAGGTGAAACATACATGTACTTGTTTCGTTTGTTCGAGTGAGTTATATTATTCAAAATGCATGTAAAAACTCACATACAAGTTGTTAGTTACGGAGATCAGTATAAATCGAGAGATCAAAAAATAAAGTCATATATTGCTATACATTTCAAAACATAAAATCATAGTTTTTGATTTTTTAAATCATAAAAATATGGCCTTATTATTTTTCTCTATTGACGGTCATTAATGTAGTCAAACTTCAGTTGGGTTTAATTTATCTTTATTTATCCAGCCAACTAAAGACTTTGCAAACTTTTTATGTAAACAACAGGTACCAAAAATAGAAAATGCAGCAAAATTAAAAACTGTTGAAACATGCAATTAAAGCAACCAAAAAATCAACCCAAAACCCAATTTTACATTGTTTTTGAACACGAACTGTATCCAAACCTAATTCAAACTTTAAGATTTGACTCAGAATCTCTAAAATTTGACACAATTCAACGGGAGGAATATCTTAATCGGTGCAAAGCCATGGTATTTTTCGGGAAAATAGAGAAAACAAATTTTATAATTAATCAGAAATTATGTCGTCATCTTTTTTCCAAAACAAGTAAAATTTTGGAAGTCGGTAAGTCAGGGGCTGGCTTTCGTTTAAGCAAAAAAAACCTCTTTCCTCGATGAAGAATGCAAATTAAACAAATTGCATTTCTTTAATTTTTAAATTAAGGCGTCATAATGACGTCAAGAACCCCCTCACGACTCTCACCCCGGGATGATGATTAATCTTACGAAGTTTCATGCTTGTTTGTCCAGTAGTTTCGGAAGAGTTACAACACCTAATAGATACATATTAATTAGAATGGTGTGGCGCGTTAGCCGTGGGGACAGTACAATAACTTTAAACAAGCTCAAGGTAGTACTGTTGAGGCTAACTGGTATATTATTGAATAAAGAAGCACAATCATCGCGGTTGAAACTACTGCTTCATCAGATGCTGCAAAATAGCAACAACTAGAAATACAAGATTACCTACATAGGTGCAAGATTATCTAAATAATTGCATGACGATCAACTACATGGGAGCTGACAGTTTTTCAAGATGCCATTACAACGTTTTACTCGTGTTTTTAGCTTACTACGAGTAGAGGCTCAGCTTTTAGTCAGGTTCAGCGTGAGGCAGTTTCACTGCAAGATCTTGTCTTTTCATACATTCGACCTACCTGCGTTTCCTTTGAATTTCTAGACCCACTAACATAATTTTCTTTTGGTAATAAGTTTTTTCGCTTGCATTTCTAATTGCTGCTATTTTACAGCACCTGACGAAGCGGTAGTTGCAACCGCGAAAGCTCGCGTTGGTTATTTCAATAATATGCTAGTTAGCCATAACTGTGCCACCCAGAGCTTGTTTTAGATTTATTGTAGAATAGACTAGCTGACAGAATTGCGCTTTGTAGTAGGTGCAATTAGACATTATCTACAAAACCTTATTATTTCATTAAGAACAAACAAAAAATTCCTTTTCGATGACTACATCATTACGCTTGATCTACTGTTTAGTTATTTCACTAGCATTTGTTCACGGTACCTGCTAAGGGGTCTTATCTGAAATTACTCGTAAATTTGCAGCAATATTGTATGTAATGATTGCATTATGCATGTCTTGCTAACCGTAAGCAGCATAACTTAAGTTTTAGTTCTATAACGATTCTTGACAAGCAAACTGCGAATGGTCCGTCCTTAGTACATTACGTGCGACCCCTGTTGCAGGCCTATCTAAGAGCTATCTTGCTAAGCTACTAGGCTTTTTCACCTTCATAATTCAATATTCTCAAAACGACTCCAACTACTTACAACACAGCTGACATCTGTTTGAATGCTATGTTTGGGAGAATTTGGTTTTAAATCTGCAGGTCGCATTTGCCTTTTTCTTCAGCTTCTACTTCATCTAAATCTTAAAATAGCAATAACTTCAACATTTGACGTCTTGCTTAAGTAAGCAATCACAAACGTTCCTTGTAAGACAATAGCCATCGTTCTTATTATTGATGTGGTTGTGAGATAAATGTATAGCAAAATCAAGTGAATTTCATGATTGGTTTCCTTGGAGACAGTGAAAACTAGAAACTTTTTTTTTAACACCCTGACAACAAAATTGAAGCAAGATAGGCTAAGCTCCTTAAAGGGTAGGTCGGCATTTTATTTACTGATACTATACAATTGGTCAGTAGGTTCGTAGGACTAGGTAGATCACAAAAACGCTGTAACTAATCATATACACCCACCAAAACAAATGATGTAGTTTACTTCATTGAGTTCAGTGTTCTTCAACCTTTTTGTCATCGCGTGACCCCTGATGTACTTTCGCGTTGGTCAGGAAACCCCCCACCAACAAAAATTTAGAAATCACGAATTGCTTACAAGAAAATCAAATATTTTGTTACTACACTTCAAAAAATAATTAAACACTTCAACAAATAAATAGTTATTACAAGTTCTTTAACTACTTACAACCACTTTTGCAACGTATAACCTAATGCTTTTCAGATCTAAACCATATGACCACATATTACAATTCTCGACAATAATCTGTCGTCACAGCAACAAATTATAGAGCGGATTCTCCCTCTCTATCCTCAACTAACTCTGACTTTGAGTTAACTCTAATCATCACTACAGACCTTGTCCGTCCCCATAACACGTATTGGCTCTAATCTTTCTGGATAGGGAAGTGCGAAATTTTTGTCGTATATCTGTACTACAAAGCGCAATTTTGTCTGTCTGTCTGTGTGTCTCTTTTAACTGCTGGAGGTGCAAGCATCAAACTTGGCACGATTGATCACCACTCTGTGGTAAATGTCATAGGGTATTGGCGACGTCATGACGACGTCATAATCAAAAATAATTTTTTCACAGTTTGCATTACTTAACAAAGGACAACTGCTTTTTGCTCAAACAAAAACCAGCTTCCGACTTACCACATTTCAAAAACTTTCATTTCTTTGGGGTCTAAAATGACATCACAATCAACAATTCATTGAACAATCTGGTTTTTGTTCTTTCTCAAAAAGCACTCATTGCAAAAACGCGATTAAACGTTTTTTTAGGAGATGCTAATAAGCTGTTTTTGATAAAAACAACTTTACAACAATTAATTCTCATTTGATTATACTACGAGCAATTCTATATTTAAGCACTTCAACCCCTCTAAGCATTTTTCTTCTCTTTTTTCCTTGCACGCTTAAACTGGTTCTATGATGTCATTAGAGATTCCGTTTCCCAGTCGGTAGACCTGGGGTTCATATCCCTTGTCGAGTCATACCGAAAGATTTAAAAAAATGGTATTCACAGCTTCCCTGCTTTGCGCTCAGCACATAAGGGATAGTATGGAGAACAAGCCGGCAAGCTTGCTTGTTGTGTCCTTGGGCAAGGCACTTAACGGCATGCCTCCGTCTTTATGTGGCAGACAGATGGTGGGGCTAAGCAGTCTACCCGTCGTGATGGCCCAGTCTGACGAAAGACATGCAAATCGAGCATGAGCTCATACGCGTGAATAGAATATGATGTCATAATATGTCTCAAACGATTAACACAAATGTTTGCTACCGCAGATCATAATATCAAAATGTTTTCAAAAATTGCAACCTTTTTGCAAAACTAGTTTATTTAAAAACTGATTTGAGATCTTATTTCTCAACTGATTTTCAAACTTTATTCAACAAATTAAAGGTTGTTTCAAGACGAGTCCGATAGTGTATAATATGTACAATTAATATCAGCGTTTATACTGAAAAAACTAAACTTTAAGTTCTGTTGTGTAACTTTTTACCCCTCCAAAAAGTAGTGAGCTCAGTAAAAACAGATGACTTTAATACAACAACGTTGTAATTAAGTACCAACAATTACTATCCTTTGAAAGCTTAGGAAATTTGCTTTCCAGCAATATGTGACTCCAATTACTTGAGACTAAGGATTAGTTTATAATTGCTGATCAAAACTTGGTTGCCATACATGATGTTTCATTTTTTGTTGTACAATTATCCTACTAGATATAACAAATTTGCAATCGTTAAACAAAGTACATTTTGACTACTTTTCCTCACAAGCATGGTTCTTTTGCTTTATCTGTCGACGTTTTCAAAAAGATCCATCAAAAACTAAAGTCTCCAAATGTTTATGAAATGTAGTCTACCGGTTAGAAACACCTAAATTTTAGTGACTGCAGTTCACAAAATTCCAATTCCTAAAAAAACTAAGTCCTTTGGTACATTTTGTCTATTCTTTCTCGATAGCATGAAGCATTAGCATTATCAATCAATTTATTCAAAAGACCCGCCAAAAAATGAAGTCTACAAATTTTAATAAGTAGCCTACTCCAAGCAAAACACTTGCTGATCTCCCAAGACAAAGACGATAAGGTAAAGATGGTCCTTTCTTATCGTTTGCAACAAAATATAGGGGTCGAGCTACACATGATCTAAATTCGGGGTTCCCAAACTTTTTGTTGACGGCGCCCTTTGAAAACTTATCAATATTCGCGGCACCCTAATGAAGTCAAAATTGGGAAATTTCAAGTTTTACCAAAAAATTGTGTTTAAATCATATTTATTGTTCAAAATGCAAAATACTGAAAAACATTTAATGTGAGCAGTGAGCTTGTTGGTTTATTTTATCAAAGCGCGGTGCTATGTTTGATATTGCAACACGCATCTCGCGCTCAATGTCAATCTTATTGCGGTACTTCGACTTGATAACTGCTACCGCAGAAAAACCATGTTCACACAAGTATAGCGTTACAGACGGCACAAGAACACGGAGAGCTTTACAGCACATAAGTGGAAATTTAGCTCGAGCCTTAACCCTAAATGACATGGTAAATTAGGGTTGTATATGCTTTTAAGGTAAGATCAGAAGTAAGATTAATAAATTGTTCAGCTTCCAGAGAATTAAACCCTTGAGGGGCATTTGCATTAGCAACAAAAGGATTTCTTATCCAATAATACTTCGGTCCTTACGTATTATCGGGAGGACCTTTGATTTTTAATGTTATTTTATTTAAAAGAAAGGCAGTGTACACTGAAGGGGCAGGCCCGGTATGTAAATGTACGGGGCAGTGTACACTGGAAGGGTGTATTTTATTGTTTTAACCGTTTCAATAAATAATTTACTTCAATTTTTGAGTCGTGTTTTTAAAGGTCCTCCCGTTAATACGTAAGTACCAATACTTCTCTATATTTTCAGAAAAATATTTCTCAAAATGCGAGATTAGAGCATCCAAATGCGAATAAATCACAGTCTTCATATCACACTCCTCGGTATTCTGCAGGGAGAGAGTGCGAGTTTAAATGGAATTTTAAAAGTGGAAAACTATCACATTGCTCGTTATTTGTCAACAGATCAGTTTTCCACAACTGTAGTTTTTTTTAAAGGCTGTAATTTTGTCATGGAGTTGCAGAAGGTGAGTATCTTTCCTTGAAGTGAGATAATAGGTCGAAACAGTGTCAATTGATTTAATTTTGCAAAATTATTACAGAGATACGCTAACTGAATCAGGAAAACTTCATCCTCAAAGGTAGTAGCAAGTGGGTGGTTTTCTTTTAAAAATATGAAGATTTTGTTTCTCAATTCGTACACACGTAAAAGAACTTTGCCTTTGGAAAACAACCTTGCATTACTATAAAACGTTGTGGTCTGCTCCTAATTCATTGCAAAGACGTTGGAAAAGCCGAGATTTAAGCGGCCTTGCTTTAAAATGAAGTTCACAGTTTTGACAACAATTCCAAGCACTCCATTAAGGTCATCACTGAGCTGTTGCGAAGCCAGCGCCTCACGGTGTATTAAGCAGTGGGTCCATTTTGCATTGACAGCAACGCCCTGCATTAACGTTTGCAGCCCGCCAAAACGACCAGACATAGCTCGGGCTCCATCAGTGCACAAACCAACGCAGTATTTCCACTCGAGGTTATTTTCCAGAAAAAAAATTGTTCAGTATTGCAAACAATTCATGTGCTCTGCAATTCGTAATCAATAAAGCGTACGTAACTAATTAAATAAGCATCTTTATCACTGATACTGGTTGTTGCCTCATCTAACTGTAAGCTGAACCCATATCCTCGCATTTCTGCTACCAGCTGACCACTGATATCATCCAAAATTTTGTCGATCCCCCTACAAACGGTATTGTTTGAGAGTGGAACAGCTTTTAGTTTTTGAGCAACTGATTGTCCAATCATTGTCGAGACTAAGTCAAGAGCAGCAGCAAGCACTAGTTCTTCCACAATAGTGTGCGGTTTTTTACATTTCGCGATTCTGCACGCAACATTAAAAGACGCAAGCTGTGCCTTGGCACATGTGTGTAAAAAATTTGAAAATAAGACCGACTGCTTATTTCTGATAACTTACGAGCGAAAAGTTCGTGTGGTTTTCCAGATAAGTTGTTGTGGTTTGTTGTTAAGTGGCGTTTTAGTTTACTAGGTAGCATACATTCCGTAGCAAAAATTTGCAACAAATAACACATTGCGGATGCTCAACGCCTTTCCTTTCTGCGACTGTTAAGCCTAAATTGCGATAACTATTGTCGTATTTTCTAGTCTTCTTTCTTCCACTTTTCTCTTTGTTTACATCAACTTCTATCTGTCTCTTCTGAGGTAAAGTACTTGTAACAAATGTATCCATTACGAAGCCAATAAATTGTCAATATTTTGCTGCAGAAATAGTTTGACACTTTGGAAAGTGTTATTTTCTACCATCGTGTGTTTGCTAAAAAATGTTAACATGCTGTAAAATTGTAATAGGTTGTGAACAACTTTCGCACTGTAACTATTGAGCCGCTAACAAGTTGCTGTCAACCACGCACTGTATTTTTTTTTGTGAAGAAAGCAGCGAATGTATTGCCTTCTCGTATAATACGGTATATGACCCACTATCTGCAGATTACAGCGGACGTCACCAAACAGCAGTTAGGCTGCTTGTACCCTACTCTGTCCTTTTGACCTAGGAAATAGCCGTGACTAGGCAGGCGACACGGACAGAGAAAGCAAACAGATAATTCTACGCAAGCTGGAGCCAGGCAGTTCTTTTCTCATCCAGGTAGTTCCAAGGTGAATTTAGAAATCCACAAATATTATAAAGGAATTCAACCGACCTTCTTTATTTTCGGAATCTTAGCAGCATAAGAGCTGATTCGACAAATCTTTGGTGGAAAAGAAAACGCAAGAAAAATAAAAAAATGTGCTCGCTTAATTTATATCGAAAAGGCAGGTGTTGCACTTAATCACGTCATGCAATGCTCATACGATTGTAAACAGCGGGATTTCTCATGATTCACTCCAACATCCGGCCAAGAATAGAGAATAGAATATGATTAAAATTTTACCATAATCAAATAAAATACGCAAAGAAGCGCTATCTTTCTTCATTATCTCCTCAAAAGGTGGGCAGAAATTTCCGCCGAATTTTTCTTCGCCCAAGTTAATAAAAATGAACAGGCTATTGTTACACAATATATTACATTGTGACGTGTGACTACATCACCTGTTTACGAGTAACTCTTCCAGAGAGTATTTTACATTATAAAATTTCGAGGTACAGAGCGGACTTGACAGTGACAAATACAACAACTTTTGAATGCTTTCACGGCGCCCCTGGCAAAGTCTCGCGGCGCCCAGTTTGGGAACCGCTGATCTAAATGTTGAAGCAATTTCCTTTGCAATTGAGCGAAGCCGTCGCAACAGCCAGCTGATTTGATGTTCTTAACCTCGGCATTATTAATGGGGACTCTCGCTACTGCTATAACTGAACTGTGAGTGCTTCATTTCGGGTTAGTTTGCTCTTTGCATGGCGGCGTTTTTGCCAGGGCCAAGGAACATGCACGCAGTCAGAGACGTTTGTTCAGTGTCTCTTAACCTTTTTGGCGCTGGTACCCTTTAAAATTTTGTGAAATATTTTTGAACCCCTAGACCTATCGAACAAACACCTACAAATTTACCGGTAAATGTCCAATCTAAGAATGAAATAAAACACAATGTAGCATGTTACCGGTGTATATTTATTAACCATAATATTGTTCGCAACGAAACTAATTCTATCGGAACAAACAAGAAGCTATTTATTACGTCACAATAACTCTTTCTTATGACAAAAATCATTCAGAAATGCAGATGTTAAAAAAGGCTTCGGAAAATCTGTCAGTACTCTGCGAAGTCGTATCACTGGTGAATGACTATCGCAGAGTACTGACAGACTTTCCATCGAAGTGGATCAAGTATAGATCCCACAAGTGTGGCGGTCTAAGCTATGCTTTACTACAGGGATTCTTAAACTGGGGGGCGTGAAAGCTTCACAAGGGGGCGCGAGCATGACAGTGACATATTGATGAAAAGCAGCTCCGAACTACAGTCAAATCTCGTTACCACCTCGTTACTAATTCATTACATTAGAATCTGTGACCTAGTTTTAAAAAACAATTTTGTCTGGACTTTAATTAGTTACTGTTTTAATTTCCGCTGTCTTATTTACATCGACACATCGTTATATGCTTCGCCTTCCTTTCTCCGCGGGAGATGTCACTTAGCACGTCGATTTTGCACTTTTTCATTTATTCGTTCTTTTCTCTCCCACGCCGTTAAACCGTATTTTCCAAACTTTTTGAAGGTTCACGAGCGAGATTCATTGTTAACGTTGTTGTGGAGTGGACAGTACCTGGTTGTTTTTAGTTAAAATTCTTTGCTAGAATTTATTAGTAATTTTCTTAGTGTTGTGACTTTTGTTTCCTTTTTTTAAGAACTGATGATGCTTTCTTAAAGCGAAATATATTTTCTATTTGTTTTTTTATTTTGAGGTTAATTAATTTTAACTTTTTTAGCTTGTTAATCCCCCATAATTTACAAATTTTGAACCTTTGAAAAATAAGTGGTATTTAATTTAGCTGCGGTGATAAAAATGAGTGCAAAAAAGAGGAAGTACAATAAAGAATATCTGCAGTATGGTTTTACTGATGCAGCAGTGAATGGTCAAGTTGTACCACAGTGCGTTATATGTTTCGAAAAGTTGAGCAATGATGCTTTGAGGCCAAATCGCTTGAAGCGTCATCTTCAAACAAAACATCCTCTTCATCAAACGAAACCCTTAGCTTTCTTTCAAAGCAAGAAGGATTCTTTTAAAAAAGTGAAAATCGCCTGCGCGGAGAATTTTAGCCAATTATCATCTGCGGAGCTGGTAGAAGCATCTTTTGAAATTGTTCAAATGATAGCTCAAGCGAAAAAACCTCATAATATCGGCGAAACTTTGATAAAGCCATGCATGTTGAAAGCAAGTAGCCTTGTTTTGGGGGAAAGCAACAGCAAGAAATTAGCAAAGATTTCTCTTTCAGATTTCACTATTAAGACACGAATCGATGAGCTTGCAAATGACATTGAATGTCAAGTTCTTCAAAAGATACACGCATCACCTTATTTTGCCATTCAGTGAGACAAAACGACTGACGTAGCTCAATTGTCACAGTTGATGGTCTATGTTTGTTTTGTTGGATCTGCTACAATTGAGGAAGAAATGCTATTCTGCGAATCGCTTGAAACGACCACTAAGGCAGAAGATGTGCTCAGAGTTGTTGATGCATACTTTCACAAAAACGGCATGAAATGGGAGAAACTTGTTGGCGTCTGCACTGATGGTGCACCAGCGATGCTTGGGTGTCGGAGTGGGTTTATTACCAGGGTAAAGCAAAAAAATCCGGACACAGTCGGAACTCACTGCGTAATCCATCGAGAGGCTTTGGCCTCCAAGACTTTACCTGTTGCAATGAAGAAAAAGCTTGCCATAATTATACGAATTGTTAACTTTATCAAATCAAGTGCTGTCAATTCCCGGTTATTTTCCCAGCTATGTAAACACATGGATTCCAATCATGAAAATCTGTTGTTTCATACAAATGTTCGATGGCTATCAAAAGGTAATATGTTAGCTTGCGTTTACGGTTTGAAAGATGAAGTAAGTATATTTCTTGAATCTCAGGGAAAACAAGATCTCATGTTACCATTTCAATCATAAGAGTTTCAACTGGCAATGGCATATCTTGTTGACATTTTCGAAGCTCTCAATTGCCTCAATCTACTGTTGCAAGGAAAGAACACGAACCGTATGAAGGATTACGATGAGATACGGACATTCATAGCAAAGCTGGGGTTGTGGCATCGCCGAGTTCAACGGGGAAATGCAGCCTCATTTCCTACCTTGGACATAGCACTTGAGAACAGCAAAGCCAAACTGGAAGGTGAACTTAAGGTAGAAGTGGAATCTCACCTCCAAATTTTGAAAGAAGAATATGAGTGCTATTTTCCCGACTTGGGTAATGTTGAACTATCGGAGTGGAAGATGACAAGAAATCCCTTTCGAATCAAAGAAGATATTCTTTCGGAAGAACTGCAGGAAGAGTTTTTGGAGATGAAGTGCAACTCCACTGCTAAAGATGATTTTGAAGCAATGTCTCTTAACAATTTCTGGGCTAAATATTTGCATACATATAAGAATGTGGGCAGTGTGGCGATACGTACCCTTCTTCCATTTTCATCGACGTATTTATGTGAAAGTGGATTTTCAGCACTTGTGAGTATGAAGACAAAATTTCGTAACAAACTGGAATGCGAAGCAGATCTTCGATGCGCGTTGTCTTCAACAAAGCCTCGAATTAAACGACTAGTTTCCCAAAAACAGTTGCATCCTTCACACTAAGCAGGATAGTGGCAAATAAATTATTGTTCTATTTTTGGTGAATTTAATTTTTAAGGCTAGGTGAGGCGTGAGCATGAATGACAAATGTCAAGGGGGGCGCGACTGAAAAGTTTAAGAACCACTGCTTTACTAAAAAGCTTCGGAAAATGTTTTCTTATTTCAAATAACATTGAAAATAAATTTTTAGCAAATAGTTTAAAACAACCATTATTCTGACGCCTCATCTCGTACCCCCTGCTTTGGTGCTTTATACCCCCAAGGGGTATAGGTACTCCCGGTTAAGAACTCCTGGGTTAGTTTATATTAATTCGCCTACAGTGACGAAAAAGTGGTAAGTAGCGATCCTAATAATAATAATGGCTGAAAACACATTGTGAGGTCATAATGTTAAATGACATCTCAATGCTTGCCACTATTTACTGAAAATAGCAGCAGACAGCAAAATTATCACTATCATTTTGATAGCGAACATAAATGGCAAAGCCCATTACTGATATTTGTAATTGCAAGGATCGGCCTATCGGTACAAAACACTAATCTTCATTTAAAAGTAGGGAGGTCTGGATTAGGGGCAAAGTTAAATGCAATAAAATCTCAAGTTTACGAAAAGATCAAAATTAAACAATAATGGCATCAATACGTAACAGTAAATTAAGAGGAAAGGTTTTTGTTTAAAAGGAGCTTAATAGGCGCCTATTGCAATAGGTTATATGACTGTAAAAAAGACAGGGCCGCTTTTCATCTGAGGCCGAATCAAAGCAAACAGCCCTGGCAAAAATCGTAATGTCACCAACATTAATACAAAAGCGGGCCCACCAAATCGTCGAACATGCCTACCGACAAACAGCTCATTTCTTTATGAGTCAAAACGACCACCATTTGGGCGACGCCAACAATTTTGACTATGTTTCATCTCCCCCCCCCCTCCCCCTTACTCCTTTAAAAATTACGAATGGTAGTTTGTGTCATCGTTCTTTCGTTTTGAATACTTCCAGTCTTGATTAATAAACCAACATCATCACCATTACATGTACAGGAGCTATGGCTTATATTTAGTAGAACATTTCGTTGTTGCTCTCACAAATGTTTGTATGGCGGAGCTGGCGCAGCTGCATTAATTGATATGTCTTAAATCGGCACGGGTGATAGTACGCTCTGCCGGGGTTAAATCGCACCATAGCCCAAGAGAAACATTTTTTTCTATTTTTCCTAATAATAGCTTTATAGAACTACTGGGATCAAACCTGAAAATTTGGGTAAAGCAAGGATTTATTTAACTTCTATGAGCATATTAAGCAAGGAAAAACAAATATAAATCATAATGCGTAGCCCGCCGGGACTTAAGAAAGTTTGAGACGAAATCAAAATTAACAACGTCACTGTGTTAAATCGCACCACATGGAACATATTATCGGTATTTTGCTTTATAATAGCTTTATAGAGCTACCGGGGTCAAATTAAAGATTTGAGGAAAAGCAAGGACACTTTAAACTCCCTAGGGCACGTCAAGCAGGGAGAAAAGAACATGCCACATAATGTGCAGCCAGCGAGGACTTGAGAAAATTTAAGGGGAAATCGAAAGAAACAGCGTCACTGTATGAAATCGCACCACACGAATAGCTTAATATCAGAAATGTAATCCTACTTCCAAACTACGGAAAACGCAAGGCTCCCTTGGGTTCGTGTCAGCAATGAACAGAGCACATAGACCTAAGGCATAACCAGGATCTTGAAATGAATTATTCTATTAGGAAAAGGAGCACAAAAAGTCGTGAACATCTTATGTGCAGAAAACACATAAACGTTTGGTAACTTTTCATACAACAACAACCTGATAAGTAAAGCCGGGTTGGCCGGCTGAACCAACACTCTCAATTCCGACATTACTAATGGGGGCTCTACGGGTGACGCCGTCATGTATACTATAAAACAAAGATTTTTTCTTATGCTGATATGCTGCCTGTTATTTATGTCATTTAAGTCTATACTCCACATCATTGTAATAAAATTCCAAGTTTAAGAAAAAATCAACATAGAATCATAACAATAACAATTTGTAAAACTGAATATAGAGAGAAGAATAGCCGCTTTTGTGGCTAAGCCGGAAACAAGACCAATAGCGCAGCCAAATTAGGAACTTAATGCCACAAATACTAAATAGAAAAGCGGCAGCGCCAATTGGAAAAATAGGCATACCATTAAATAGTTTATTTCCTTAATTGTGAAAGCAACGACCATTTTGCCGCTACAATCAGTTTTGATTAAGTACAATCTCTGCTCCTTCAAAAGTATCAACAATAATTGGTGGCAAGATTCTCGGTGAGCATTGCCAGTCATGATCAAAAGGATGTGATGAACACAATTTCGTGGACAAGAATTGTGAAAGTGCATAAAATTCATTAACGTTTCGCTACTGCTCACACAAGAGCGGGATGAGTGAAGCCGGCACAGCCGGTTGAACCGAAATACTAAACCCGGACATTACAGATTGAGGGTCTCTGCCGGGCGACGCCGGCAAAGCCGGCGAGTACAGCATATAAAGCGAGCAAAATTGAAATTACAGATGCACTATTACGTAACAAAGGGAGTTGGCAAATTCAGACGTTCTTAAAGCTGTTAAATGGACTACGTCTCAATCTGCAACTTGCTATCACAAGATTCCATTACTAACTATTTATATGTACAGAACGCCACTACATATAAGAAATCAATATACTGATATAATAATAAGCGAAAAACCTTCGCGATTCCCTCACCCCACCCTTAAAACTCACGGAACACAACTACAGTGGAACCTCGCCATTCGTACGCCTCTCTATTCTTACAACTCGCTATTCGTCCAACATGTTCACACAACTTTTGACTCGTCACTCGTACGCTGCTCCGCGATTCGGACTCATACCGTGATTTACAGAGCAAAAGAAGATGAATTACAGCAACGTTCTAAAACGTTTGTACGTGTACTTCAAACGTTTTAAAACGTTGCTGTCGGTTGATTCGCACCCTACCAGTCCGCCACTCCGAATGTTTGTATTCATCAGTCTCCTGCTGACTGCTTTCTGTACGTGCAGCATTTTTCAGGTTTCATACAAGCTTCGTGTAATTTTGTGCTATATTATTGATATTCTTTGTTATTTACATTTGTGTATTTAAAATATTGAAGTACGTATTATTAGGGACTACATAGGTAATTATCTGTCGGTCCAGAACAGATTAATCCAATTTACATTTTTTTATGGAAAAAATTGATTCGCCATTCGTACAACTCACAATTCGAACAGACTTCTGGAACAGATTGTGTACAAATGGCGAGGTTCCACAGTGCATGTTTTGCGGAACACTAGGGTTCCGTGGAAACTGCGTTGAAGAGCACTGATCTAGTTTAATGATTGTCGAACCATGGCCCGATTCTAGAGCATCTGTCGACTAATCAAAATGTTGAAGATTAATAAACCTTAGAAGCAAGTACAGCATACCCTTGCCTACTCGCGGTTCACGGTTTGCGGCCCCGCCTACTCGCGGATTTTGCCCTCAAAATTTTTTCACAATTTCGGCAATTTCGTGAATTTCTTAGGCCATTTTTTTAGCAGAAAAACGCTTACAATCACCCTATCTGCATTATTACTGTTTTTAATTTATTATTACTACATTATTACTGTATTAATGAGTAAGACTGTCTTAAGAATGTTTTTGGGAAGAATATTTTAGCGTATATAATGTCATACATAGACATTTTAAAAATACATCTTTAATTTGCGGATTTTTGGGATTCGCAAGAGGAAAACGAACGTAACCCCCGCGAATAGCGGGGGGATACTGTCAGCTGCTGCATAATTAAAGTAAATACAATTGAAGTAACTTCTTCTTCCGAAACTACTGGCTGCCGTGTGTAGGCCTACGGTTAGCTGACAAGAGCGAAACTAGGTGAGGTTGTCAGAGACAAATGCTGTAGTTTTTCTTTAGTTTCATTTCACATTTTATAAATGGCAGAAATGTATTCCCCAAAAAAGATCACTATAGATTTAGTACACAGTTGACAACCAAACGCGTATCCCGCAATCAAGTCCTAAAACAGACAAGTGTGTGGTTTGCCCACGATATGATAAAGAAATGATGATGTAAATATTGTTACAATATTTGGCAACATCTAATGCTTTAAATCCATAGTTTCGCGTAGTCAATCTGTGATTTGAACCCGCGTTGTGTCGTTGTTATGTGTATTTCACTTGAGGTATCGTTTTTGTTGATTAGTAGTTGAATTTGGCAAAGTTGACCCTAAAGCGACGCTGCGAAAACTGCCTTCTTATCACATCTTACAACATTCTCAAGTAGACACGTAGTAGGAAGGATTACGTTGTTTTGAAAATCTGCGCGTTTGAGCAAAAGACGAAAACTGTCAAAAGAAGCTTGTAAGAACCCAAGTAGATAAAGTTGGATAAGTTGTTCTTTTGTTGATCGTCTTTGTGGAGCCGTAGTAAAGAAGGTACTTGGGGGTCAAACTAGCTTGAAACCGTTTTACCGCTACACCGCTACATCGTAACACCGCTACACCGGTAATAACACCGCTACGCCACCACCATCTCATCTTGTTTTTCTGTTAATTGAAATATCTTAATTTCAAGTTTCAGTTCTTTATCGTCAATATAAGTTTATCAAAAGATTAGTGCACGAAAGTTGGGCGACAGAAGAAAGGAAGTTCAAGGGGCGCGTTTCATCTATTTTGTTAAACAGCTTCACAAGAATCTGTCTCGGGTTCGGAGACTACCCCAAGGGTCTCTGTTCCACGAACTCGTTACAGATGAGTTCATTCACCAAAAGTGGATTATTACAAGTAACTCAGGGATATATCCGGTTGCAATCCAAGTTGGTTCGACTAGATGATGACTTTTCAATTGGCTTCAACAACATTTATTGCTATTTCATTATAGATTAAATAAGGTAGTACTAGCTACTATTATAATGCCTGCAATTCAACACACCTTGTTATTCTTTTTCTATCTGCCACGCCATGCCTTGATCTATATGCATTGGGGATTCCACACATTGGATATTATATCTTATGAAGATGTAGAAGTGAAGTGGTTGTAGTAGCGTGCAACTATACAAGCGGTGGCCTACATTGATAAAAAGTCTCAAATTTGTTAACGAAACAAGAAAACCTAGACCAGGGCTACTCAATTGGCAGACCGCGGTCCGAATCCGGACCTTTCGATTATTAACTGGACCTCAAGCTCCAGAATGAGTAACAGTAGGTGCAGCCACAGATTGTAAAAAAGCCCATGCCCATTTTACCAAACTTTGTTGGTTTGTTCTCAGTTCTAAGTTACTTTCAAACAAAATAGCAAAAATTTTTGCGCCTTCGTCGCAACTGCACATTTTAGCATTGACTAATGGCACCTTTAAAAGGACTAACAAACAATCAAGCACGAAAAACAGGAGAAAACTTATTTCCCAGCGCTGAAGGTCTGTTATCCATGCCTCTCTGGTCCAATAAATTTGCTTCTGGAATTAAACTGATCGAGTGTGGTAAAGCTCAGAGCCCAAACAATATCCCATTAGATTTATTCTGAAGCACTGCGGCCCCAAATATGTTACATGGCTTCAAAAAAAGCTTGCACGACCTACCAAATAATCCTCACAATACGGCGACCTGTCACAGTTAACTTGGCACCAAAACCTGTCAAAGTAGCTGATGACTGAGTTTCCAGCCCATACCGCTGTTGATCGTTTCTTACAAGCTTTTCCAGCGGTTTTTTTACTCTTGGGGCGTCAAAAACCTGTTTTTGACCCCCAACTTTCTAACAAACATGTTGGCTTCAGGTATAGTCAATGCATAAACGATCAAGCGTTTAAACTGACCTATGACGTTGGTCAACGCTTTGAAAAAAATAAATCAGGCATTGTATTGGCAGATCATGCTGCCGCACACGATAGCCTACAGTATGGTACTAGGGTCAAGCATCACACCACCGCCTTTGATTTGCTGTTACTTCTATAGACCAAGCTTTAAGAACTGGCAAAAAATAGGAAATGCACTTTTTTCATAAAATTAGCTGAATGAATTCCAATAAATTCATTTTATTTTTGATTTCGATGATTACTGTAGACGGTAGAGTGAGTAGACTAGCAGAAAATCCGAGTATTTTTCTATACTTGCTGATAATGATAGTTTCGTTTTGTCATTGCAAGTCAAAAATTTTACTGGATCTCTGAAAATACTAAACTCATCGAACTGGATCTTCGTTAAAGTTAGTTAAGCAGCTCTGATCTAGACCTTTACAAAAAAATTACAAGTTTAAAATGCTTTGAAATTCCTGCTAAATTTAGGCGCAAACGGCATGTTGTCGGCCAGGGGGCCGTGCCCTTCTGACGGTTGCTTGTTCCCCGCATTTTGGATACTCTAAATTCTTTGTTTTGTTTGGAGCACTGCGTAACAACACGATAACAAACAATGGCATTAAGAAACTTGGATTTCTGATACAAAATAACGTTCAATTTAGCACAATTTTTGTTTGACGTTGCCCATTCTTTGCACAGTTGTGGCGCAATCAACTGCTGTAACATAGTAATTGTGACGCAACAAACGGTCTTATCAACAGTTACAGCCTAGATATTTTCATTTCGCTTACTCATTGAGGACGTAAAAGGTGTAAAATGAGTTTGAGAGATTGGTTGCATAGTTCAAATTTGAGTGAAAGCATAGTGAGTTTGCAAGGTTTCAGCTCCTGTGCTAGTTGCAGTGCACCTACAACCTCTGCTGCAAGGAGGCCTATGAGCAAACGAAAATCTGCTGATGCTAATGATTTGGGAGTTGACGACCCGAAGCAAGTGAGGCTGCGTGCTTATCCTGTAAGCATGTTTGGGGCCAAGAAAAGATGCTTCAATGCTGCGTGGTATCAGAGGTGAGATTGGTTGGAATATTCTGTCAAGTTTGATGTAGTTTTTTGCTTTCCTTGCCGCAATTTTGAATCTAAACCTGGAGGAGACTTTTAAGGAGTGCATTGTGAATCAATTTTTACAACCGATGGTTATCGTAATTGGAAACATGCTACTGAAATTAACAGAGGTTTTTCCAAGCATGCTTCCTCCAAAAAACACTTAGCGTGCGACAGTATCAGGAAAGAAAGATCAAACGGTTTGAAATGGGTAAGGAAATTACCTCATTAGTCAATTTGGAACCAACTGAAAGAAATCAGGGAAGTGGAAGCGGTTATTTTTAAACCGCTCCCGCTTCCACTAATAAAAAACGATAAAACGACCTTTGACAATTTTTTTAACTTTTGTAGGTATGTAGCCTGCTTTCTCTTACACTTTATCATTTTGAGGGGACAAAAACCTTCATTCATTGCAATTAATTTACCTACTTCGCTTGAGCTTATTGTTCCGAACTACTCCGTGTTTCTTTTTCTTAGATATTAGAACTCGTGTTGAATGTAGAACAGTGCTTTTCAATCTTTTTGTCATCGCAGAACTCTTAATGTACGATACTCTCGCGTTTGTCACGGAACCCCCACTAACAAAAATTTAGAAATCACAAATTGCTTGCAAGAAAATCAAATACTTCGTTACTACAATTCAAAAAATAATTAAACACTTCAACAAATAGACTGTTATTACAAGTTCCTTTACTACTTGCAACCACTTTTACAACAGTTAACCTAATGCTTTTCAGATTTAAATTGTATAACCGCATATTACAGCTATTGAAAATAACCTATCGTCACAACAACAAATTACACCGTATAGCGCTGATTTTCTTTCTCTATCCTCAACTAACTCTGACATTGAGTTAACTTCAACTCTAATCATCATTACGTACTTTCTGTCCGTCTCCGAAACACGTATTGACTCCGATCTTTTTGGATAGTAAAGTTCGAAATTACTGCTTTATATATATAGTAGATATATGTAAAGCGAGCAAAATTGAACTGCACGAATCACAGCCGTCTCAACGTGGTGGTGCGGTCCCCAACCCCGTTTGGATTGGGTTAAAATGGCTGTTGGCCTTCCCGAGAGTCCCAGTTACCCCGGGAACTCCCGTCACACAAACCATTTTTTCGCTGTGCAGCCCCCTTAACGACCGCATAAGGGTAGCACACAGCCTCTTTAAAATCGGCCTGTCTTCTCTCTTCTCCTGCCTTTCTCTTTCCCGTCTTCTCATTCTTCTTCTTCTCCTGATGAGCGGCAACGTTCATTCTAACCCTTGTCCCATCTTTCCCTGTTCAGTGTGCACTGGAAATGTTATCTAGCAGGATAGGTCAGTGTAATGCTGCACATGCTCTAATTGGGTTCATTTAAAGTGCTCACTACTCTCCTTTTTTAGATTCAGAATTCTTGGCATCTTTCACTTTTGGAGCTTCCATCCCTATCTTCGCTGAAGGCTAAATTTTTTCCACGTCTCAAGGTCTTACGCTGTATCTCTGCTTCCTCTTGGGGCCCCTCTAAGGAGTCCCTCTCTGTTCTGTATAAAGCTTTTTATCGGTCCCTTCTCACTTATGCTTCACCCAGATGATTTTCTTTCTTAAGCGCTACCAATATCATCAAATTAGAATGCCTCCACCGAGCGGCTAATCGCGCCATCACCGGCTGCCTCTCGTCCTCTCCGAGGCTTCTTTACCTTCCCTACGAGTCACCCTGACTCATTTAACTTTTTTATCTTATGAGCGAGCTCTTCGTCTCCCAACCGCCTTTCCTATTTTAGGTTTGGCCAGAATTTGGAGTGAAACCAAGACTCTGCAGATCGTCCTGGAGAGCCTTTGCGTCCACTCACCCACTCTTACCTCCGTCTACTCCTCCTAGGGAGGCTCTTGCTTGCCCTTGCTTCTACTTCCTTGGAACCTGCCTTTCCTTTACTGTGGAGTCCACCTTTTCCTCTACATGCCCCCGCTCTAATCCCCCCCTCTCTCTTGCCAAGGTGCGGCTCTCGCTCACCTTGACTCTCTCCCACCTTACGATCTGGTGCTTTGGACAGACGGCTCTTTTCCTTTTGGCAAAGGCGGCTCTGGCGTACTTGCCAACTGCTCTTTCTGTGGTCACCCTTTCTTTTCAGCAGGCCCAGTATGCTCAAGTATTTCCGCTGAAGCCTTCGCACGCTCTTTGCTGGTCTCGGCAGCACCACCACGTCTGCCACTTCTCACATCCCTCCTATCTGACTCTCGCTCTGTCCTCGCCACCCTATTGTCTCCTCCATCTTTCCTTTTGCCTCAATCTCTCTGACAGAAACTGTCTTCTCCCCTCCTGTTCTATCAGGCTACAATGGGTCCCTGGACACTCATTTCTCCCAGGAAACGACGCGGCTGATTAGTTGGCCAGACGGAGAGCGCTACATGCGCCCTCAGCAATCCCTTGTAGTCTCTCTTCTCTTATCTCTCGTATCCACTCTTGTCTTTGTTCGGACTGGAGGCGTACTTTCTCATCAAAATTCTTCGACATACGGGTTCCCTCGATTTCCAAAGAGAAACTTGTGTTCCCTCGTCATGCTCGCTGTGTTCTCTCTCGTCTACGCAGCAATGGAAACAGTCTTCTGTTAAGTTCTTATCTCTCAAGGATTGGCAGAATCGAGAATTCTTCCAGCAGCGCTTGCGGACACTCGTCCCAGAACACCTTTCATCTCATTATTCACTGTCCAGCTACGGACTCTGCTTCGCTCGCTCTTTGGCAACTCTTTGTCTCTCTACGACCTTTGGTCCAGGCCCTGGGGAGTTGCCCGGCTTCTGGGGCTCCATGGTCTTCCGCCATGTCCCCATCCCTCGGAAGAGGTCGGGTAACAGCAACAAGAGAATATCAAACCGTCTACAGCTATGAATATGGCTTCAACGGCAATATGACCATGGTGAACTACGTTCCAAAAAAGAAGAAAGCTATTATTCTCCGTCGTAACATGCACCATGACAAGCGTCAAGAAGAAGAAAAAAGAACCGACCCGAAATTATCCTCTATTATAGCAAAGCCAAAGGTGTAGTTGATAAAATGAACCAGATTGTTCGACAACACACCAGAAAAAGGACAACAAAAAGGCGGCTAATGAACCTGTGGTACAACGTGATTGATATTGCTGCACTAAATGCTTACACCATTTTCACACAAATAAAACGTAACAATAGCAAAGGAAAAGTGAACAATGCACGTCAACTTTTTGTCAAAGAGCTGGCCAAGCAACGCGTGATGCCGAACATGGAAAGACAAAAAGAATTTCTATACATCCTAAGAACAACCGTGGATGCAATGGAAAGATGTGGTCTACGCTTTGGCCAATCAACTGGATCTGCAGACTATGCAAAGCTATCCAAGAGAAAGAGATGTTACTTTTGTAACCATTCTAAGGACAGGAAGGAGAGCTTGTGCTGCTCACATTGCTGCAAACCAGTTTCCAGTGATCACAGCAGTCGCCGCAGTGTGATCAAGTGTTACAATTACAAAGACTGTGTTATATAAACAATGATTTACGAAAAGTGTGCTTAGTAGTAAGCCAGTTTGTTTTTTCAACCATACTTATTTATGCTTTGATTTTGAAAATTTCGTTTGAGTTTAACACCTTCCCGGTAAATAAAATCAGAGAAACACACAATAAATATCATAATTGCTGTATAGAGACAGATATTTGAGTCTTGGTGTAAAGCATTTCTAAAGAACATGATTGGGGTACTTGTGGCCCCCTTTGTGTGTATCGCAATAAAAAGTTCTTCATGAATCCTAGGGTTAAGATCATGAAGGTTCGCATCGTATGTAATTCAAAACATTCTATATCCTATAGTGTCTTTTTTTAAACAGCAATATAGAATTTTCAAAATTTCACAAGATTTGCAGCCGTACGAAATCAGTTTTAATGTGCAAAATTCTGTCTTTTTAGTGCCCCTCGCTTTCTGCTTGTGCTCCAGCACTTCGTTTGCTCTGGCGACGGCACTGATGTTGAAACATTTGACCGTGTTATTATTCACACAGAATATTAGGTCTGTACTTTTGATGTTCTAGGTTTGGCAGACAAAACTTGGAAATGCATTTCCTAATTCCAACAAACAAAACGCTTACAATGGGGCTAAGCCCAGCAACTATTACCAAAAGATACATTTTGTTTAACAGTAGGCCTTTGTAAAGCTGTTTCATATATACGCTTGTAGGCTAATGTATGCATAACTTTCAGAATTCTTTTAACGCTATGCTTAATGTTTGATTCAAACGTCAAGTTAAAAAAATTTAATTGACTCTTATGAAGACACACAGGATCAAATGTGAGCCAAGAATTTGTTTTCTTTATGAAGTTTCTGTTTTATTATGTAAGTACACTACACTTTTTGACTTGATCATGACTCCAGTTCAACATAACTTGTTTTTTTTTGCCAGCAAAAACCATTTATCTGATTTTTTACGCTATTTTGCAGTATGTTTTGTATTGTTACAACCATTTACTTTGCACTTTGAAATTTTCGCTAGTTTTATGTCAATAACTAGTCGGCTCTGCCGGTGTCGCCCACAGGGACCCCATCAGCAATATCGAGGTTAACCACCTCGGTTTAGCCGCCAAGCCGGCTTTACCCAATGAATTGTTCTAAAAACAGAAATAAAAACTTTACATTTTTTCATCTGGCCTAATCTCTTTCCGAAACAAAATTTTTGTTTTTTGAAATGCAACAGATAAAAGAAACCATTATGGGAAGTTGCGTAGAACCACTACGTGTCTCCCGAGTTTCTCGAGTCCCTGGTTACGTCTTATTTGCCTTGTTTTCACCATAGGCGTCCTTTAACTTAAGAAACCTTGATCCGTTAACTTCAGCAAGTGCTTGAAAGCTTATCAAAGTTGTGAAAAGGTTCCGAAATCATTAATATGTATTGTCAGGAATAACTTATTTTAAAAACTAAGAATACTACCTACGATCTTTTAGTAACTGTTGCAGTATTTGTATGAGGTAACAACTCTATCTGAGCGCATGTTGCTTGGTCCAGGCATAAACGCAACCAGGCAAAAAGCAAACTAACCCGACATGAAGCCCTCACTGTTTAGTTATCAGAATAGCAGGGGTAAAATCAGTAATGTCGAGTTTAAGAATATCAGTTCAGCCAGTTTCCCGGCGTTACCCAGTTGATATTTGTGAGAGCAGTAATAAAAAGTAAATTTGCTGTTGACATAGCCAAATCTCGTTCTAAAATCCTTGTTTTAAATGAAATTGATTAAGCCTAAAAAACGTTGCAGGGGGTTGCATATAGCTATTATATTTCTTTCAAAGTTTTTCGTGTTCCTCGCTACGTCTTGCTTGCCCTATTTGGTGATTCAAAATTGGACTTGCTCACAATTGAAACAGCTAATGATTTCAAAAATTTTTGTTTATTTTATTTAGTGCATGGAAGCGTAATTGAAAGATTGTGGGATAAGGGGGGAGCATCAAAGTGATTGACACGTTTTTCAGGAATAGCCAATTACACATTAGGGCCACTCCTTATGACATTTTTGTATTAGTGTGCTTATTTCTACCACTTTAGCCACTGGCTCCACGAAGGTTGCTTGGTCCTGTCATAAACTAACCCGAAATGAAGCATTTCAGTTTAGCTGTTACAGTTGTAGGACCCCCATCAGATTAAAAATATCAGATCAGCCCGCTAAGCAGGCTTCCCCCAATTGCAAAGTGAGTAGCTTCAACATTTAGATGATTTATAGCTTGACACCAATATTTTTTTACAAAAGATAAAACAGGACTGTGTTCACCGTCATGCTTTCGCATGGGATCACCAATTTTTTGCTTGGAGTAGGCTAATTTTAAAATATTTTAGAGACTTCGTTTTTTGAATAATCTTTTTGAAAAATTGAATGTCTTACATCTAGACCGTCAAGCGTAAATCGATTGAAACGAAGGTTCGCTGGCACGCACGTGCGCACGGAAAGAACTCTGGTTTACATTATAAATTTGATTATAAGTAGCTATTATCTTATACACGCCTGCACAACCCAAAATAGTGTAAGGGCAACAACAACCAAATATTTTTCCGCGGGTCGAGAGCAAACACTGACACTTATAGATTAGAGTTACCAAGTCAGAAAAAGGCTCGATTTCCAACATATCTATGGCGGTCATGTTTGGATCAATTATCATTTTTCCGTGCTGGTGTTCAAACAAATACTGAAATCTTTTTCTTTTTTGAGGTCAACTTTTACGAACTTATGGCAATCTTACAATAGATTACTAGCGGCCGTCACCCGCAGGGAGCTCCATCAGTGATGTAGGGGCCACCCAATTTATAGTTCTGAGAACAGAAATGAAAAGTTTGGCACAGCCAATTCTTGTTCCTAAATCAAAAGTACCGTTTTTTCAAAGAAAATTGAGTAAAAAAGAGTTGCACAAAGCCGCTATATTTGTGTTGGAGACCCTGAAAGCATCCTGTTTGCACTGTTTCCAACATAGACGTGCTTAAGCACTATTTGTGTTTCAAATGAAGCGGGCGATAATTTCAGAAATCTTTGTCAGTTTACTTCATGAAGTGCATGAAAGCATAAATTGAAGTTGTGGGAGAGCGCCGTAGTAATTCGTGTGTATTTTCAGAAATAAGCTATTTAATATTACCCATTCATTACGATTTTTTGCAACTGCAGACCTATTAGTATGACCTAAAGCGGCTAACTGTGCCTATGTCACTTGGTCCCCGCATAAGCACAGCCAGAGGAACCCCTAAGTAACCTTAAGTCAAACACTTACAGTTAACCTAATACAACAGCAGAGCCCCCGTCAATAATGTCGAAGTTATGAAATATCGGTTCAGCCGGCTGCACCCAATTGGTAGATGTGACAATAGCCGATCGATTTGTGGGGTTGCATATTACCGGTATATTTCTCCAAAGATTTTGCAGTCCCTAGCAAGGTCTTTTTTGCCCTGTTTCCACCATAGGCGTCCTTACAAACTGGACTTGTTTACATTTGAAACTGGTAACAATTTCACTAACTTTCCTCCGCTAATTTCATATAAGCATAAATTGAAAGTTGTGGGAAGGCGCTAAACTGATTGTTGTCTATTTTTAGGAATAAGCTGTTGAATGTCGTGAAGACCATCTAAAAGTTTTTTGGTAATTGTAGGCCTATTTTTGTACCTAACACCTCTGGGTTAGCGCATGTTGCTTGGTTCAAGCACAAGCGCAACTAAGAAAAGAGCAAACTTACCAAAAATTAAGTGCTTACAGTTAAGTTATTGCAATAGGTTAGAGCAGGGTTTCCCAAACTTTTGATGATTAGGAGACCTTGCAGAGGTTAAACATTAATCGCGGAGCCCACAAAAATATTTATATAGAATTTCAAAAAAATAACATCAACATTATCAATTGTTTGCAATGACTAGGATGCATCTGCTGTTTTGTACTCGAAAATGTTTCAAATTTGGGTTTATTAAAAGAAAAAATCTTACGTAAATATGCATAAAGAATAGAAAAATTATATAATACCAAAAACATAAAAAAAAGTTAATTAATAAAAAATGGCTCACAAAGCCCCTAGACTTCTACCTCCGATTAATTTGGTAACCTATGGGTTAGATCATGGTTTATGAGTATAATACATTGGAACATGACTTTGCAATGAAAGTGAGGATAATTTTTGTGATTCCTGCAAAATTTTGCATGAAAAACTACCATTTTGTCCAACTTTATTATCCTTGAATTACATGTCTTAGAGGTTAAGAATAGTCAGGCTTGCAACAAGATTGTACAAAGTTATTCTTACCTGCCATTGCACCACCAAAAAAATTTTTTGGCCTACCGGTAGCCTATGTTGATATACTGTAGCAACGAAGTATTTCTCTATAATATGTAGCATACTATTTTCTTACTTTTAAAATGACGGTGAATAACTACGTTAAGGCGCTGCTGCTGTCTGCTGTTTTCAAAATAATGGTGCCACACAACATTATGGCATCACTAAGCAGTTTTGAAGCGTTGAAGAAAAAAAGAAGCATGCAGAGAAGGCTTAAAACGCTTAACATAAATGTTCTCTTTTTGCATGATCAATTCAGCATATCTCATTGTAGAATTTTGTTCATCGAAAGCACCTTGTTCATATCTCCTGAAAAAGATTTTAACCGAGTTTCCACGGTCAGTATCTTTTGAGAAAAATAAAAAACTAAAATCTACAATCAAGCGTTAATTGTGACATCATCTTACATCCTAAAGAGATGAAATTTTTGCCATTTGTAAGTTGGAGCTGGCTTTGTTTTGAGCGAAAAAACTGTTTTCCTCTCTTAAGAAATGCCAATATTGAAGTTGTCGTAAATTTATCCTACAATGACTTGGCAACACTTAAATCGATGACGTTGGTTCGTGGATAGGGCTGACAGTTCTTAACGCATCACCACAAGCAATAGCAATCTCACCCATACTGATGTCGTGTATTTAGTTCTGGCGTTGAACAATTTTGTGACGGTTTCTAAACAAACAAACCTAATAAGAATAGGCTTGCAACTACGCCTAGGAACAAGAACAAAACGTACCAAAACTGTTTGGCCAAGCTGAAGGAAATAATTCACAAACGCAACCATGTACCAAATTTCTGTTCAATATAAAACAATTATTAAATTTGTAATAGAGTGGGGTAAATGAGATAATTTTTTAGAGCCCTGTGTTTTCTATGGCCATTTTGGATGCTGAGTTCGAATCCGTTGGAATTTTTGACCTATGACCTCATCTGACCCCTTAAAATGCTAATTTATTCAAAATGGCGGCTAAAATCGAGATTTTTGGAGTTTTTTCAGCATAACTTAGAAATATATCGTGTAATATGTCTGTATATATGTTTTTTGGGTCGTAGATTACAAAAATGACACTTTCGTGGGGCTCCCGTGCACGTGTGACTTTCTATGTCGTATTCTCACTGATTTTTGCTTGTTATGTAGCCATACTTGTGATATTTGATGCTTATATTGTCTTGCACTGATCCTACTTATTTCAGATACATTACTACCAGGCATGTAAAGTGGGCTAACTTGCTCTTAGACCTATTTGTTTTACAGGATTAGAGCTGAAAATTGGGTGTTGTGTTAGGTACAGTCAACTTCGGATATAAGAGATTCAGATATAAGGGATTTTCGCTTATAAGGGACTACGCAAAAGGTCTTTAGGGTATCGGATCGAACTTTGCGGCAGTCGGTTATAAGAGAATTCGGTTATAAGAGACTGATTAAGCTGGTCCCGGCGGATCTCTTATATCCGAAGTTGATTGTATTAATTTATCTAATGATTTGTGTGCTTTCAGATAGATGAATTTAAATATGGCTAAATCCAAAAAAGATACTCGAAGCAGCGTCACTACTGCAAAATTTCAACTGAAAGAATACAAAGCGATAGACACTTACGAAACTAAATTGAAACTACCATCTGGACAGTACTTACTTGGACGTATGATACATTTATGCCAACCTGTTTCTAAAGGAGAAAACAAATCAGTAAGAATGATGCTAGTAAGACTGTCGCATTTGAAATACGTAATGATTGGATATCAAAGAACGTCTACCCATTGACTGAACGTGCGGTGGCGAAAAAGATTAGGGACGATTATGAAACGTTAATAGCGCTAGTAAGATACGAGCGCACAAGTCACAAAAAAGATGACAAGTGGACTGAGAAGGCTAAAAACTTCAATGATGCTATGTGTGCTCATGCGTATGATATTAGAACTAAGAATATAGATTTTCTGAGGAGCCTGGAAGCAGAGACTGGAGTGAAATGGACAGACGAGGTGAGAATTTTTATCTTGACAACTGCTATGGTGATTACGTAGCAATATGCATACCTACTGTCCCGAAAGCCTGGACTAGAAAAAAGAAAAGAGAAGAAACTAGGAATCTGTCAGCTGAAAGAAAGAGAATGAAGATGGATGAGCTGAGAGATGCTGAAAGTCTTTTATACGAGCCTGATGTTCAAGATACTATTGATCATGACCAAGACGACCATGATGTACATCATGAACCTTTTATACCTACCAAGGTAATACCGATCACACCAACTAGTTCTAGACAGACAAGAAGCAATCCAGTGACTCCGTCTTCATTCTCTCATGATGATAAAGCTGAACTCAAATACTTTCCTGATGTTAAAATCAAAACAGGAAGAAGGACTCTGAACGAAGCTTTGGTTAGGTGTATAGTGCAATGTGTGGCGGAATTTAAAGTTAGTCATGCAGATATTTCTGGCATTATAGTTCGCTCAGCAAATATGATATTTGGTCAGAACTGGCAGATATCATCTGATGAAAACGTTGATGAGGACAATGAGGATAATCAAAGTGATGATGAATCTGGAGATGAAAACACAGCTACTAGTAGTACTACCCTGACACAAAAGCGAAAAAGCGTTGGTGATTTAATATATATCTTCCCCAGTAAACGATGTATCTCAATGTATCTGCAAGATGCTTACCTTCTTAATATGAAACATGTTGGGTCCTACTTGACGAATAAAGGCGACAATGTCATAACAGTTGGGTTGGACAATACGACAAAAGCCGCCGGCCATAAAATGTACGACATAAAAGTTGATCATATAACAGTTCATGGACTAGAAGGTAAAAAATCTCTCACTACTGGTTTTGTGGAAAACATATCGCATTCTGGAAAAGATAGTGCTGCAACATATGAAGAGAAACTTAAAATCTTGGCAATTTTGGGTGACTCTAAACTTGATGAAATAAAAACGAAGTTGATTTTTGGATGAGTGACAGACCGGGAGATAACGAAACGTTTAGAGAAAGTATGGCTATTCCAGAATCTGAAAATCTTAAATGCTGTGCTCATATAACACTTGGTGTTGATAACGCGTGTGATAAAGTGTTCAGGGAGGCCGAACAGAGAATAGGCGTTCATAATCTGATAAGTGTGAAAGTCGGAGAAAAAGCTTTCACTTTATCCGGTTCTTCTATCCACACCCTAGGTGAGATAGCTATATTCAAGTTGTTGAGTCCAAGTCATGCAGCCCACAGACTTTTGTTGTACTCTGAATTTGTTCAATGGATGGAGCAAGAAGATATTGAGAGACAAGGTTTCAAGGGCTTTACAGCAAACAGGTTCATTCGTATAGCTCAGATAGCAAATCAATTCCTAAAAATGAAAGATCAGGTCCTCAAATTCTTTGACTCTGTGGTAGATATTAAATCGAATAAATTGATCCTGGCTGTGTCCGTTTATATTCAAAGTGACTGGTTCAGTTTGTGCTGCAAACTTTATAGAAAAATTGCTGATCTAGTAATTTTTCCCCTAATGGACCTGCTAGGAATTGATGAGAGAGGGAAAAATCTCAAGAATGTCAGAGACTGGTATGGTGTGCGAGATTTCTTTAAGCTGAAACTACCCGAAATTGATGACCTATGTGAACAACTAAAATCTGGTAACGGTAAGATCGTCTGTACTCTGCCATGCTTAAAGAAACGTCAGAAACTTTAAGACGCCAGCTGTCAGCCATGCCATTTTTCTACGACATTCTGGAACATGATGAAGCACAAAACGACGAACTACCAGATCCGAATAAACTGACTTATGCTTCAATAACTAATCTAGGCTGCGAGAGCGAGTTTGCTTGGTTTGGTAATCGCGTAAAAATTAGCGGTGGGACAGAATCGGTCCAATCAATATCCAGGAAAAGGTTGATCTGTACCAATGCACTTCTTGTAGATTCATCATTCGACAACTTAAGTGATAAAGAAAGATTGGATAGTTAGAAGTGGGTGAGAACCTCCGAAGAAAGGTCAGAAATAAGGAAGCTAGAGAGAGATTTCTTGGCAACTGTGAAGATGTCAAAAAAACTTGTTCTCGCTAAGAAAGAAGAACTAAAAAGAAAGAAAAATCTAAGGTTATTGCAAACTATAGACATTTGTAAACAACATGGAGGACCTTTGACTGACAATAACTTGGAGTTGGTTGAATCGTTGTCTGAAAAACAACTCATCTCTGAAATTGTGTTCCTGCGGCTCACCGTAGCGCCAAATATTCGTCAACAGAGACGTGTCAAGGACTCTAATACTGAAAAATTTCATGTCGAAAAATTTACTGCTGAAGAACTTTGTACAAGCATCAGAAACGCAATAAAACTAGAAGATGAGGTTGATAAAAATGTTGACGGATTGCTCCTGAAAATTTTCACTTGAACATTTGTTATTTTATCGGTATTTTTTGGCTTAGTCAATATAATCTCAGTGCTTTAACGATATATAAATATCCTATGTGTCAAATATTGATAAATTTAGTAGATATTTTAGAGAAAATTTTCATAAACATCGTCAATAGTGTATGCGAGCATCACAAAAGTGTCATTTTCGTAATCTACGACCCAAAAAACATATATACAGACATATTACACGATATATTTCTAAGTTATGCTGAAAAAACTCCAAAAATCTCGATTTTAGCCGCCATTTTGAATAAATTAGCATTTTAAGGGGTCAGATGAGGTCATAGGTCAAAAATTCCAACGGATTCGAACTCAGCATCCAAAATGGCCATAGAAAACGCTAAGCTTGTCCGAAAGTTTTGCAAAAGCCCGTCATTTACCCCACCCTATTTATAAATTTAAATAGCAGTATAAAGTTCTATAGCAATAACTAATCAACTTAACTACTTTAGAACCCGTAACCTACCGAGTTCACGCTATGACCGTCAGCCTAGATGCGAGCCATGCATTATCGACTCAAAATAACGAAATGCAATTACAGTAGATTCCGCTTAATTGGGCCGCCGGTTAATCGGGTCAGGCGTTTAATTGGGCCAAATTGTTAAGAACAAAATCCAATCAAAGATAATGCACTACGTTAAATCCGCATAATCGGGCCACAACTATAGTCAGACATACACTGGTTTAATTGCAAAACCGCCTTTGTAATGTAATAGAACTCAATATCACAAAGCCAACTATATCATGTAACAATTGAAAAATTATTTTGTCATTTCATGCCCTTGGACATGGCAATTGTTGTGTTTTGTTGCAAATTTTGTGAAGTCCCAAGCAGAGATGCCACAAAAAGAATTAACAATTGCTGAAAGGGTTGTTGTCCTAAAAAAAATTAGAGAGCAACCTCCAAACATTAGTCATCGCCAGCTAACTGAGATAACTGGTGTACCAAGGACAACCCTGGCACAGATACTGCAAGACTTCGAATAATCGGGTCAGCCGCTTAATCGGGCCAAATGGTGCTTATCCCAATGTGACCCGATTAAGCGGAATCTACTGTACATGTACTCAATCTAACAACTTGCGTGAGCAGAGTCGCCGACTGAAGCTACATGAGAAGATATTATCCAACAAAAGAAATTATCAATGATTGTCACGTCATTATGGCATCATGAACTTCCTTAAGACATTCACCTCGGAGCGGAGATCAAACGTGCCAAGTTTCATGTTTGCAGGCCCTATATTTTTGGAAGAGTTAAGGCGCACGTACGTACGCACGCAAAAACAGATCTTTGCTTGATATAATAGATGCAAAACATAGAACCGACGCGTACAGGTTTGCGCATTGCTTGTCGAAGCACTACAGTTATTATGTCACCGCTATTAGCCTTAGATAGCTAGGACAAACACAAATACTAATCTCCTACTTTAACTTATAAAGCTTGCATCTACAATAAGTCTAGCATGATTTTGTTTGAACTACAGCATTTTTCCAATCTCTGGCCAGCTACACCCACAACGAAGGCTTTTGCGGGCCGTATGTTGAGCAAGCTTTTACTAGAAGTATGTCTTGAAATAATTTCAAACTGGAAAAAATTCAAATTTGTATGCGTAAATAAATTGCCAAACACGTCAAACGAGGGCTTAAACAAGAAGTGTTGGCAATAATTTGCATGGTATGACTGGATTTGTTCTTTTCTATTTTGCGCTTCACCGATTTAGCAAAATGTATCCACTGACCCAGCTCGTTGTAAGAAGGGACTTATGTGTTCCCACCAATAGCATCACACCTTGTTGGTGGTGTCGCTACTAATCTGCGCTTTGAATTAATGGCCTACTCAAAATGGATTTTTACTAGTTTGATATTGATTAGGCAGCAGTTTTTTGCCTCTTGTGCAGTCTTTAGGAGTGGAAAACTCCTATATGGCAGATGAAATGTAAAATAATTTCGACAAAACTGGAATGTACAATTGCATGCAATTTATGCATGTGGCAATATCGTAGATTTGAGGGTGAAAAACAAGTCAGTGGAGCAATCACTGCAGAAAAAGATAAACAGGTGACCGACTAGGTCCTAGAGCAAGAGTGTCCAACTTTTTTGGTTAAAGAGCCGCGTGCGGTCTGCGAATGATTTCGCGGGCCACTAGGCAGGATGATGTTTTAGTTTTCACTGCACTGAATACAGGTTGGTGCGAAAACAGACAAAACGTTTGTATCAAAATTCCATAAAAACATCTTAGGTAATTGTCAGGAAGGGCATTCGGAATTTAAAGTGCTGCCTTACTACTACAAAAAAGCTGTTTCGAAACCGAATGCGTAATAGTAAACAAACATTGAATCAACACGTCTAAGCCTGCAAAAACGCGGAAAGAAAAGATGAACAAATGACGAAACAGCTACGACAACTGAATTTATAAAACGATCGCCGGGAAATAATAAAATGCAACAATGACAATTGTGACGTCACAAAAATAACTTAAACAGTCACTAGCAAAATTTGTAAAACAAAGTCTAGTGTCATTGTCTGCAGTTTGCTAAGTGCATTGCTAGCTTCTTGCATTATTATAAAGTCTGTAATGCTGCCGAAAAAAGTAAAGATTCGTGCACCCCTGCTTCAAACAATATTTACGAAAATCCTTTCATGCAGTCAAATAAATGCAAAAGTAAAGCACTGAATTGAAGCTTTTACAGTTATTCTGTCTTGTGCTCCCCAAATGTTAAGACAATCTATCTTAAGATTATATGTTGTAAACAGTTGTTATTTTCTAATTTATGCATAGGGATCAGTAGCTAACTTAAGCTTACGTTAGATCATTTCGTAAAATACTGAGCGAGCCACTGTTTGGTCGCCCCTGACACAGAGTGTGCAGTAACTTCTACCTACAATACGATCTCTCCCCCATGCTCATCAATCCCAAAAAGCTTAATGATTTTAGCTTATTTGTTACTGCAGCTTTTAGTGCGAACCTTGATTTTAATTGATTTATGGACGTAGGCATCTATTCTCATTATGAAACATTTTTGATGATCACGCGCTTGCATTTGTCCTTAGAATGAGATCATTTAACTGCATGTAAATAAGATTTTGTGTTAGTTTGTAGGTTACCTCAGAGTACTGATCTTTAAAATGAGTAGTTTTAAGTGACAAACATGTGATCATTTTGAGCGTGATTGCTACCCCGATGTGATAATGTTCAGACTACAGAAGCTGCAGATGATTTAACAGCTCATTGATTCTGTTGCTTTAGCAGGTTAATTTCACTGGTTAACAAAAAAAAATTTGTCATGGTGCCTGAGATGTTTTAACTGTTTTTACCTAATTTGAGGGCGCTGATTCCAGAAATGCTGTCACTTTTTCTCTATCAAGTCTAGTTTTTCTGCTATGGTATCCTTCTCTCTGTAGAAAATCGATAGCTACAATAAAGACAGGCAAATCGAAGAAACAATATTTTTATGTAACTGTATGACACATTGTGACTGGAATTACATGGAATTCATGGAATTACACCAAAATATTCACAATTAAATCTTGAAGTTGTAAAAAATGCTAAGCTTAGACATCATCAGCCATAAATTGACGTTTTACTGATTTTCTAAAATGGGAAGCTCCAGCATCATCGCGCTTGATAGACCAACAATAGTATGCATGCATGGTGGCATCCCAACAATCTTGATAGCGAACTTCCTTGCCGCTGACGTCTTGATAGAAGCCTTCCCCTAGCTCACATCATCTAGATTTTCTGGAAAACGGACAAGATGGCTGTGCAAATAATTTAACTTGATGCTCATATTTGCACCCAGTTGATGGAGACTTGTGAGTAATGTTTCAACAAGCTCTTTGTAGTTTGGCGCCTTTGTTTTTCCCAAGAAGAATTTTACTACACTCACAAACGCCGTCCAGACACTCAATTCTGCAGAATTTATAGAATTACAGAAATTTTCGTCATTCATTAACTTTCAAATCTGGGGTTCATCAAAAATTCCAGCTTTTAATTTCTCTATGGTTAGGCCAGGAAATTTCAAGCAAATATATTTGAAACAGTCGCCATCTTTCTCAAGAGCCTTCACAAACTGTTTCATGATGCCAAGCTTTATGTGAAGTGGAGGAAGCACAATTTTGAAATGTTTCACCAAAGGAGGAGCCAGAACATTGAGAGAGCCAGGAATCAGCTCACTGCGCACAGGCCAATCTTTTTTTATCCAGTGCTCTCTTCTTGCCCTGCTGTCCCACAAACATAAAAAGCAAGGAAATTTTGTGTAGCCACCTTGTAGACCGAGAAGAAACCCAATCATTTTCAAATCGACACAAATGATCCATTGGTGTTATTTGTATAAAATTTTTTCCAGAACAAATTTGATTTCATAATATTTTTCTTTGAGGGTTGTTGAATGGTCTAGAGCAGGGTTTCCCAAACTTTCAGGTCATTGGTACCCTCTGGACAATTTATAGTTTCGCTCGTGTACCCCCGCACTTCCGCTAATATAGACCTCAATATATACTCTAATGTTGCCTTTGTGATGACTTTTTCTTAGTTTTGGAGGTGAAATTCTGCCGTCGACCAGACGTTGTTCTCCAAGAAAAAAAAAAAAGGTCAACACCTCCCAGACGTTTGTCTTCCACCCAGAAAATCAGAGCGTCCACATTTTCCAAGCGGTTTTACCGTCCTAAGGGGCCATTAAACTCAGGTCTTCAAATTATTAACATCAAGTGATCAAAAATATTTTAAAGCAGAGTAGAAGTTCTGGCAAGAACATCCTTTTACTTTATCTCATGTACCCCTTGAAAAGTCAAAATGTACCCCTGGGGGTACATGTACCCCAGTTTGGGAACCCCTGGTCTAGAGGAACTGATTCATATAAGTTGCCATTGTAAAGAAGAATACATTTTAAACTTCTTTTGGAACTGTCTGTAAAAAGGCGCCAATCTAGAGGATCATACTGTTGGACACCAAGCTGCCGCAGCAGGCCGGCAACATCGTTGCAATATACTATGCAGTTTTCCTGAGGGAAATAAGGCAAGAAATCAATATGGCGTTTTCTGTAGAAGGTTATGAGAGTTCCAGGCAGAAGTAGATTTTTTTCTTTGAGTCTTGAAGCTAGAAGTTTAGAAGATTCTTTGGAAAAGTTGAGATCTCTAGTCAGATCATTAAGTTCTCCTTGAGAAAAAAGCTGTGGTAGTAAAGAAGGAGGAAAACCGACATCTGAAATAGTGTCTACACTACCGTCAGTGGACAAAATGGATGCTTGGTCTTCTTCAGAACCAGGCAATTCCAATTCGGGCAAACCTTTAAACACTGGAACAGGAATTTCATTGCTGTGTAGAATTGGCCTAATTGTAGACTCGAGGTTTGGATAAACCTACGAACTTCTGTTCTTCTTGTTGATTCCTTTTGTGTTGTCTGCACAGAAGTAGCAGTCAACCCGAAGGGAATCAACAGGAAGAACAGGAATTAACAGGAAGAACATACAATATGGGGAGCCCATACCTTATCTTGATCACCCAACATTACTTTGAAGTAAGCAAGATAGGCATACTTCACAAATTCATTAATCCCTTTCCTGTTAGATTGCAACGTATATTCCCCGAAAATATAGCAAAGCACATTTGGATTGTTTAAACAACGCCGCCTAGGAGAGGATGTAGCCATGCTTAATTTTTGCTTTAAAAACCTGCAACGCAAGTGAAATAATCCAGCTTATTTATTTCCTGTCTGACTTATAAATGAATTCCTAACATCAAAAGATGGGTCAAACCTTACTTTGACCCAGAAATCAACAAAAACATGCGACAATCGGTAGGCCTACCTACTACTCAGTGTCCACTCCTTACCAACTACATACCTCCTTGTATGGCAAATTTGACTTTTACTTTAAGGTTTGTGATGTCATAATTATTTAACATACATCACAATAACAACCCACAATTGTAATTATGACGCTACAATGTATATAGAAATATGCCTAACTTTAAGGTAAAAAAGGTACCAAATAGCAAATATCTTAACGTGACCTGATGAGAAAAAATTAGTACGATTTTCGGAATCAGCACCCCCAAAATAATAAATCAGCGTAGAAACCTTGGGCAAAAAAATTGTGCTGACCAGTGTTATATGTGTCATGATATACTGTTGGATGTGTTGAAGCTGTCCCTAGCTGCGAGTTCCCAAACAGTGGTAAGTAAAATGTTGTTTAGTTTAAACGTGCATTTTCTGATTGCTATGGTAATTAATTTATTCGATGTGGATTAGGCCATGCCGATTGAATTTACATGTGTGGCCGCTGCTTGTTTGCTATTTGTTACTTATTATTATCAATGTTAATTTATTTGTTTATTGTATCTATTTGGTATTAATTTGACTTCACGTCAATAGAAAACACTTCACACCAAGTGCGTATTCCACAAGTCGAGTCAGCGTTCAACATTATTGCAGTATTTCTGTAGGAAATGAAAATAAATAATGAATTTTCGCTTTCGATTGATGTGCTATTTTGTTTCTGACACACAGACCTCGCAAAATGATACATTTTTGTTGCATAACCAGGGATATATTAAACAATTTATTATATAACCCCACAAAAGCGTTGCATTTTTTTGTTAGCTGCCAAAATTTAATTGAAAAAGCCTCTTGAACTTTCAAAAATTTAAATTCACAGCTATTATAGGCAACTACACGTCTTTTGACGTAATTTAAAGAGGCATTACTTAACACTTGTCGTCATGGTCCAATTTTGAAATCTGGATCGATTGAAAAGCAGTGGTGGTCCAATTACTGAATAATGTTCCAAAATTGGACTTGGACTTCAAACGTAAAACAATGCCAACTATTCTAATTGCATCGTCATTTCGTTGCACAGACGTAAAAATATTTGCTTCTCAAAAATTCATCCAGTTTTCATCACCAAATTTTACATAATCAATTCAAATCATAGCCTTTCTTCTCCCAAACTAGTTTAATACATAAAAATGCTCTAGAAATTACTTTGGTCTTTGCAATGAACTGGTTTTATCTTCATTAATTGTTCTATTTTTTCTTCTTTGCTGATCTAGATTAGACATGAATAGGATTAATAGCTAAAAAAATCCGATTAGGCATAGAGCTTTACTGGTTCAGAACATCACCAATTGTTTAAATATGATTTTAGCACGCTCTGCTACTTTTCGAATCATTGAGCACTCTTTTTTGATATCTGGCACATTCACAAAGTTGATTACACACGATTTATGAATTTTTTGTAAAGGCATGAAATTTTGAGTTGTTCTAAAATTGCCAAAAGTAATGTGGTTGTGGTCTTTGTGGTAGAGCTTGCGAACAAATATATTTTAGGGTGGAGTTTGCAAACATGAATTATGCACCGGTGACGTCATTACTATAACATGTAGCCGCAATTAAAAACGTGTTTTGTTTTCCAGAATATTGCTTCCGGTAGAACATTGCTGATTTCCGTTGACACAGTTATTGCAATCAAATAAACCAATGTTACCTATTCCTTTTAATCCCTTATCAGCTCGGTGCTGCGAAGCGCTAAAGAGCTATTTGTACTAAATATATCGAACCCGTAGGTTTAACACTCGCACGCTCACACCCAAGCCTAATAATAATTTTGGGAAAAATTTTTATTTCAACGTACGTTACATAGCAAGGGTGGCCAAACGGCGGGTCGCGAGCCGCATGCGGATTTTGGGGTCCTGGACTGCGGTCTTTTGACTCATGTTTTGCGTTCAGTGATTGATCGTAGTGATGTGTAAACCAAGAGGAACATTTTAAATCCACTGGCCGGTGAAAGATCACACAACGGTAATATCGTCTTTGCAAATGATCTACGAAAGAAACTGATCCTCCCCTTTCCTGTATAGTAATACTTCAGTGTAGTGAAGAGTGATCTCCAAAAAAAAGAGCGAAAGTGCGAATGTTCAAAGTAAAAGTCGTGTGACCGCTCTTTCAGCAATGTTCATAACCGATTTTGGCTCTTTGTACAGCACAGGTTGGCGACCCCTGTTATATAGGCTACTCAATTCAGAGTTCAGTTGACGTTTCAAAATCAGTTAACTTAAATTATGCTTATAAACAAAGTCGTATATAGGAATTGGTTTCCAAGAGTCAGGTTAAACTTCAGAGCCAAAAGCAAGAATAGTTTTAACAAATATCTTCGTATATGAATACAGCGCTGCTGTTAAGAAACGGAAGGGTGTTATAAAATCTATTTGCACCCTCCTAACACATTTTACCCACATCCTATTATGATGTTAGCTGTGGAAAGAAAAGGCTTCATGAAATGTTTTTGTCTGCATGAATACTTTTAGTTTATTTCATGCATATGAGCTCATGCTCTGTTTGTTAATCTTACCCAGCCTATAATCAGTAGAGCCTCCTCATCAAATTGACTACTGGGTCCACCAGCTATCAGCCACATACAGTAAAGGTGTAGGAATCCTTTCTTTCAGAAAACGTTTTTTCAAAAAGAAAAGCGATTCAAAAACCTCACTTACATCTCTACGTTTACATTCACACCTAATCAGTTAGCTGGATTAATCAACCCTATTTGGATTTTAGCTTAGATGGTACCACCAGTAAACATAAAAACGTGTCAACCGATTTTTAGGATTAAACATTAAGTTGGATGGGAAGGGAAACAAGGCAAGAACTGATCAAGTGGTTCTCAACACTATTGCAGCCTTCCTTCCTCACAAAAGTCAGATGTAATCTATTCCTTCCCACCACAAATTTTCAGCTAAGATCCCTTTTTTTTAAATTCAATGTCTTTGTCTTTTAAGTGTACATTCAAACTGCACGAAAAAATTTTTCCGCTCCAAGAACAAAACTTTTCCTCTTCAATTTCTCCCTAAAACGAATTTCTTCTCCTGAACACATAATTTCTTCCTTAGATAGCCAAGTGGCCTTCGGGCCAGAATCACTGCACTGATCTGTTAAAAAACAGTCTCATCGTTATTCTTCTTGAAGCAGTACAAAGTGAAATAGTTCTTTGCTTCTAGCGTTTTAAATGGGTTGAAAAACGTCAAAAAATTCTACCGAGACAATAATTAACACAACATTTGATATCTTACATGTTGTGAGCTCCAAAACACTCATTAATTTTTGTGAGTAACAAATAAAATTTTGTATTATTTGCCCTTATTAAAAAACAATCAAAAACACATTTCAGCCGCCCTGTGAGCAAGGTATGCAAGATTACCAGCTGTGGCAAAAACTCATCGCAGGTCCACGTCCTTTTTCCAGTTTCAAAGTCGATGTCCAAAAACATCTCCCTTCAAAATTTTTGAGAGAACAATTCTGCCCTTAAAAGTGAATGGAAGGGATGCATACCCCTATTTTTCCTCAATTTACGTGCCTGATTAGAATATCTATTGGAAAAATACCGTTGACAAATGCCTCGCTACTGCAATTCGTATGCTTGAATAACATTACAAAGCGTATTGGAAGTTTATATAAAATTACTTAGCAATAATTTGAACTCACCAATCGCAAAAATGACAAAATATAGTAAATGTGGCAACTGCAGCACAAACGGAGATTGGAATATTATAACATGAATAAGTGGGAAATGTCACGCAAACCCACAACCAGAATTTCGAAGGAAAGTATTGGCTTTGAAATGAAATGTACAGGGACCAGCACAATATTCTATTAAGAGAAAAACATTAAGAGTAAAATTATTGAAGCTGACTGATGATAATGTGTATGTAAAAAATGTCTAGAGCATTCTAGAAATTCCATTAAACATTGGAAGAATTAAGTTCTACTCAATCAAGTTAAACTGTCCATACAAGAGCAATTCTACGACCATCACCATCAAAATTAAAAGCGTGCCAAATGCTCGACACAATGATTTTTTTTCTTTTTTTTTACTTGCCATATTTATCCTCCATTCACGAGTAAGCAATGTATCGCTATGTTTTGGACGGTATGTCCCCACTCGCTTGAGAGTTGCCATTTCCTGGTCATCTGTCTTCCATTTAAAGATGGGGCGTCCCGTTAAGTGCCTTTCCCAAGGACACAGCAAGCGAACTTGCCGGCTTGTTCTCCACAACCTCCCATAAATGCCGAGCGCCAAGCAGGGAAGCTATAAATACCATTTTTTTAAGTCTTTCTGTATGACTCGACAAGGGGAATGAAACCCAGGTCTACCGACTGCGAAGCGGACGCTCTAACCGCAACGCCATCTCGTCGATGAATGATGGCCTACATTAGCAAAAATACATCGATTTTCAACAGTTTCTGTGTTGCTAGTCGGTACCACTTCAGAAAGAAATTTCCAAAAGAGATGATGAACAATCGATTATTGCGACAATGACACTACAACAGAACTAATCTTCCAGACCAGCTCCAAATTTTCCCAGTTTCAACATTACGCTTTAATTGCCCGGAGCTTTTTACCTCACTCTTAGTAACTTTGGTGCTTGCTGGAATCCGCCAAGCTGAGAGAGCCATCGTAAAGTGCGTTTACAAAGAGTACCACAACTCGGTCACTGTGAAATCTGAATGCGTGGTAAGATACTTAACTAAAAGGAAGTTGGCCTGGATGGCGGATACTTTCTCGCAGCACTAGTCGTGAATAAGTCAGCTTGCAGCTTGAATGCCAGACCGAAATCAAATCTGCCAAAATGGAAGGGTACCTACCCATCGCGATGATCAGCCTGGGCCCCGCTAATCGGCAAACGTCCTTTTCAGGACGGAGCGATGCATGTGGATCAAACCTGCCCTTTTCGGGGCACAACGACAACACGTTCCGAACGCCCACCATTCTACAGCTAAACATTAAAGGCCTCACTGCAAGCAAGATGAACTTTCTTCACCATTTTACTGTACAGCATGAGGCTCTCTTCATCCTACTACAGGAGACCCACTGCACTTCTTCGGAAAAGCTAATACTTTCAAACTTTGCGCTAGCTGGGTTCTCTTTAAGCATGAAATACGACCTTCCCACGTTTGTTCATGAGCGACTGAAATACACGCTTTGAAAGCAATCTCCACCTAAATCGGAGGCCGAATGGTTGTGTGTGGACGTAGATGGGTACAAAATAGTCACCATCTACAAACCTCCACCAACACCACTGCAAGCCTCTAATCTCCCAGTGTTCCCTCACTCCAGTCTTTTTGCTGGCGATTTTAACTGCCTGCATGCTGACTGGGGCTATGGTGCCAACAGTGCGGATGGAGAGTGCCTGGCTAGCTGGTTGGGAAAGTATTAACAGCCTTGCCTTTCCTTTATAACCCAAAGGATTCTGCCAGCTTTCTTTCTGGCCGCTGGAACAGTGGTACTAACCCTGATCTTGCGTTTACTAATGCTGACTTGGACAGCCGCTTGTCTGACAGATGCGTCTTAGAGAAGTTACGCAGGTTACAACATCGACGTTAATCACATTACCAAGGTTTGCTTTGCACGTGCCAAGCATGTCTGTTAAACAATGGAACTTCCGTGAGGCTAAGTGGAGCCACCACATAGCTTTGACGAATAAATTTGCTAAGACTCTGTTACCGCCTGATTCACCCGAAGTGATTCAAACCTACCTATCAGGACTTCTGCAACGTCATCAGCTCAGCATCCAAATGATCTATCCCACGTGGTCGTCGAAACAACCACATACCGTGCTGGGATTCAGAGTGTGAGGACTTCCTCCAAGTGTTCTTGAGATCTGACGGAAACTATTCTAACAGAGTTGCCACAGCTCTCTTTACAAGGCTCGATAGGAAACGGAGGGAACAATGGTATGAAGCAGTTCAGAGCATCAACTTTTCACACTCCAGTCGAAAAACATGGAGTATCTTGAATAATCTTACCGGCAGATCATGACATTCCCCTCGTCATTGCCCCGTCTCAGCTGATGCCATCGCATCTCAGCTGGTTAGAAACGGGAGATATGAGGATGTTAATCGTGAGTCGTCTCGACTCATTTCTCAAAAGGTGTCTGACCTCTAGAGGGCCACAACATCAAGTCCAGTGAGTCTCTCTGAAAATTTTACATCAAGAGATTTCACTGTCGCCCTTCAACACCTAAAGCCAGGAAAAGCTCCTGGTCCTCACTCTATTTTCCCGAAGCTTATACTCCATGCTGGAGCTTCTCTGAAATTCCTGGTTATGTGGCTTCCATTTTTCCTTCTTGCGTCGACTCAAAATTCCCAAAATCTGGAAAAGATTGCTGGTAGTCGCGATTTGAAAACCCGAGAAGCCTAAGGAGGACCCTAAGAGCTATCATCCGATATCTCTTCTTTGTGTCCCCTACAAGATCCTCGAAAGGTTTATCCTTACCAATTATCAATCCACAGCTCCCAGGAGAGCAGGCTGGATTTTGACACGGGAGATAAACGTGGACCAAACCGTTTTGCTCACACAAAATATCAAGGACTCTTTCGAAGCTAAGAAAAAGATCGGTGCTATGTTTGTCAATCTGACAGCGGCTCATAACACTATGTGGCACCGCGGCTTCACCTGAAAGTTGCTGAGACTTCTGCCGGATAAACACATGGTTCGGATGATCTTGGAGCTTATCCGAAATAGAAGCTTCACCCTCACCACCGGTGGCAGCAAGCGAAACAGACTTCGACGTCTGAGAAACGACGTCCTCCAAGGATGGGTCTTGACCCCCCTTTTTTAATATCTATATATACGATCTTTCCTCCACAACCTCCAGAAAGTATGCTTATACCGTTGATCTGACTTTGTTGCATTCATCTAGGGACTAAAAGGGTTGGAGGAAATCTTAAGCCAAGACATGGCTACACCCTCAGGGAATCTCAGGACTAGGAGGGTGAAACTCAGCCATGCTAAAACGGTGACAGCGGCCTTTCATTTACACAATCGAGAGGCCAAAAGTGAGCTTAAAGTCTACGCTAAGGTAAACTCTTGTCATTTTTCCCAGTTCCAACCTACCTTAGGGTAAAACTGAACAGATCGCTTACGCTCCACTACCATCTGGAGACGTTGGTCAAAAAACCAGCTACCCGCGTTATGCTTCTGAGGCGACTTGCGGGCTCAGGATGGGGCGCTGGTGCTAAAACACTGCGTACAGCTGCCCTATACTTGGTTTACGCTACAGCTGAGTACTGCACACCAGTTTGGTGTCGCAGCACACACACACCTGTCTCATTGACAGTGTTTTGAATGACGTCTTGCACATTGTCGCTGGATGCCTGCGTTCTACGCCAACGGACCACCTACCAATCCTTTCAAGCGTCCAGCCAAGTGAGCTTCGCCGCTTGGGAGCGACACTCTCCTTGGCCAAGCGTGGCACCCTGGACCCATACAATATTTTGTACGGTCAACTAGCTGTGCCCCAGGATGTACCCCAGGAGAGACTGAAGTCTAGATGCCCATTTGTGCCTGCAACGCGGAAACTATTAAATGACCTATCTAAACTGGGCATCCGCGCGGCTCAGTGAACGAATCACAAATGGAGCACAGGGTATTCTAAAGGCACAGGGCCAGTTCTAGGCCCCTTGAAATGGGCTTGCCCAGAGCATCTTGGGTTAAGCTTAATCGCTTGAGGACTGGAGGTTGCGTTTTCACTCGTCCAAGTACGAATGGGGTCTTCAAATCGTAGACCACAGACCACGTTATCTCTTATTTCTGTTGCTGTTGTGATCTACGTGAAAATACCTTCTTACTTTTCTCGGGTTCAAGAAATTCATGATGACCAGATGGTTTCGTTTCCAAGCCCTCACACAAGTAATTTCGCACCCAGCTATTGGCTGTTAATGAATCAAAACTTAAGGCTTTATGACGTATAGAGACATATATTGATGTGGGTGTTGGTTACGTACAAGATTTACAAGAAGTAACCTTATAAAGGTTGGTATTTATGTATTTGTGCTATAAAGCATATTTCTGTCTGTAATTGCGTGCGTATGTGAATATGCAATGCTACAACTGTTTCAAAACTGCAGAGCGTACAAGCATGGAACTTGACACGATTGATCACTGCCCCGGGGTGAGTGGCATAAGAGAATTGGATACGTCGTAAAGACGTCATAGCGAACAATAATTTTTTTTAATTTGCTTTTCTTGACGAAGAAAAACGGTTTTTTCAAAAACGAAAGCTAGCCCCAGGCTTTCCTACTTCCCAAAAGGGACTCTTTTAGAGGTTAAGATGACGTGATATTTGTTTGTAAAATCAGTTTTTTAAATTTTCTCCTTAAGTAGTGATCGTAGAAAGACGGTTACCAGCTTTTTCGGGAACACTCTGTTGTGATATGGCAAAGCCTAATAACTCCAAAAAGCATGTTTTTGGGAATATTGACTTTGTTGTCGTTTATTCCTGTTCAACAAGGGTGCAATGGAATCAATTTTTTTCAGTTTTATCTTGAAGCTGTTGACTGTACAAAAAGTAATTATTTCTTCGCCTTTGTTCATTAGTAGCTTCACATAAACGAAAAGAAATCAAGGTTGTTTACGACATTTGAAATGTAGTTGGTAGGTTTAGCAATATCACGGCAGTATTATCAAAGTTCCTCCAACGAATAAAATTTTCGGAACAAGTGCAAAATTTTCCCCAAGACAACAAGTGCAAAATTTTCCCCAGTTAGTTATCAAGTTTATTCTTAAGAACATTAGAACAGCATCAAATCCAGCAAGCACAAATTAGGGTTCGAATCTCAGCTGGCAGAGCATTAAAAGAAAGGCAGTGTACACTGAAGGGGCAGGCCTGGTATGTAAATGTACGGGGCAGTGTACACTGGAAGGGAGTGTACAGGGTGTAATAGCCACTGCCGTTTTTTAATCCTTGTCAAGTGCATAAATTCCCCCACATGGGGAAATTTATGCACTTAATCCAAATTTTCAACGATTTGAATTTTTTGACGAGACGAGAAGCGATTCTTTGTTAACAGTATTTCTCATTTTAAGCATATTTCTTATTTTAAACATTTTTTTCTTGAACGCTTCAAAAAGCTCCGTGACGTCATAATGCTGTCTGATACAATTTTAATGAAATCAGCAGCACGCGATAGTTGTACTTACTGTTCACTGTCATTTTGAAGTAAAACTTAAATTGCTTATATACTCCCCATAAAAAGTAGTACGGTATACATTATTAGATTCCTAGCATACCTATAAGTTTCGTCATAATGCACAGTAATCACACAATGCTACCAGATACCATTTGGGCAAATTTTTTAAGCAGACATCAACTTACTATTCATTGCAGTTCAACAAAAAAGCGAGCACTTCACGCTGCTTTTGAAGAAAACAGACAATAAAAAATTGACGCTCATTCATGGCATAAACTACAATGTAGGAGAGAAGTAGATGCATAATTAGTTTATTTAGTTCAATAACTAGTTTATTAAGTTGAGATTGTGTCAATCGTTACGGCCAGCCTAAATTTTAGTGAAAGTAAGCCGAGATCCAAAAACGCTTAGCCACAGCAGATGTTACCAGAAAACTTGTGATATTTTTAGAGGACAATTTATCATCTTGAGAAAGGTTAATCAAATCCAAAATTTGAGGGCAAATCAAAAAAAAGCAACATCTTTGTTTGTAATCGCACCGTATACGGGGAAACATCTTTGCTATTTTGTCGAAAAGCAGTTTGATAGATCGGCCGGTTTCGAGACATGGTTCTGGACGGCCTACTGTTTACCCTTGTGTGCGAAATACGAGAAATAAACATGATTTGGGCAGTTGAAATAATTTCAGGGAAAATTGAAGAAAACACAACATGCAAACGAAAAAACATTTTTGCTACTTTGTTTGAAAATAGCTTCAAAGCACCACCACGGTCAGGAAAAAAATTATGGGAGAGACATAGCTCTTTTCTTCCCCTGGCTGTGCCTGCATAGAAAACAGGTCAAATAAGCAGGCGTAGCCATGGTCTTTACAAAGTTTGGGAAAACGAAAAAATACAAAATCTCTGGTCAATTCGCATCACATACGTGCAAACCTTTTTGCTATGCTGACGTCCCAATTATTTAAATTTTCATTACACCAGCAGCCGACTCATAAACATATCAATGTAGATATGTTCGGAGTAAAATGATGTCTAAACACACGTTTAACTGCAAAATTTATTTTCTTTTATTTTCTCGAAAAGTACTGACAGCAGAAAGGCGGATACAAAAAAAATCTATTGGTCTAACATAGGTAGCAGATTAGAAAAGTATTAACGTACGAAAATTTAGCTGATTGTATTTTGTACCAGTAGACGTGTCGGCAATTGCTGGCAGATAATATTTTTGGCTGTAATTCTTTAACTAAGGAAAGGCGCTCATAGCATATATATCTATTAGGTATTGAACACAGAAACCGTGTCTCTTTTCGTAAATATATTTGACTAGTTTTCCGTACAATGAGTTCACAGTACTTGAAGAATATAGCCGGCTGAACTAATTTTTTTATTCTTGCTTTTGTGAAGGGGGTCCTGCTGGCGATGCCGGCAGAGACGGCTGCTAGATAATAATAAAATCCCACCGGAATTGTTTTTTGACTCTTGGCACTGCTCTACGACAAGTAACCTCAATTATCAATTACGGTATACATAAATACAAAATTTAATGAGCAAGTTACCTTTCGTGACTTTGGTACGATTTAAAACTGTGTTATCCAGTGAAAGCCAACAGTTTGGCACTACATTTTGTTCTTTTATTCATTACCTGCGCTTCACCAATATTGTTAGAAGCGCTGTTTTGTATTTTACCAGCTAAATTGATCGCAATTTAGAAGTAAAAGCATATAGTGTGGCACAGCAATTCGTTTGTTTTTTACCCGTGTTATTAGTAGCACAATGTGTTTTTTAAAAAGCTGAACGGTTTGCAATTAAGGGTTTCCTATCCTGTAAAGCTATTAAGTATATTTTGGCATAATATTTTTTGTCGAATAGGCTTACACATGCCAAAAGTTCAATGACAGGAAGCATAAGTTTAGTACGTCGGGCTAGACACAGATACGCAATCAGCTTCAAATAGCTCCCTGTAAAAACGTCATCAGAATAATTTCTCTAGGGCCTCGGGATTCTTTAATCCGGTACTGCTCAGAAGTAATATTTTTTGCTGTAAAACCAGAAAATATTATCCCAGATTACTTTCAAGAATAGGTTACCGCTAGTAGTTGGGATATTTCTTAAAGTAGCAATCACGGTCCCAAATCGCTGCTGATGTTGAACAACCAAAAACGGCATCGTGTTTGTTATCTCAGCAGATGCAATTAGCTTCGAATTTCCATCCAGACTAAAGAAAACATGGGCGTAGCAAGAAAAAAGGTCAGGTGGTAAGAATGAGCCTAAACATTTCGCTTGTCATTGATAACGTCATCATATGTTTGTAGCCAAGCCCAAGGCATAGCACTTTGTTTTGTTGGGGATAGCCGTCGACACTTTTGTCCCTAAACAAGATGAAGACTCTTTTCTTTTCTTGGAAATCAAGTTTTTTGGAGTGTCTTTTTTGCCTCATTTTTTGCCCATTTTTAAAATTTCTTAAAAGGGTCGCTGAAAAAAGTCTGGTTTAGCCTACTTTTAAGTGAACGAAGTTTAAAAGATTATAATTGCTGCAAATGTCAGGGCCCCATGATAGTACGACTACCACTTTACCTATTACTTTAAAATTTAATGTGGAAAAAAAATCAGATTAACCCATTACCTCTCAATGTTCCCAAATGAAAACGTAACTTCTTTTGCGTTTTTTGATATCTATAATTAAACATATCCATTTCTACATACAATAAAGTGAAAGAGAAGGGTTTGGGCAACTTAATCGATGTTTTTATTTTTTTCTATATTTCGCTTGTGACTTTGTGGAAGAATCGAAGGTCAAGCCAAAATTGACTTTTTGGAGTCTTTTTAGATTTTGTGTTCTTGTCATAAATCAGTCAATCTCATTGATACTTTCGTGTTGGATTCTTTTTTATTCCCTTCTACTGTATAGCCATGCCAAATTTCAAATTGAAAAAATAATTTTTAGTTTGCTTTTTTTAGTGATCTATGTTGATGTTACCATTTGGGAACATTGGGAGGTTGAGACTAGGGAATATGCAGATGTTAGTTGACAAAATTGGAACGTTTGTATTTCGCTATGAATACAAATGTGTTACAGATGTTTTGAATAAAATACAGTTTTTTGATGAAAAGTCTGGTGCAAATGAAAAGTTTTTAAAATAAATAAGCACCTGTTTTGAATAAGTTGTTGGCTATAGTCCTTTGCTCGGATTGCATACTAAATAAAATTTTTACAATGAAATCTGATGCTAGGTAATGTAAAATTAAGTTTGCTGTAAAAATATTCAATATGTTTAAACGATTCTTAACTATTCATGAAGTATGTGGTCTACTTGATGAAGTAAGCAATGACGAAGAAGGCGAGTTGGTAATTTTGCCAACCGATAGCGAAGGGAATATTACTGATGAAGAAAGGGATGACGACGATCTTACTGAACGTCATGTTATAGAAGACGTAGCGGGGAAAGTTGAAGTATTTCATCCGAGTTTAGATAATAGCGAACAAGAAGAAGTTACAGAAAGGAACCCAAGGCCAGCGAAAAGGAGAAAATCAGTGAAGGTCTCATGGGAAAAAATGGCAAGCTTACTACGCCATTGCCCACTGGTACTCCACGACCGTTAAAAGAAACACAACCACAACTATGTATCTACCCTCCGTTTGATTTGTTCAGATTGTTTTATGATGAAGACGTTTGCTCGCTCATTATAACCCAATCAGAAAGGTATGCCAAACAGAAACTCGATCATACTTTTACTTTTCCTTACGCAGAGTTGGACTTCTTTCTTGGCACGGTTCTTCTCAGCGGCAATAACAAGCTTCCACTAGAGACACTCTATTGGTCCAACGATGAAGATGTTGGAGTTGCGCTGGAAAAAGGGAAAATGTCCTGCAACAGATTTTCGCAAATAAAAAAGTATTTACATCTTGCTGACAACGATCACTTACCACAAAATGATAAACTAGCGAAAGTCAGAGATTACTTGCAGCTTATGAAAAGAAACTTTATACAGTTGGAGTGTTCTGTCATCATCTCTCCATCGATGAGCAGATGGTTCCATATTATGAACACTTTTCTACAAAAATGTTTATGCAGAACAAGCCTGTAAAGTTTGGCATGAAAATTTCGTTTCTTACTTCTTGCGAAGGGTATTCGTTCTCTTTCCAAGTCAACACCGGTAAAGACCACTCAGCAAATGGACCACTTGGAGAAAGAGTTGTAAGGACACTCACTGCAGTTCCGGAAGATAATTCTAACTACTCTGTTTATTTTGACAATTTCTTTAATTCAACTTTTTTTTGTAGAGATTTGGCTGACAAAAAATTGAAGTGCACTGGGACCATTCGGCAGAACAAAACGCAAAGCTAACCGTTGACTCATCCATCAGTTATGAAAAAAATGAACGGGATGTGTTTGAAACATTTGGAGATGGACAGGTAGCGCTGTGTCAATGGAACGCTAACCGACCTGTATGCTTAGCAAGCAACTTCCAGGAAGCAAAACCAACAAGTATGGCTCGAAGATAGAGGGCTAACAAGAGAAGTCATTTGTATATTTCACATCCACATGTTGTCAAAGCCTATTACAAACATATGGGCTCACTGGACATCTTTGATCGCTTTATCAGTGACTATAGACCTCGGCTGCGCAGCAAGAAGTGGTGGTGGTGTCTGTTTGCAAATTTCTTGAACATGTCTGTGGTGGCTGGATGGCGAATACATAAAGTTCTGGGTGGTACTGTCAGCAATTTAGAGTCCAGAAAACAGATCGTGCGAACCTTACTGGAAAAAGTTACTGACAAATCAGCCAGACCAGGGCCAAGTGGAATGCCGGTGGATTCCATCCGTCTTTCAGGGAGGCTACATGTTTGTATTCCTGCTGGCAAACCAGACAGATGCAAGCAGTGCAATAGCAATACCAGAAGCAAGTGTCAGCTCTGCGATGTGTTGCTTCACCATGGCTGCGCTGAAGCTTTTCATGCAGACACTAACTGAAAGCTTCTTCATGTCAGCTATGTGAACAGTTTTGCAAGATTGGGGTAAACTCTGCTGTTATTCTACGTATATTTTTCCTTAAAATCTTACGGCTTTAATGCTTGGGATTTAATGGATTAATGTACCCGTTCTTTGTTTTCATTTGTTAGATACGGGAGCATACATTACGTTAACTGGTATAAGCCTCTTCATAGGCCAACAACATCGCTTGATAAAGTTAATTTTTTGTTGTTACCATAAACTACACCAAGGGTACACAACCTGCCGCTGTAAGTGATTGGTTGTGTGGCCGTTCACATATTTGATGGATTTGATTCGAAATTAATCCTAAAAAAGAGAAGAAACTTATCACTTTTACGCGAGCAGAATAAAACTTTCATTTGTATTTATCAGCACGCTTTGCCTTCGAAAAGTTGATCTCTCCCCTCTCCTCCAAAACAGAGTCTTCACTTTTGGCGAAGAAAAAAAGTAACTGAATTTGAACATTAATTTTGATAAAAAACAGAAAATTTTTTATTCAGATAATTGATCTTTAAAAAAAGTTTTTCATTTTTAAACGAAAAGAAAAATACTAATTTTTTCTCACTGACAGTCACGAAAGAAATAAAAGTTTGGAATGCAGCATCCAATAGCAAAAAGGTCGAGCACTTCTGAACAACAAAAACGTATTTATAAGTCTAGTTTTCTGCATATTTTTGGCAATCTTTTATTTACAGGATCGTTTCCATACGTCATGTGAGAAAGAAAATCACGCCCCGGTAGGCAAGCTATAGGTTTACAGCACAGACTGATGACAAATAGCATCTACTTCTTCGCTACAGCAAAAAATGTATAAAAAATATCTTAAGTCTTAACTAGCTAACTCAAACACAATGTATCAAAACTTTTGACTCAAGATTTGACTACACCAACAAATACCTTAACTCCATAAATATAGAACTGCTCACAGATAAGTTAAAATATTCAAGATTGCTTTGAATGTAACCTTCTTGCTCGGGGGCTTGGAATTCATAGAAGCTTTGGATGTATTTACAAGCTGCTAGTTTAACTACATTTCAAGCCTGATGCGGATTCAGTCAGTTCCAAAAGCCAGTTCAACACTGAGGTTGAGCGCGGCTTAGCTTTTTGTTTGGCTCGCCGCTTGCGACTGAGCCAAAATAAAACGAAGTGTTTAGCGGCGCATTGCTTCAGTGAGCCTGGCTTCAAACGCTTCGTTCAAAGTGCTCATGTAAAAAAGTTTATTCTGTTCTTCACCAAAACACTTTACGGCAGGTTCGCTGGCTTGTTTGGGACGCTTGAACTTCGCCGGCAGGAGAATCCTAATAGGGATATCTTTGAATTCGGTGAGACAGTGTATAGACTTCTTGTCTTCGCAGGATAGCAAGACAATTAACAACTGATATTTCTTAGAAAGAAGTCATAACAAGATTTCAAATTCGTCTGGGAAACGAAATACAGGGCATGAAATTCTCATGCGTTATAGTTGATGATGTGTTTTTGGACGACGTGCAGCTGATGATTTATTATTACGTAGTGATGCAAAAGTCTCGTTAAGGCGTCACATCAGTAATGAACATTGGGTGGTTTCCAGAAAACCGTTCCTTTTCATTTTGCAATCATATCACAGACCTAGTCAAAAACTTTGTTTTCGTAAAAAGAGAGCTGTGTGGTTATCTTTTAGCTTGCTCTTAGAATACAAGCAAATTTGCTACAGAAAATATGATACAAAATTGAAGATCAGTTACAATTTTAAACTAACTGCAAGTTTACAAGAATCGTGATGAAGACAGAAAAGGCCGATAAGAGTTTGTGTATCTCTTCAGAATAGGGAATGCAATCTCAGTAACTAAGTAGCTTACATAGCTCAGGTTTTGTTTTTTTCAAATCGATTAAGATAGTTTTATCAAAATTACCAATGATTTCTTTTGGATAAAGCTTGAAGCAATTCTGAGGAAAATCTTAACGAGAAGGTGTTATAAGTCTGAGAAAAGCAATTTTTCTAAAAATAAAAGCATGGCTTTTCGACATTGCTGGAAGTATTTCGATGACTCTATATAGGCCTACCCTTTTCCAAATATTATAAAAGTTTGGTTGTTGCTTGTTTTTGTTTAGCTTATTTTTGTTTTAGGCGCACAGGAATGGCTACCTTTGCCCTGGATTTTTCTGCTGACCCAAGGATTGAAAAATCATCAGTTTCGTAAAAGTAATGAAGCCAAAATTAGTCCTGTTTTAGAGGAAGTGAAACTGGTAGAATTTATATCTTTTGATGGACTTGTACCAATCTGTAAACTGGTGACTTTTTCGGGAAACCTTATTTCGTTGGGTCACCGATACTTAGTCAGAAGGTGAGACTAGAGACGATCTCTTCAATTACGGACTTGTAACGGTATCAACACATGATGCCATTGACATAGCGATGGAAAAAATTTTTCTCGCGCTTCCTTCGCCAATTTTTCGGTTAAGCGCTAAATAGTTTTGAAACCAATTTTCAAGTCCGGCATTGAAGTGGAAATCATAGAAAAGGCTCTTGCCCCCCTTCTTTTTTTCAGCTTTGAAGAGATTAGTACCAGGTAACCGCAAACAGCAAAGTAGACCAGATGAGACACAAAGCTGCCTTGGCAATAGCTTTTAAAGTTTTTTGTGTAGCCAGCCAAGTTTTCTTTAATTTTCAAAGCAGTGACATTGCAGAATCAGATCCTAAACAACATCTTTTAACGTTGCATGCTTTCACCTAATTGATTGTATAACCTATATTGTTGCTAATTAACACGCGAAGATAGGCGCTATAGGTAATACTGATTGCCGAATCCATTGTGTGGGTTTGCAACCTTCTTTATACGCGTGATAGTACAGGAAATCAAACGCGAGCAGGCCAGCACTCACGCTTGAACAGGCTAAAGTAGCACAAGCACAACCGTTGCAATAGGCGAGCTGTATCGCGTATCTATTGCACAACGACAGTGTAAAGCTGCTTGAAAAGCATACTTCAAAGGAAGAAGTTTCAGTTGCACAAAAAGATTCAGGAGGCGTAAGTGCAGAAAATATCCTGTATGAAGAAATAAACAGAGAGTCAACTTTGAAATCAGTAAACCTGGGATGTATTCCCATTTCATCACAGGGAAGATACTTTTTGTTAGTTTGAGTTAGCATCTTGCTATGAGTTAGATCGCAATTGCCAAATTCGAGGGTTGGAGGCTTATCCTTTAACCCTTTTTTGAGGGCCTATCCTTTCCAATTCATAACTACAGCATGTCCCCTTAGGGCTATTGTGAGAGTGTGTTCAGATGTTACCCTTCTTTGAGATGTCAAAGAAATCTACTTAAACTTGCTTTCCAAGCAAATTTATTTCGGCCCAAATTGCTATTGGTCTTCATAATAATAGCTTACATAGTGTTTATTTTTTATTATGTTATACGCTACTATCAGACAGAGAAAACAATTCCAAGATTGTAAGCAGCGACCGCTTTTGATCTTCTTTAAAAATTTAGTTTTTCTTGCTGCTGAACCAGAATTCTTCAACCGGGGTCCCGTCAGGTTTACGGGATTCGAAGAGATTTCTTGAATTTTGATTTTATTATGCAAACAGTAATGATTTTAGCAAATGCGCATAAACCGTGAAGCAAAGCATATGTGCGTAAATATGGTTTATGTGGTAGAAAAACACACGTTTTTCCTTTTGGTTTCACTCGTTTTTGTAATTTTTATCACACAGGATTTCGCGACATGTGCAAAACTATGTATAAGGTTTCTAGATGCTAAAAAGGTTGAACAGCGCTGTGCTCTACCTATAATGGTTTTAGTTGTTTACTTTCAAGATCACAATTGACTGATTGTTTAGCAACAAAGCGAATGTTTACTGTTGAAGAGAAACGCAAAACCCTCTCAGAACCATTTTTAATACACACAGTCTAGAAACCTATCGTAAAGCTAAATATTAAGATGCAGCAATAAGGAAACGATGCAGCCTACTTTTATAAAAAATTAAAGCAGTGTTAGTAAAAACACGAAGCCTTAATACGGAAGTGCAAACAAAAAATGTTATAAGCACAAACTTTATTTTAGGAAATAACGATTGTTCAAAATGTTATAATAATCATGGTTTATAAAATACGAGCCAGCTAATAAAAACATTTCTCATTTCTTGGACTGTATTAATAGATAATAATTTTGTGGCAGTGAAGTAAGCCTTTCACACGTTTCGGACCTCCCATTTTTCACCTCTCCTCCGGGGCTATGTAAGAACTTTGTTTGAATGATCTGGGCTCTATAAAAAATTATTTTTAGATTAGAACCTTAATTTTCAGGGTCTTCCAAATTTTTACAAAAATGGCTATTTTGGGGAAAGATTGAACGAAAAACAAAAAACTTTTTCCTATTTTTAGTAGAGACACGAAAATTTCAGAAAATCTGGAAACCCTTTTATAATCTCAGGCTTCCTAAAATGTCACGAGTCCGTAGGTACCTATAGACCTGCTTCTCAACACTACTAAGCCCATGGCAGAGGCAGGTCAACCTTTCTTTGAAAACAATGAGTTCCACTCAGTTTGGCTAAAAACTGGTTTAGCAATTTGTAGTTTAGATAAATTTGATAACAAGTATACAAATCCATCTAACTTCAACGTATTTGAGCGATATCCATTCTATTTCTATGAATGTAGTAGGCTAAGGCAAGATTTTTCCTTAATTACTTGTAGCAATTAACACACATCTACGTCCATATGACTTGTTTTGTAGGCCTTCCGAACACTTGACAAGGACTTTCCATTTTGTAAAAAACTAAGTCTTTTGAACCTAAATTGTAAACGCCTTATTTGGATAACAAACTTTCTGTGCCGATAAAAATTTTTAGATTATCCCGTTGTCCATGTGAAAACGACTTTTTGTCACAGTGGCTTTCGCTGTGAAGACCACACCTTGCATCACACCCCACAAGTCAAAAAAGTCTTGTTATGATCAAATACCGGCCACCATAAAGGTGACCTTAGAAAAAGTTTTAAAATTTTGGAAAAGTGAAAGCGTATTCCGTCGAAGAATTAATTCTACTTTTACCTTAGTTACACAGTTATTGGCTTTTTGACGCTTATGACTCAAGATGTAAGTTTTCTTGAGATGTTTTAGCCTCCGTTTGAGAACTGATCGAATAACTGGCTTACCATTGCCTCTTCTGAAACTTCTACTACGATGGAGTTAAGACTGCAAACGTAGATATATTTTAGTTTTGTTGAGACAATGTTTGCACCAATGAAGTTAAACGCTGTAATTTAGTTTGTTGCAGTGAACCTGCCAGGATATGGCTGAACTACGTCATATCTAATTAAACAACGAAATGTTAGTTACGTTACACACGTAAACCCACCTAAAAGGTGACAGACTGATATTTCCGGCTTCCGTGTTTGCTAGTGGTCATTGATATACTGGATTTGTAGCTTAAGCTTCCGTAGATTAAACAGTTTCGATAATGATTACAACTGCATTGTAGTTTTATTTCCTAGACATGAAGAACAGCAACAGTGGCGTTAAGTATTGACCAAGCCAGTTGTGAAGGCACCCCAACTTATTAATGACTTAGCGTAGAGCTATTTGCCAAAAAGCAAGTATTTTTGCCAGAATTTTGAGTAGAAGAAGCTATTTCTGTACCGCTGTACATACGTGGAAATATCTATACGTTATTTAACTGCTACGTTATGTCTTGCTTCAGCTCAGAATTTGAATCAGTGTTCAAGGTTTGATATCAGCCAAATGTTGATCGGCTTAAACCTGAGGAATAAGAAGCGATTGCGTAATGGTTAGAGCGTCCGCTTCGCAGTCGGTAGACCTGGGGTTCATTCCTCTTGTCGAGTCATACTAAAAAACTTTAAAAATTGGTATCCACAGCTTCCCTGCTTGGTGCTCAGCATTTAAGGAATGTTGTGGAGAACATGCCGGAAAGGTCGCTTGTTGTGTCCTTGGGCAAGGCACTTAACGGGACGCCCCCACCTTTATATGGAAGACAGGTGGCCCTGACACCTCGATAATGGCAACTCTCAGCGAGTGCGGACATCCCCTCCAAAAGACAACAATACCATTCGCTTTCTCGTGAATGAAGGTTAAATATGGACAAATTAAAAAAAAAGATAAGTTGTAATGGCAATGCAATTGCTCTTTCTTGTCTGTGACGAGAAAATTCGCTAGTAGCCTTTTTTTGTCATGTTTAATCGACCTGTGAACTTTACAAAGTACCGTTCACAACGAGACAAGTAAATTAGGCCAAACCTGGCATCATCTTGTGTCTCTCTTTCGCTCTGTCTGCTAAACACTTTGTTCGAGATAGTAATATTGCTTTTTTACTTGAAAAAGAAAGCAAGCCAAAGCGTTTTTGGGCTCAAATTGACATACAGTATAGCGATCACATGATTACGTAGGTCATATTCTACGAATCCTAGTTTACAATTAACGTTAACTAGCAGACTCATTAGTTGTTATCTTGTAATCAGTAAAGTTTCTATTCAACACTTGAGCAAACTCTTTACTGCCAAAGAAGCTTATCAAAAGGTTTTTAAAATTTCGCTTCTACGGTGGTTAAAATTACAAGATGTTGTTGCCAAGGCTTTTTGTGTCAAGGCAACTTGAACGCTACCCTCTTGTCATCCTTAATGGCGATTTAAGTCAGGAGCGTGCAACCTTTTTTTGTAGGCTGGTCAATTTTAAACAAATAGAAAATTTGGCGAGCTAATCAGAGTTACTGATTCAAACTGTTTGTACGCATAAATAAACTTTGAAGCACTGATCGGTTGCGGTTTTTCCGCAAAAGGTAAAGGCTTTATTTTGGAGATCAATACTTTTTAGGCGAGATTTTTTGTGTTATTCATCCAAATTTAACCCTAAAACCTTTTTGTTTGGAGATCAAGTTTTCGAAAATCGAATCGATAGACTTCACTTTCAATTTGTGCCACAAAATCCTCGCGCTGACTATAGGATTTTACGTCGCGAGTCGCAAGTTATTCACCCCTGCTTTCAGGCATTGGATATTATCTTTCTTGGTTCAGTAGTCCAACAAGCACGACCGATTAGACTTCCAGAGCTGTGTTTTACAGAAATGACAGAAGAAGGCCTTGCAAGATGAACGTGGTGCATTGACGGCACCCGAATTTATGAAACCCGAAACGGTCTTGAAAAACGTCGCCTCAAAATTACAGAAAATTAAAGAAGCACTTTCAACAGCCTTTTTTCAATTTCAAAAGTGTTTTCTAAAAAAAAGTCTTCAACCTAAAGTTCTCCCAACTACAGTGGAGTTTTCACCAAGAAGTGTTTGATCTGATTTACTCCGATATTAGGGACGTTTTCCACCAAAGTCTTACCAAGGATGAATGGCCCTTTTAGTGACGCCATTGTAATTGTGTGACAACACAATACACAGAATATAGTTGCGCGAAAGATCATCCTTATAAAATTTGATGAACACTTTTAGATTATTGTAGAAATACAATGGTTAAACGCCATACAAAAAACTGGTCTATAGACCAATTGATTTATTTGTAAATATTTACAGTGAATTCGAAAAAAATAAATGGTCTGCTTATTCATCTAAAAAGAAAGCAGGAAGTTAGTGCATAATAGACAACACCTTAGCATTGAGATATCACATTGATAAGTAGAGTTGATTTTATTTACCTTTTTAGGTGTGGAGAGAGCGATAAAAATTTTTACAAGAAGGGAGAAAATGATTAGTATGATTTAAGAAAATGACACTTTTTTTTGCTGAGGAGGCGGTTTATACCTTTACGAAATGTGTTAGTGGTTACAATTTAATATCGACGTTGTGATTGGCTGCGAACTGTAGGCCCACGGTTACAAAAAACTTTTCGTGGTTTATATCATGCATATCGATAGTCATAACCATGTAATTAATCAAAACTGCCTGCGGGTAAATAAACTGCGAAATTTAATTAATTTCTTTGTCGTGATATTTGAGCGCAGTTAGGTTCTTATACCTACTGGTTAGATGGCCACTTCGGTAGTTACCGGGCTTCAAGGACTCTATAATTTCTGTTTCTACCGTACTCTATCCTTAGGCCGAGACTGGGACAACAAGAAACAAATAGCTTTGAAAAAATGTTATTTGTCACGTTTTCATCGAGGAAGTTAGCTCTTCGGCTAGGTCGTGCCAGATGTCATATGTGGTACAACAAAAAGTTATTTGCTTGCCCAATATTGAGTCACAGAAAGTTAGTTGGTGCATTGAATAGCATTACCCTGCTTTCGGGACTGCAACAGTATCGACGGCATTGACCATTTTTTACCCATATGACAGGTAGCGATGCGTTTGAGTTTATTAAATGTATTCAAAGTCTTTAAACATAACCGAACAATTTTTTTACATTCTTAGTTAACCTACAGCAATCTTTTAATTTTAAAGAAATTATGTGTGCACTTTAAGATATCGCATAATTCCATCACTCAAGATCTTCATCTTTTTAGTTATGCCCTAACCAGAGGTTCTGTCATTCTGACTTCTGAATAGTCTGAGCAGACTTAGTTTTTGAAGGTAAACTACTATAAGATTTTTAAAGGCTTCAGAATTTTCAAAAGATATTTGTGCAGTAAACTGCTATCGTAGTCTAAAATGTGACTCTACCTTTGGAGAATGTCGCAAAAACAGCATCTAACCCAGAGTTTCGCAGTGGAACATGAAATAGTGTTCTCCTCTAGCTTCAAGCGCTCTCAAATTTGCCAGCCAGCAGCTTAACGTAACAAATCTATTGTCAAACGTTTGAAAGTTCAACACAAGAGCATCAAGTTTCCTGCGACGTGCCAAAATAGAACCGTCATTTGCTTCGAGCTCATATTTCGGATTCAAATTTATGTGTGTGTGTGTGTGTGTTTACCCCTCCTCTTCCTTGGGATAGAGGTACGTCATGAACGGTAATTCAGGTTCATGCCGTCAACCTAATTGATATTAAGCTAGGGGAAGATGGCAGCCCATTTCGAACCAGTCTTGAGTGACTGGTAGCCCCACCACCAACAAGGCGGACTGCCACTGGTGGGTACCCAAGAGTCGTCTGACATGCTGGGTTAGCAACTTCACAATTATAATCCGGTGAAGTACGGGTGGGGCCACCTGTCTGCCGCATAGAGGTGGAGGCGTCCCGTTAAGTGCCTTGCCTAAGGACACAACAAGCAAGCTTGCCGGCTTATTCTCCACGCTATCCCTTTTTTATGCTGAGCTCCAAGCAGGGAAGCTGTGAATACCATTTTTTAAAGTCTTTTGGTATGACTCGACTTAGGGAATGAACCCCAGGTCTACCGACTACAATGTGGACGCTCTAACCACTGCACCATCGCGCCGGTCTGATTCAAATTTATCGCTTGAGCCGACTGTACCAATATACTGCATAATTGGGTCTCGAAAACCTTAGGTCATTATACAGTTTTGCAAGCGTTAAATCCCTTGTATTCTATGAGTTGAATAGATTCTAATCATTTTAACTCAGTTTATAGGTACAAACAAAGCAGCTCCTTACAATTTCTTTGCGTATTTGAAGGTTTGGCTTTTAAATTAATATTGAAAACATTTACACTCCTCCACAAACACTAATAACGTCTGCCAACAATTATTAGTGTCAACCTACTATGCTATAGCCTACTTTAGCGTCACCCTACTACTACAAATACTCGTGTCGTAATGCCTGCTATGTTCAGCCTACCACTACTTAAAAAGTCTATGCTGCATACTTCGGTTAATGCAGTCCATGCGTCATTGATGCACTAATTTTAAATTCGTGTGCAAACCGCGAAAGACTGTCACTCTTTTTCAAGTTCGCGACCCTTCTGACTTATATGCCTATTTAAAAAGAAACACAAACTTTTGTCAAAATTACTAAAAGATTAAAACGATTGATCTAAAAAAAAGAGATTAATCTTTTGAGATTAAATCTTTGCAGATTATTCGAATTTAATTCAACGTCAGTAAAGCGTATGTATGATAGTTCAAAACAAAATAACAAACTTTGTTCTGATAACATTTAGCATTGGTCCGGCTTTACAGATTGCAAGGGTGTTATTTTGTTGATAACATGAGACTCCTGGCCCTTGATAGACAAATTATGTTGCAGTAAACTAAGTTGTATTTATACAGATGGTTTGCTTAATATTTTGAGAACGACTGCAAAGTGGAACAGTTTTCAGTTCGTACGGCAATTCAATATTTTCATTTGAGGCTGAATTAACAAGATGCAATGCAATTGAGAGCTGTAAAAACAATCATGCGAGATAAGAGTTAAGATAAGTCACAGTTACAGTTAAGTAAAATAAATGTAGGCTACAGTAAAAAATCGAATTATAAATGTGTAGTTTTTACCTTGAAAGTTTTACATTTGAGAACTTTTACATCGCCCAGTGGTAGAGCATCGTCTTACTAACGTTGTTAATGAGGTGAAGGCCTAAGCAATATCTTTTGTAATGGCAGCAATTTATAGTACTTCAATTACTGCACTTACCCTTCTAATGTGCTTGTATTTCTATAGAGAATGTTTTGAAAACTTTTGAGGTTTTGCTTCCAAAGTACCATGATACAAGGCAGGAGTCAATATTTCTATAAAAGCAGAATGATTCCCAAATGTCACCGTGGGCCCATTGTAACAAATATTTGAGTTTTTCGATCTAAAACCATCGGTAATTCAAAAAGCTAACCATTCTTACCAGCAATCTTTATATTCACGACTAACCTGCCTTAACTTTCGACGTATAAACTTATGCAGATGACTTGGTATTGATGCACTCTGATGGAAGCTATCAGGAGCTTCAGAGGGCTTTAAGCCTAGGCGTGACTATGCCATCAGCGTACTACCAGAAGTGGAGGTTGAGGTATTCATCGTACCACCAAAAGTGGAGATTGAGGTTTTCACCGAAACAAAATCGGTATTCATTGCCTTTTACTTGCATAACCGAATGGTCAAACGTGAATTCAAGGTTTAGATCAATGGTAACGCTCTACCAATCACCCCAAATCCAAACTACCTTGGGATAAAATTAGATAGGAGACTTATATTTGTCGACACCTTGAGACACTGCGAAAAAAATAACAACTCTTGTCGCACTGTTGAAGCGACTTGCGGGCTCTGGTTTGGAGACTAACGCCCAAGCCTCGTGCACAGAAGCCCCTTCCATAGACTACTCTACAGTTGAGTACTGCGCACCAGTGATGTGTCTAGGCCAACATTCTCATCGATAGCGTGATTAATGAGTATTGGGCTTTGGCATTGGATGCAAGCGTCCTACACCAACAAGCAATATTTATTCTTGCAGGCATCCAGCCTGTATCTTTTCACCGTAAGTATTAGGCATTGAGCTTGCGCAGACTTGCGTGGATACAACTCATCCGTTTCAGAACTGGTTTTTGACGGTTTCTGCCTTGAATGCTCTAATAGGATTTTTCTCTTTCATCGATTTGTGACTGACTCGAGATTGAGCAGACCGCAGACCATATAATCTCAACGTGTCCCATGCATCGAGTACTAACTGGATTAAACGATATGCTGGCTATGGATGAGAATACAAGGAAATAGTTGAACAACAATGCCAGTTTCTAATTTGAGTACACTTTGTGGGACTAAACAATAAACCATTAGCTTTAAGCTGACGGATACCTATCCAGACAATTAAGATGAATTAATCCTGATGTTCGGGGGCAAAAAAACTATTTTTTTATAACTAGGATTCACTTCAACGCGTAATGCTTAGATACAGTTGACGTTTCCACCAACTCCTGTTTGGATCTATTTTAGGATGGGTCTAATGTTGCAGCACCTCTAGCGCCCGCTCAGATAAGGTTCTGATTGTGAGGCACCCTTTTAATTTTTTTCCTTGTCTATTCAGGTAAAATTAAGATGCAAGTAATAATTGCAAAATAAAGTTTGAACTAATTCTTTTCTATTTGATTCGTAAGCATAAAGTTTTTGGTGACAATCATCAATCATGTCGATAACTTCTTGTTTTCATGGTCCTTCCGAGGCTGACTACGTTAGTAAAGAAATTGAACGGCAACTTCGAGAAGCTAAAAGAGAAGCGAAAAGTCAAGTGAAGTTGCTTGTACTCGGAACAGCTGAAAGTGGCAAATCAACGTTTATTAAACAAGTAAGCTGTATTACTTAGGTCTGTAAAAGTTATTTCAGTTTGCAGTTGCATTGAAACGAATCCATAATCTTTCACAGAACCAGAGCAAGAATTATGAAAGTGTATTGATGATCAATGGTCACATTTTCTTTTCGCAAGATTGTTTTTAACAAATTTGGTTCGCAAAAGGTTTTTTAACAATAGAATAAATAAACTTTTGAAAATTGGTCTGCAGTTGCCATAAAGGAGAAAATCATAAAATTATAGGTTTTACATGGTTTGGACGAGTATTACTCCCTTATTTTTCCTCCAAATGCAACCTTGGTTTATGATATAAATTTTTGGCAGTCTACAAGGGGTTACGACGTTGAGCTTACATAGATAGGATGAGGATCACAAACTTCTGAGTTTTGTTTTTTTTTTTGTTTAAAATATCAATGTTTAAAGTATTTGATTAGCAATCCCAGTGTTTTTTGCAGTAGAGCGCAGGCTGGGTTTTTAAAGTAGCAGTTTTCCAAAATTATTGTTGTCTTGCACCAAGCAATGCAAAACCTCATGACATGCAGTGCAATACGAGCTAATTACTGTGCATGCTTATGGAAACGACACTCAGCAGTTTATCATTTGAAAAACCTATTACAATTTTGTCAGTTGTTTCCGCATTGAGAGTCTGTGCCTACCTTTTCAATGACGTATTCTGCAAACAATGCTGAAGCTGATGTTTAAATTAAAAATCAGCAGACTGCAAAAAGCAACCGCAAATAAAACATGTGGGTTTATGTACACTTGTACAAGCCCAGAGTCAAACTAGTCTTTTGAGGGTATTTGGTGTAGCATAAAGTGGCGGTGGCTTTTAAATCCACCTGTTTTCAGACGTGGTTAGCTTGTACCGAGTATGGTCATAAACAGTTATTACAAGCAGCAACATGACGCTGTAATATTTTTGAAGATAACCGAGGGTACGCAGTCGCAGCACTTCCAGTTAGTCCTATATTAAAATCTCAACCTTACCCGATTATCTCTTGCAAATTTTGTGTGCTTACGGCATTCTTCACAGTTTTGTTTTAATTCCAAAATGTGTAAGCACAGTAAGCTTTTGCAGTACGATCTATATGTGCGCGTGTGCATGCGTGCGTGTGTGTGTGTGTGTGTGTGTGTGTGTGTGTGTGTGTGTTTGTGTGAAGCTTTGTTTACAGCAAGAAACATACGCGAAAGTATCAAACGAAGTTTAACAAAACATTTCGAGCTTTTATACTTCATTGAGTAGTTTCAAATGCAAGTCTTAACATCTTAGGGATTTTTCAAACATTGTTATTAAAAGTATGATCCAGAGTTTACAATTCAACATCCACTGTAAGAAAGGTGTTCTTGTTTACTCTCAATACAGTCCCAAATTCTAATTCTCGTGATTTTAAAATTGTTCTTAAAAAAATTGAAAATTAGACAAATATTGGTAACACCAATGTCTAAGGAAGTAGTCGTGAACAAAATTTTTGGGTAGAGGAAACCTTTTCCTGTAATATTTGACAATTTTTTTAACAGGTGACCAAAAAAACCGTCCTCATTTTTTTTGAGGTCTTTTCAAGATAAGGAGCCATTACCCTGCCAGAAAGGGTGTTTTACGAAAGTTAAGGGTGAGAGCATGCTCTATGTTGAATTTGCACGCAAAAAAGCTATGCCTCTTTAAATTACACCGGTGGAGGAGAAGCATTCTATTTTTGAGTTTTGGTGTTCTATATTACCTAATGATAAGGCCAACGAAATTTGAGTACAGTGCACGCAGTGGAATGTAGTAAAAAAGCACAACACACTAAACTGATTTTAAACAGCTATGCCCAGCAAGCAAACGCACGCGCACTCACTCACACACACACACCTACACACACACACACACACACAACTACAAACACACTATAGGAGGTTATAAGCAGGTATAGAAGTTCTATCACGCTATAGGAGGTTATAAGCAAGTATAGAAGTTCATTTGCTTATATGGCATTGAACTAAAGATTAGTCCAATTTTTACAGAGCCTATATAATAAAAGAAATTATGGCATAATTACTAGTTTGAAGCACGTTTTTTGCGGAAAATCATTTTTCCCGGTGGCGTTGAGAGACTGATCAGGCCCCAGTTCTCATTCTTTGTAGGCCAGAACAATTATTTTTTCTGTTTAGTAGTCATTGAGATGGTCGTTAAATCAATTGAAATTAGCTTGCAGTTGAGGTGAAAAGATTTCAAAAAATGTTTCGACATGGAATTTCTAAATATACAAGCCACTAAATCGATCTCGTCCTCCTGAAGTTCCTTGTCTGGATCAATGGATACCTCCCTAAACCTCGCCTCTTGGCGGTATTGATTTCACCAAGTAATTGCAATAATCTTTCACCTTCTGGAAGTAAAACCGCAAAGCCAGAAGAGACTTTGTTTAATCAAGGCTTCGAATTGAGCCGACTGAATAAGCAGGCTCCGGTGATCATGAAGTAAGCAGAAAACTCAAGGGGTTACCGCCGTGAGAGTTTTTTAAGAGGAAAAGCAGGGTTAGAAGATATGTGTAGAGCAGTATGTTAGCGATGATCTTATCCTTTAATTTGCTTTGTTGCTTAAATTACTAAACATCGGCATAGTGAAGATTGCATGGCCGTCTATGTGTTATAATCTGAAGTATTTTTGCACAGTGCATATCGCTTTGAAACGACATCAACAGATTGAACGATGAGTGCTAACCCATTGTAAATTGTGCGCGCGTTCATACCGGGAAATAATTCAAGGTATTCTTACTTTTTTCGTAAATTCTTTTCCTCGATCATGGGAAAAACTTACGTCGGCAAAAATAAAGCATCTTTGCCTTCAAACTGGTTTTGGAGTTACCAGTGCTGCTGACACAGCATTTCTACCACAAGCAACGACACCAAGTGGAGGGAATTGCCGTTATTGCCTTTCGCAAATGCTCTGACTTCCTACCTTCTATGCATCAAAATTTGTGCTCGGAATCATAATTAAAAGGACAGCAAATAACATTGATAACTAGAAAATACTTTTAAAATGAATTGTCTTAAATATAGCAGATAATATTTATTTTTTGAAGGTAAAATCATACCGATAAATCCTTTTTATTTGACGGAGAAATGTACAAAACTGACATTAGCTTTCCTCAATAACTGGGAAACATCATTAAAATGCAGCAAAACTAAGGAAATGTAAATTTTGTAAATATTTTTGTTAAACGAAAGACTGGTTATGTTGATAATACATGAGCTGTTCTGCCAAAAGTTTTTTCGTGACGTTCTCAGTGGTGACGAGTTTGACGCTGTTGGCAAGCAGCTACTTCAAAGCAGTTTTCAAGTGTACCAGCACCACTCCACAATTAAATTAAACTTTATTTAAATACGTTTTTGTGCACATTTAATGCTTTCTCTTCAAAGAATTGACGTAGCCAACGGTAGATTTATATAAAGGCCATTGTCAAGCGACTTCGGTGATTACAAAGAAGACTTACACATGCTGGCTGAGCATTGTTTACTTTCTATTTTTGCTATTAAATTAGAATTATTCATTTGTAAAGCATCCGGTTAAATCCGGATATGATGCAACGTGTGAGTTGTAATGCAACGCCTCTGTACCAATCGTAAAGCTACTGCTAATATTCCCGTTTGGAAGCAGATTGACAAAGCTTCCGGTTGACGATATATAATTTCTTGTTAATGGATTTTAGCCAAAAAATCCCCGCCAGTTTACATTGATTTATCCACGTTTGATGTCTGAACATTAGCACGTACTATACTCACTTCACAGGTTTTTAAGCAATGAATACGAACACAACTGATTAAGATAACAGTGTGTCAGCTTTTCCTTTCCGTTATATTTATTTTTGCGGTTCTGTTGAAGTTTCATTCTTCATAAAAATTGTGGTTCAGTGCAATTGACAATATAGTGTTGCAAGTGATGAAACTATCACTAGTGACTGAAGAATTGAGGAATTTAACTTATTTGCTCTCGAATTGCAATATTAAGTCTACATAAATAGAGCAGACACCATTAGCCGCGCCACTCTAGGTAGAAATACTTAGAGGGGGTTGGCAGGAAAGCAAGCGACACAGACAAATTTCTAGGAACACTTCCTCAAATGCTTTGTTGCTTGAATTTTGAGAATAAAAATCTAGTATGAGATTAGAAATAAAAGATAAGTTTGTTCCATTTGGAAACTGTGCGTAAAAAATATTTAAATAGTTTTGATTTTATGCTTAAAGCACGATCAAAACACACTTTTTGCTGTGAGGTTGCTTCTTTTATCGCTTAAATCGGCTTAAGAGTTACAACTCCTAATCCTCTTATGCGTCTTAAACGTGACCACAACCCCTAACCTCAATCCCTTACCGCCATGTCTCTTTAAGGTGGGTTTACAGTGTAAAAATTTTATGTTTTTTGTTTATAAAGTTTTGAGCGCGCGAACTAGTATTGTGTAGTCTGGCCTCAATCCTCACCAAATGCAACCATATCCGTAAGAATTTTTCTAAACCTCCTGAAATACTCATAAACCCCACAAAAGACCTCTTAAACCTCCTGACTACATCTTTTCGAAAGCTACCCAAAACAAAAATTCAAAGCGGCGTGTAGAGAAACATGTGGCTACGAGGAATAAAGTTCTTTATGGTCGCGTTAGTTTTAAAAGTACTTTAGCGCTGAAAGTGTTAAACCATGTACTCCATTATTTCCGAGGAGTGTGTGATTAACGTAACCGGTTTAAAGCAGATGCGCTGAAAGATATGGAAAAAGTAAATTTAGCTTACATCTACTGATTGATAAGTGAAATGAACCCTTGACCACTGATCAAAGAACGAAAAGAACTAGCTATCCAGAGTGTAGAAAGAGATTTTTGCCGCGATACATCAAATAATGTGAGCGTACCTGAGTAAGCATATTCGTTATAAAAACAATTTTTTACTTTTTTAGATGCGAATTATTCATGGAAAAGGTTACACCCAGGACGAGAGAAAAGGATACATTTCGCTTATCCATCAAAACATTAATGTTTCGATCAAAATGCTAATAAGCTCTATGGAGAGACTCAGTAAGTGTTTGGCAAATTAGGTATCTTGCGACCTGATGTAGCGATTACAACGTTCGCCTAGTCTGTAATCCTAGGTTCAATTTTTTTATCCAGTCGTACCAAAGACTTCAAAAATGGCATTCAATGCTCTCCTGCTTGGCGCTACGCACAAAAGAAATATCGTGGAGCAAAATTTAGCAAGTTCGCTTGCTGTGTTTTTAAGAAAGGGGCTTAACAGAATTCCTCCATCTATGTATGACAGATATGTAAAGGGGCCCAACAGTCTACCGGTCGAGGTGGCCTAATCTTACTAAAAACTGCCGAACAGACCACAAGCTGATACGCATGGCTGCATAAACAAGTTAGGTAAATTTACTTAAAAATTTTTAGAATCGAGCCCCAACAAATCGACATTTGTATGACGATTCGTTGGAGCATCTACGCTATAAAGTGCAATTCTGTTTGAGTGTGCATCTGTTTTAACTCCTCAGAAACTACTGGACGTACGATCATCAAACTTGGCACGATTGATCACTACCCCGAGGTGAATGTCACAAGTAGATTTGTGACGTTATGATGACGTCAAAATCAAAGATAATTTTTTAAAAATTGCAGTTCTTGACCAAGGAAAGCGTTTCTGAGCTTAAACAAAAGTCAGTATTTGACTCATCAACTTCAACAAATTTCACTTCTCATGGATATGACATAGTGTCTTTTTCTTTGTATGAGCAAGATCTTTCATTTTTAAAGAGGCATCTCATATTATGAGCTTCTCAATAGCCCTTTTGCTGGCCTTTAATTAGATTGGGCCACCACCACCACCGGTATACTGCTTGGCCTCATCACCTGTCTGCCACATAAAGATGGAGGCATCCCGTTTAGTGCTTTGCGCAAGGACGCAACAAGCAAGCTTGCCGGCTTGTTCTCCACACAATACCTATTTTGCTGAGCACCAAGCAGGGAAACTGTGAATACTATATTTAAAGTCTTTTGATATGTCTGGACTTGGGAAATGAATTCAGCTCTACCGATTACAAAGCAGGCGTTCTAACCACTACACCATCGTTCCGGTTCACTTGACATCATAATCAATTTGTAAAATTTTTTCTTGTTTTACTGAAAAAATACTGATCGTAGAAACGCGATTCAACGTTTTTTTGGGAAATATTAACAAGGTGCTCTTGTTAAAAACAAATCCACAGCAATTTAAGCTGAATTGATGATATAATAACAGAATCTTTATTAAAGCATTTTAATTCTTTTGAGCATGCTGCTTTTCATTTTTTCTGCTAGCTTCAAACTCCCTCTATGATGCCATAATACGTCTGGTAGGGTCAGGGTGAGCACAATCTTTCATTAACAAAGATCATCATATGATGATTTTTTCAAAAGATTCAAACTTTTTACAACATCAGTTTAATCAAAAACCCGTTTGTGACCTCATTCTTTAACCGAATTTTGAAGTTTGTATAACAAATTGAAAGTTATTTCAAGACAATTTTGATAATATATGATTTACACCTTTACTATTTGTTCTTATGTTAAACAATTGATCTTTAAGACCTCTGCTGTGACTTTTTACCCCTTTTCAATAAGTGATAAGCTGAGTTAAAACAGGTAAGTTTAGTATGTAAAAGCTCTTTTAAGGTACTTACAATTATTGTCGTTTTAAAGCTTAGGAAATTTACTTTCTAGCAATATGTAACTCTAATTACTCGGGGCTGAAGATTAGTTTACAATAGCTGATCAATAATTGGTTGCCATACATCATGTTCTATTTTTAGTTGAGCAATTTTCCTGCTAGACCTAATTAACTCGCAATTTTTAGAAAAAGTCAGTTCTTTGGTACATTTTGACTATTTCCCGTCGAAAGCGTGCTTCTTCGCCATTAGTTATCTAAATTTTGAAAAACTCAATCTCCGAACGGCTGCCGTTTCTGCCTTTGTGGCGTCATCAGCGGAGCACAGAGCGTTCTGGCATGCACTACCAACCGAGAGGTTAATATCTCAAAATGAAATCTTTAAAAATTTTAAAATATAGACTTACCGGTCAAAAACACTAAAAATTATGGTGTCGGAACTTTGCAACATTACAATTTCTACAAAAACTAAGTCCTTTGTTACATTTTGTCTATTCTCCCTCGAAAGCATTGTTCGTTGATATTGTCTATTAAAGTTTTCAAAAAGATGCTCCTAAATTGCCCTCTACTGCACAACTTTGAAATTATGTTTCCTTGCACTTCATGAAATAAACCAACAAAACTTTTTTAAATCGTAGACTGTTTCAATTGTGAGCAAGTCTACTTCTTAAGTAGCAAACAGGGCAAGAAATACTCAGCCAGGAACTCCAGAAACTCGGAGAGAAATAGACCAGCTATGTGCGAATTCTGATGGTGTTTTTTAAGCTTAGTTGATTTCCTTTAAAAAACGGTATTTTTTATTTTGTGTCAAAAAACATTAACGTTTCATTACTTTTTTCTCAATTACCCATATTCTTATCGTCAACATAACTAATGGGAGCGCTGCAACTGTGAATGCATTTCTTCAGGATAGTTTTTTTCCCTAGCCGCGTTTACACAAGGAATAAGCAGCATGCGCCCAGCCAGAGGCTTTAGGTCGTACAAATAGGCATACAACTACAAAAAAGTCGAAAGCAGCGGTCCTAATATTTAAAAGATTATCCCTGAAAATACATATCAATCACCTTTGTTGTTGTTCCACGATTTTTGTATGCTTTCAAGCACTTGCTGAAGTCAACTGATAAAAACTTGTTAAGTTTAAAGACGCTTATGGCAAAAACAGGGCAAATAAGACGTTGCCATGGACTCCAGAAGCTGGAGAGACATGTGGTAGCTGTGCGAAACCCCCCATAATGGCTTTTTTAATCGTTTGCGTTTCAAAAAGCAATAGTTTTGTTTTGGAAGAAGATTTTGCAACGTGAAAAAAAATTTTATATAGCTTTTTTACAGCTATTCATTGGATGAAGCTGGCTTGGCCAGCTGAACCGATATTGCTGATTTTGACTTTACTGATGGCGACGCGAGCAGTGTCAGCTAGTAAATTTATAATATGTTTTGTGATTTTTCATCGAATTGTTCAAATTACAAAAATGATTACATTATTAATTTTGGTGTTTAATTGGTCACTTTCAGTGAAAAATTAACTAATGAAAGCCAAAAAAGTTGATTGATTTGATGATAAATTACAGAATATTCGTGGTTAGGAAATAAACAGTACATGACAAACGCCAGTGTACTCGAAAACCCATCCAGACCTTTTGTTTTGTGTTCGATTATTGTCTACAAAAGCGGAAGTGAATACCATAGCGTCATACGAAACACGAATCAAAAACTGGTATTAACAGCTTGTTTTTCTAAACCAGAACTGAACCTGAACCACAGTTTTTACAAAAAATTGAACCTGAACCGGAGCTGAATCCCTAAAAATAAATTTTGCTGAACCTACACTGGGACGTCATTATTTAAATAGTTTCACTAATTCTGCATATCTATTCAGAAAACTGGCAACCCTAAGCCCATATGTGGTCGTTTGCATATATTTCGGACTTTACCTGATATCGAAAAGAACGTTTTTTAAAAATGAAATAAGAAACCAAATTTTGTTTTGGGTGAATGCAAGAAAGCACAATAATCTTGGCATTTTGCTGTTAAGATTTTCTTCGTTATATACGCTTAATTTGTTTCTTTAAAATCTTGTAACTTGCTGTAGAGACTGAAGCTGGTCCATTCCTATTCCCCAATTTTACCTTTATGTGGTCTCTAAGTTTGTATGTATAACATAAGTTGTAAAATCTTTGTAAAAATACTGAGTCCTATACAAGTCTATATAATAAATTTCTCGTTTTTAGATGTAATTAATTTTGTGTTAACAAATTTCCTGTACTGTAAACAAAAAAGTGTTTTTGTTCACAGTACAAAAAATTATGTTTAAAGAAAATTGTGTTCAACAAAACCATTAGAAAGTGTTGCTCTATTTTCGAAACTATTACGTTGTGAGACTGTGGGGCACTAGATTATTATCGAGCTTTTGACGGTCATCAACCCAGCCAAACTTTTGTTGAGTTTGGCTTCTTTTTATTTTTCGCACCAACTAAATTCGTAGCAAAAATTCGTTTATGGAAAAAAGACACGAAAAAAAATAAAATATAACGAAAACAAATACCGCCGATGCAGGCGACAAAAACAGGCGAAAAAATCGACCCAAAAACCAGCTTTGAATTGTTTTTATTTTTGAACCCAAACCTTGCAGGGTTGATCTCCAACCTCTGAAACTTGACGCTGATGAACAGGAACCGGATCTGAACCCTAATTTTTACATGGCATCAAACCTGAACCAGAGCTAAACCGTTGAAAATGTATTTTTCTGAGCCCGAATTGGAGCGATATTTTTAACGAGTCGACGCCTGGCGAAAACCTTCCACTTCCCAACGTGAATTTCTAAAGCTTCTCTTCCACTGCCTGTTCCCTTGCAAGGCTCTTAATTAAGTAATCGATTATTTTAATGGCATGAATAGCAAAGAAAAGCGGATATAGTTGTGGCAATTCAGTGGCTTATTCGGCAATTGCTTTGCGCAAATGTGATTACAGCAAAAAGCGTGTGTTTATCCGTGTCCGCTGTGAGAGTTGAAAAGCTTCTTGCAGTGAACAACCGCTTCCTGTATAAGCTGGATTGTCACCAAAGGCCTTGAAACTTCCGAGGAGCCTTGCGTCACAATAAAGCTGTGACGTATGTCAATTTAGCCATAATTTTTTCTGACTTGCATAAATTATGCTTGAAGCCTGAAGTGGTTGAAATTGTCGACTAACCTTAAAATCCTAATCTAGTTCATAACTGAAAAGACTTAACTTTTGTAAATAAGCCTTTTAGAAAACTTTTTATGGTTAAAAAGGTTCACACCGACATATACCACAAACATTATCTTGAAAACAATTTAGTGTGTATTGCAAACAATGTACCCAACCCAATTTGACGAAACCATCCCTGGACGCGTTTCGTCCTCGCGTCCAGGGATGGTTTCGTCAAATTGGGTTGGGTACATTGTTTGCAATACACACTAAATTGTTTTCAAGATAATGTTTGTTGTATATGTCGGTGTGAACCTTTTTAACCATCAACTAACCTTGCATAACGTTATCTAAAACTTTTTATGTTCAACGTATTTTACTCTCTGGTCAGAGCAAAGTTTTTCGTCGGTCGTGCTAGACCACTGTTGTGTTCAGACTTGCTTCGGAGTCTCTAGTGGTGATAGGCAAGTTACATTTCAAAAGCACCTGAGTTACATTTATCTTGTAAAAAGTAACTAAGTAACTAAACTAGTTACAGTTACTTTTTACAAATAAGTTTTGGAGAGAAAAACTGCTGAAATAGCCAATGACTTTTTGCTTTTTCTCGTCCTTTACTCAAAATGAGTACGCCCCTATTACGATTGAGTAAAAGCAAAGCAGCGCATTAGTTGAGACTAGGTGTGGCTGATCAATCGAGCAACCAATCGAATGGAATAGGAGTTGACTGTCGGTACGGTTGCATAACCGATGAGACAAAATCTCGCTCTTTAGCGCTGCTAATAAAATGAAAAAATAACTGTGGCTAGTGATCTTTTAACAGCGGCTAAATTGTGACCAGTTGCCGATTTCGGTACTTTTGCAGAAAATTATCAAAGTTACAGTTTCTGAAAAAGTAACTAGTCACTTCAATAATTGCCCACCTCTGATTGATAGTACTGCTGACATAGAGCATTTCTACTACAAGCAGTGCAAGTACGCAGCAAAAACTCGCTGTAAAGTGTCTTTTTTAACAATACAAAGACGTTGCCATCGAGAAGTTCGAAAGCAGGATAATTGTCTCAAAAACGACTCTTACAAAAAAGTGCATTAGAGGCTAGAGCGTTTATTAGCAAAAAATGTCTTTTTCGAGAAGTGTCTTCCCCATATGACGGTTGCCACATCAGTCCTTGCATCTTCTCTCACTCTAGTACGCTCCACTTCCGAAATGTCCATATCAGACGTTATTAGTAAAGCTCTGCTTGTTGTGGTTGGATGCTTAAAGCCCACACTACTGATTTTCAAGCCTATACTTTCCTGTATTTAACCTACTAAACCATAAAGTCAAAGTGCTCCTTTTTGCCTTGCTGTGAGTTGTAGAGCTCAGCCGCCTTCTTCGCTCAAAAATATCTTTTCAACCTGGACTTTATCAGTTGAAACCAACGCTTTATTTTGTCTGCTTCAAGTGTCGTTAATAAACTACAAACCGCGTATGACGCTTTTGAGCACCAGCGTATTCTCACGCTCAGATTGCATGTTGAACGAGGAATAGCATGCTACATCTAGCTAACTCTGCAGCTATTTTTCTGGCGATAGCAGGAGGTCTAGGGAAACATCTTTTCCTCGAGTTCGATATGTCCGTCTAATTCGTGACTAGAAATGGTGTCGGTTATTTCAATGCAGCAATGTAACCCTTCAAGTGAGCACTTGCAATCACGGTAGCGTGCAGTGTAATTTGGCAGAACAGACGGCAGATCTCATTTTAGGGAGATGTCGTCCTCCAAGGAATCACCGGACCTTTAGTTTCAAGGAAATGGCACGGGAAATGGCTTCAACATCCTCTCGTTGGTTTATGGAAGTAAACCGGTTTAAGGACAATATCTAAATCAAACAACACAAAGATTTTTTGATCAGGCATCTGATAGCACTCCATGGCCCACGTAGGCTACATCTATTTTTTTACTGACTCAAAGCAGCCACACAGTTTAGTATGCTTGACTCAGATACAAATTTTAATTGAGAGTGTAGCTCGTATCCCATTATCTGCAGTAAAATTGGTATTAATCCAAAAACTTGATTGTCTGAAATGCATTGATCATTCAGATCTTTTTCTTTTTAGATATAAAATATGAATCCGAAGAGAATAAAGAAATTGCAAAGTTCCTTCACGAACGAACCAGAGAAAATGAATGTAATCTCTCTCCCGAGCATGCTCAACTTATCTCCAGTGTATGGCATGATAAAGGCATTCAAAAGTGTTATGAGTAAGTATATACTGCCGACGTTGTTTTTAAGGCTTTTCTTCTGGAGAAGAAAGAATTGAAGAAAAAAAGTTCTGTAAAAAATGCTCTAAAATCTTAAAAGTTGATTTCTGTATATAATATTTTTGTAGGCACGCCAGTGCAGACTAATTCCATCATCGACTTTGTTTTCAGGAAGTTTAAAACTAAACAAAAACGTGATTGTCGATCATCAACTGTATTAATGAGATGTAGTAGGTCAAAACATTTCGCACTCCCTGCAGATAGGTTCTAAAAAATATTTCGAAGCTATGTTTTGGTGCTTAATAATTTTATTTCTGAACACATTGCTAAGGTATGGCACTTTCAGCTTTTCAATAGACCTTGAGTAGACTATCATATATCTGATTATTGCTTGAATGTTGATAGCACTAGTTTTAAGATAACTGTATTTCCAATATTCTCAACAATTTCGAAAAAGGTCTTTGTCAGTGCTCTAAGTGTTGAATTTGTTTTGAGGGTAATTTATGATTCGGAGGTTCTGTGTGATTGATTAGAGTTGACAAGATGCAATCTACTTGACTAGTTCAAGTGATTAGCTCCTGTTTTTACGATTCTTTAACGTATAGAAGGAAGTTTAAAGCGTCTGACGTGCTAGCCAGTGAGTTTGTAGGCGATTTTTTTTCGAACCCAAACATTATTCTTTTTTGACACAAGCAAACAGTTACAACACGATTTTTTGCAGTCGAAGAAGCGAATTCCACCTTTTTGACTCAGCCCATTACTACTTGTCGTCCCTTGAAAGGATCGCTTCCCCTACTTTCGTACCAACACTTCAGGTGAATATTGAAATACTTTTTGAGAAATCTGCATTGATTTTCTGAAGTTAGCGGTTATGCATAGCCACTTCAGCTAAAAATTAAAATATTTTTGGTGAAATTTCAATACTCTTTTGTAGATACTTAACAGCACTTCGAGAAGATACTAAATTACTTTTTGTGAACATAGGCAATGCTATTTTGTGTTTAGTAGTTGCACACCAACAATTCAAATGAATACTAGAATACCGTACCCTTTTTGTAAAATCTTGAATGATTTTTCTAGTTACGTACCAACACTTCAGATTAGTGGTTCCCAACCATTTTGATCTCGCCACCCCATTTTAAAATATTACAAACGCGCTCGGCCCCGGGCATTACACACAGCTTTAAAGATGTTCAGATAACAACCGACAAGATAAAAAAACACTGCCATTTCACATGTCATATTTACTGTGTTTACATTATCTTGCAAAACAAACAGCACATATGCTAATGGGACACTGAGCTTGCATCTACGCTGCTAACTCTTAAAAGTCTAGGTAATGTGTTGATGAGAGCTAGTCTCAAGTCATTCTCAGTGTCGAGTCTATTCCTTGACTTTGGTTTAATATGGACAAGGGTTTAAAATCCAGCCTCACAGAGAGACAGGTGAAAACAAATGGAAGTAGACAACGGTAGGCGAACTTAGTTAGATTTGGATACGATAGCTGCATAGCACAACAGAACTGCTTCAGGGATTCTTCAGAGAACATGTCACTGCTAAAGAATCACTTTTTAGTTTCAAAAGTCATCTTACAGTTCGTCAAGAACACCTTCAATAGCAGAGTTATTTGAAAAAGGATTTCTTACAAAGACTGCCTCGTCTCCATTGAGTTCAGGAAAGTATTGTTGCATTTCTTTTACAGGGCTTTCAAGGTGCTGAGAAATTTTATCTTTTAGCAAATGATTTGTTCCACTTTCTGATTCGTGATCAACGCAGCATAATTTTTCAAATATGGCAACGTTCCTAGATTTACTAGTGCGCCAGTTCTGCAGTTTGCATATGAAGTCTGAAGACAATCTTGAAATTTGAGAATGTTTGTTTCCTTTCCTTGCAGTGTCAGATTAACCTTACTAAGCTGGTTAAAGATATCTGCCAAGTATGCAACTCGTGCAGTCCAGTCGTTGTCATCAAAGTAAGTCAACAAACTGTGCTTTTTTGGCCCTTGCGGAAAAAGTTTGGTTTCACCTTTCTGCTTGAAAAAGCGATTTGTGATATTTTCTTTGGATGAGCAACCTACAGCATTTATGCATTTGCAAAATTCTTTGAATAGACGACTATTAAGTGCCCCAGCTTTAATGTAAGTTACAAATTTGATCAAGAAATCCAATACTTTCTTCAGAGGGGCAGGAGGGGTCTTGTTGGCATGAGCATATCAATGAATCATGCAGTGGATGCCTTTAGCTTTTGCAGCCACCACTTAAACTCTTGACTGAAGTCCTGACTTAGCTTCTAGCATTGCAGGTGCTCAACTCGTACATACACCACACACGTTTTCCCATTGTAAGCCTTCACAATTAAAAAATGTAGAGAACTTTTTCAAAGTGTTTTCTGCTATTTTAGTTGTTTCAAGTGCACCATAGAAAATAAAGTCTTCACGGATGTTACCTGCATAAACGTAACGTACAAAAGCCATCAACTAAACACATGGGCTTACATCAGTTGATTCGTCTATTTGAAAAGAGAGCAATGGAAAAGCTTTGACCTTAACCAAAATCAATTCCTTCACATCTGCAGACATATCAGAAATTCGCCGTTTAATAGTGCTATTAGATAGAGATACCTACTGTATCTTTTTCTCACCATCTTCTTCAAGGATGAGCTTGACCGCCTTTAACAAACAGGGCTTGATTGTACCGGCAAAGCTTCTGCTACAGCGTGGGCTTTCTTTTGTTCGGTTATTTTCAACACGACCATATAAGATGCTTCAACTGATGCTGCACTCTGTTTAAAAAAACTATCAAAGCTGCCAAGCTTTTATCGCTTGAGACCAGCCTCATGTCGTTCAAAATACTCCAAGTCTTTTTTCGAAAATGTTGAGTGTTTTGTCTTTAGGTGACGTTCGAGTTTGGATGGTTTCATTGATTCAGCACTCTGGACAACATGGCGTAAAACACACTCTGGGTTTTTTACGCCATTGCGCATCAGAGTTGTGGAACCTAATTTCAGATAGTCTTCCGAATATTTCCGTTTTCTAGACATTGCTTGACGCCTGCGAACAATTTAGAATACACAAATTAATTATTTAACGCAGGGCATTGAAAGCACTTACTGTATTCTTCGCGGCTAGCTAGCCTACCTTCAAATCACGCTTGTTCTGCGCGGCTAATTAACTTACCATCAGTTGGTAGGGATGGGCAGATAGCAGCCAACAGATTCTTGCCTCGTCAGTGTAGTGGTGTACTTTGCAACTAAAAAACTCAAAGCAAAGCGTACTACCTTGGTACCGCAGGCTAGCCCAACCCAGGAACGGAAGGCCAAAGTGTTACTATTATTTACCGACTCAATTATGCTACTGTTCTGGTCTCACATAACCTTCCTTCAAAAAGTGAAATACTCTCAGACATGAATAACGTCATAACATAATTATTCATTCACAATTGTTACGTCGAGCCTCGAGTGCAGGCAATGCGAGAGCACTATCCAATTATGCCACACGTAGAAACTTTTTTCTACTGTAAGGATTTTTAGCCCTCTGTAGGGATAGGAATTTTAACCGGTCAGGAATTGTAACGGAAATAATGCGAATTTCACAAAAATCTATCTGTGTTTTAATGTTGATATGTGCAATTCTAAAAATTTGAGCCTTCAGTAACCTATTGAGGCTGTTGTTCGCGACCCCAAACCCACTCTTCTGCAACACACTTCGAGGTCGCGACCCACCGGTTGGGAATCACTGCTTCAGATCAATATTAAGCAATTTAAAATACGTTGAATATACTACTATAAAATGCTTTTTTTGTGTTTGACTGTTTGTGCAATGTATGTGGACAGTCACGAAAATTGAATTTGCTTTCAAGCGTCATTTGAATTGTTGTTGGTGACATTTAAAATGATTGATATTCCAGTAGCTTTAGCACATCTGTCGCTTATTAATTGCGTGCAGACATGTTTTCTTATGTAAAACTATCGGTATTCGGAGTTTTCGAAACTCTTGGTCAGAGTTCACAATCACACAATTAATTATTTTATTTTTCATTGTGCTTTTTAGGTCAAATAAAGAAAAAAGCTTCAGTCAGATTGGCAGCGCCACGGCAGCCTTCCATATAGATCTTTAATTGGTTACCTTCTATGTAGTGAAAGACCATAGGCTCATCATAAAATAGGCTTCGTGCTAATACAATTTACCACAGAACAAAAACAAGTATTTAAGGTTTGAGATACTTTAAAAAGCAGAAACTATCGTCACCTATATTGGGTAATTAAGCTTCCAATACGTAAACCGATTGCTGTAGCAAGTTAATCGCTAACGCAGACAAGATTAGCAATTAGCTTGTTTCACATTTCCTTTATCCTACGTGATCTCATTGAACAATACGTACTGCAAAACATGATGATGCAATTTTAACAGGACATACTGCGAACCCGCGTACCTACATCGGGAATTGTTGAATATATATTTGATATTGACCATTTAATATTTGGCATCGTTGATGTTGGTGGACAGAAAAGCGAGCGAAGAAAATGGATTCACTGCTTCGAAAACGTCACTTCAATTATTTTCCTGGCAGCGTTGAGCGAGTAAGCTATTTGCTGTTAATTACATCTTGTTTTGCTGTCTTTTACTCTTTACAAGTTCAAGTTGTTTCGTCAAGCAAGCACGACCGTAAAACAACAAAAAATAGCAAAAAAATTATGCAGTCACATTTTGGATCTAGATTTTTAAGGATTACTTGATTTTGTGACCTCGAAATGACCAGTTTTTCTGATATTACGTCAACCTTTTGTAATCAGTAAGATCTAAGGCGTCATTACAGTTCGTGATACTTGGTTGTGTGGGCCCAAACATTAGAAAGACGATGACTATTTATCAACTTCTAGCTAATGATCTTAAAAAAGGGTTAAGACCTAATTTGGTGTCGAAGCGCAAGAATGTCCTCTCCCTCCCAATTTGCCGCCACCAACGTAAGACACACTGTGAAACGGTGCATCCAGTTTAACATCACAAGCACAATCAAGAGTATAAGCAAGTTGACAATACTGGAAATAGCAGAAATGAATTTCAAACCACTGAAAAATCTTGGCTGGCAGCATTTTGACTAACACGAAAAGCTGTTATTGATATGACTATTCACTATACTGAGATATTGCATACCGTATTTTCTAACTCAATAAAGCCTAGGTCTGCTGCTTCTATTTTTTTTAACAAATATTGTTAATTATGGAATTAATGATAAACCGTTGCACTTAAAATTTTTCTGTGTTTAGATACGACCAAACCATTCCCTTGGAGGAAATCAGCCAGGACTTGCGCAGCAGTTTTAGAAACTTAAGCATGTCTGATATGTCTCAGAATAACAACCACCAAAGTAAGAAGCCAATTCTTAGAGCTAATTCAGAATATCTCAAGCCAAAGGACAAATACAGTAAATCTATGAAAAAACAAACGTACAGGCAATACTCATCGTTGCACCTGCAGCAGAGGCCTTCTCAAACGGGAAAGCCATTTCGAAGTTTTCCTCCCTTGCCAAGAACAGACTCCGAAGAAGATTTGATCGAATCGCCGAAAAACAAACGGCGCTTTCAAAAGTTTAGCGAGCCTGAAATCGATGCTGAATCTCACGCAATCAACCGGCTCGACGAAAGCAGCGCACTGTTTAAAACAATTGTAGAAAACCCGTTGTTCAAAGACACTTCCGTCATGTTATTTCTCAACAAAAACGACCTTTTGGAAGAGAAGATCAAGAAGTCTCCAATGTCCAAATATTTCCCCACTTTTGACGGTCCAGACGGGGACGCAGATGCGGCCAGAAAATTTATTTTGGGAATGTATGTCAAGTGCTTTGAACGGATGCAGAATCCGAAAAGGACCCTTTACACGCATTTCACGTGTGCGACTGACACTAACAACATTCGATTTGTGTTTGCTGCAGTCAAAGATATAATCTTGCAAAGCTATCTGATTAAATACAATCTTGTATAACACTTCTGTCTCAAACTCATGTCAGGTTTTCATATTTGCACGATTTTTTCTTTGTGTTTCAAAGAATTTGTACTGATTTTACTGTTTCTGACGCACAGCAGACGCGGAAGCAGTAGATACGGAAACAGTAGATACGGAAATTTGGCATCTTAAACTAATGTTTCTTTCTTGCTTTATTTGCTGTTTCCTCGTTCTGAATGTGCAGTGTGGATCAGCTCTAATACGCATTGGCAGGCAAAGCCTTCATATTTTGCCAATTTTTTTAAAGATTCAAAGCAAATGCAAAGTGAATCTTTCCAAAAAATTACTCTCTAATTGTCAGAAAGCGGCATTTTAAAATATCTTGTTTTTTACACATTATAGGAGTGATTTTGCTCCCTTCCCCAAAGTCTTCTTCTCAGTGTTTAGCTGTCTCGGTATTTTTATTGATAGCCTCATGTAAATTCGTTGCCATATTATTTTAAGGAAAGACCGACCTCATACTGATCTTCTTATAACTATACTTGATGCTAGTTCATTCCTGTGTCTTTCGCCTCGTTACGCTCAGCTATATGCTATGTAAAGTTCTACAATCCGTTACGTTGTGTAATAAAAATGTTACTTCAAACTTTTAATTGTAAATTTCGTAAAGAAATAAATTGTCTTCAAAGTTTTTATAAAAAATTTCTCAATTTACGACTAAGCAAATCGAAGAGTTATTATCATTTGCCTTCGATTTGAGATTCGTTTGAGCTGTGTAAAGTTAATATGTCTTAACTTTTAAAGTTAATGTATCTGGTGAAAGAGCATGTTTGCATGTGCTCTAATAAGCTCGTGTAAATGTATTTATCGCCTTGTAGTGCTGAATATATAACCTTGTTCACTTAACAGCTTACTTTAGTAACTGTGAACGTTTTTTTTTTGGTTGACTTTGAAATCGATAATGTACTGTGCCCAATAATTTTAATGAACTATAACTAGTAACTTATGCCTTTTTAGAGTAACGCCATATTTTGTAATTTCAATTTTTTTTGTCGAAATGTAACTCCTACTTATATTGATTGGGGTCTAACTTTTCACTTGGCCCAGTCAGAGGTCAAGGTCATAGGTAGCCAGGAAGCAAATACGCCATTTCTTCTCTTCTCAAATTTTTCAAAAACTTGCATAGTAATTTTTTGTTGTAGTGGCCTTTGTAAGAATTTATGTCTGATATAACCGAAAAAAAGGTTTTTCCGAAGCTAGAGAATCACAGTATATAGCACAACTGCTTCTAACACTCGAAACGGCTGCCGTTTCTGCCTTTGTGGCGTCATCAGCTGAGCATATTGTGTTTTGGCATGCCTTCTAACTCGAAAATTGTATAGAGCAGGACAAGATGTTTTGTTTATGGTTCGGAGCAAATCTTCCGCATCATGTCGCTTGTAGCGCTCAAACTGTACGAGGAGTGAGACAAAAATTTCAAGAGAAAGTCGCCTTTTTCCAAACTTCTTTTTTGGCTGCTCCCTTTGCCAGAGTTAAACTTCTCGATTTATAGTAAAAAAATGGCAAATTTGGGTATAAACCAGATGATCCAGAGGCAGGTTGAGATAGAGGCAAATGGGTTTAGTTTTTGATCTTGCACATTGAACAACATGACGAAGTAAAATAACTATTTGTAGCTTTCTCGTGTTATTGCTTTAAATCTAATTGAGCAATATCGATGTAGCATGTATCCTAGGTCAAGGCAGTACAAACAAGAATGAGGTGGGAATTCACCTCCTTCCAGATGTACAAAGTAGTTCAGCTCCTTACGTTATTTTGTTAATACTGCCTCTTTTTCATTCTTGCTCTTCTTTTACAGAGCTTTCATCCCACTTCCCATCCCCAGGTCCCGATTATATTAAGGGGGTCTTGGTGAATCTTTACGGAAAGGATTATAACTTTGTAAGCGTTTCACAAGTTCCCAAAATTTTTGAAGTGTTATGTAAGCAAAAAGTTTACATTTTGATGTCAAAGTTCTCTGTTTTCGAGCTCCGGTGTACTTTCGAGCACCTTGTGACCCCCTTTAATCGAGCACTGTCTGCCCTTGAACACAGCACTCCTTAGTCCAAGATGTTCGTTTTTCCAATGCCTTTACTTTGTTACGTCGACCATAAAAACTTGTTGCTGTATTTGAATTTTTTCGTAGTGCTTTTAAGTAAACTATCTTGCTGTGAATAAAGTGCTTCGTTAATCAGCAGACTTTGGTTCGATTCCTAACTTCACCTTGCGGATAAAGTTAAAACTAAATATATATTATGGAAACCATAAAGCTGCGTTAATAGCTGCTTATATTTAAATGCCTAACATCGTCAACTTGAAAACAGGCTGTGGTTATGCAAGATCAATCTCTAGTTTATTGGGCACTTATAAAATGTTGTGCATAAAATTAAACTTCTATCTTGATTGCCAACAACAATAACGCACTTCTAAACACAACAAAAATTATCACACACAATATGCTACTCTTACCAGTACGTATGGCTGAGTATTTTATGGGTGAGACAAACTTGTTTTAATCAATAATGGCCGGATAAACTTGTTTTAAAGATTCATTAAACGTTTTTATCCACGAGTAATCAGTTTACGCAACGAAAGCAAAGTTCATCAATCACAGTTACATAACATTTATCGATCGTAGGCCAAATAATTGAAAGTTACTAAATAAATTCTTGGTTATAGCTTTAAAAAGCAGTAAAAGGTGTGCGGTATCACCAAAACATTTTGATAAATATTAATGTAGGGGTAATTGCCAGATAGAATAACAACAGTTGACTAGCAATGTGTTATATAAACTGCAGATTGCACAATAGCATGTTTTTTATGACCTTTCTCTGGAACTTTTTAGTAGAAATCATTTACCACGAGAAAGTTAAAAAAAATTAGGAATATGCAATTAATAAGAAAGTTGTTGCTGATAACATGGTAATTTAACATTTTTTTTTTAGTACGAGGTGGACCAAGTTTGAAATATATTTAACCAGAAAATTTATCTAGGAAGAGGTCTCATGACACCTCCAACACAGTAAACTGATGGAGATACGCGGACATCACTCAAACTATTCCAGTTGTTCGATGTTGCTGCCTCACCAGTGGGGTTTAAGATTAACCACGTTGTTGTTCTTTCTCCTCTTTCTCCTCTCAAATATGACCCAGCAGTGCTCAGAGTAAATGTGATGAAAAGATCGCTAACTCTTTCTCTAAAATAGAAATTCGTGACCTTTTGATAATAACATTGAAAAAGTCTAAATATTTAAGGTTTCTTACTCGTACGACGATTATAATAAATGGCTTGATCTTGCCGCAAAGTGAGTAGAGACCTTACATCATTTTCTAGGGATTAAGGTCAAAAAGACTTTTTTGGATTTAGATCAGCAAGAAGCCGAGCGCATCTTTCAGCGCCGACCTTCATGTCGGTAATGTGGCGCAGTGGATGTAGTGCCAGACTTGTAACCGAAAGGCTGCGAATTAAAGTACACGTTTTAGGTTCAAACTATTGCTTCACTTTAAAGAAGCTGATTACAAAACATACGACGCATTTTCTTCCGATTTTTACCCCTCAACCCTGTGACGTATTATGACATTTTTCTAAACCCTTTCCTTTCATGCGAAGCGTCATATTAAAAAAGTGCTCAAGCAAACTACAATTATTTGTATTTGCCACAAAAATCTGTTTAATCAAACGATTGATGGCTTTGATTCTTTTTATTATAGTAGCAAATCTGTCATATAACAATATCCTATCCCTCCTCTATTTATACAGCACCAGTATGACGGTTTTGCTTTCCCCTTACCCCCCTGGAGCCACCATGAGATATTTTTAAACGACCTTCAACAACATGCAAGAGTGACTGTAAATTCAAAACCTCCAATGTTGTTTTGGAGTCTTTCAAACTCTCCGTTCATCTTATGTTCGATGAGTTGAATAAGTTCTGATCATTCCTTGAAAACGGTTGTAACTTTTTTCCAATTCGTAAACTATTTCCCCTAAAAAATTTTAGAGGAAAAGGCGTCTTTTGTTATCACAGACCCTGATGGTTCACACGGTGACCTCTTTCCTTACCAACTTTGGGAAGAACTGCGGTATTTCTTTCATCCGCTCGGTCTCCACGTTTTCTTCAGACAACCATAAAATATAGAGTGTTTATGGTATTTAGGAAAGTTGAAGTTTAACTTTCAGTTGGATAACAGCACTAATAACTGTATGATAAGAACTTTTTCAAACCATCAATTACAAGACAAATCATGATTTTGAAAGACTGCGAAATAACCCCATGGTTTCAATGAAGTTAGAAGCAAATCCTGCATGTCGCAGTGGTTGATGCAAATGATGATTCGAACTCAAAACAAGCTTGAAAGCAAACGGCAGTTTTGCTCCTTTTAGGAGCAACGAAGAGGGATCGCATAACGAGCCATATCACCTTTAAATTTGCTGCATCCGATCCCGGTTTTGTCTCAAGTAAAAAAAGCAAAACATTTTTTTGCCTTAGGTGCGATTGGCCACGTGGGTTGATTGATTTTTGATATGTCTTAGAGTTTTGAATTTTATTGACTTTCCCTTAATTGTTATTTCCAAAGAACAGAGTCATTCAATTTATTTGAATAGAATCAATTTTAATTGCAGTCAAAGCTATTTCATGCAAACTAGGAAGTAAAATTTTCCTATAAATGTACATCTAAAAACGTAAATTAAAATATGCTCACCACATTTTTGGTCAAACGTTCTCTTTTAAAATATCAAAAATTTTGAAAAAATATAGCTTTTTAGATATTTTTTGCGCCTAAGCTATTGTTCTGCTTGGCCGTTCTGCGTTTATCGTACGATTTGGAATGTTAAAGTTGCAGCATTTTGATTGTACTTTTGACTTCCTGTCCCACTCAATCGAAACGCTGCCGACAAATAAGCCTACCTCATAACGACTTACAAAGTGTTGAAAAAATTATCGCTTGAAAAATATCTCCAATATCTCACCGAAATTCAATTTCGTCGCTTATGACTCCGTATTCTGGAACTTCAAAAGTGGTTTCTCTGTTGACTGTCAAAGTTACTGCCGATCCTTGAACAGAATTCAATGATGTTCCCAGCCGCAATGAAACGTTGGCGTTGCTGACTCTGTACGATCCATTGCCCACTCCTCGACCTTGAAATCTCACACTGATTCGATCAAACCAGCTTCTGATAGACATTGCCTGATCATCTATCAAAACTCTCATACGCCCGACCAGACGACTGGGACTAAACAAAATTGATTATTTGTAAGATTGCAAAATGTTTCGTACAAAATGAGTAAACATCATGTGCAAAATGATGCCACAAATAATATACTTGATTTTAGGTGAGAAAACGACATTTGTAATGAACGATTTACAAGAGTTATTGCGCTTTTGCACATATATTAGAATGACAAAACCTATTTAAAGTACGATAATAGTGTTCGACTTGAATAGTTGAAGTTGACCTTTTCCATTACTGTAGCGGTCAGCTTTGTGAAGAACAGTGCTCGACGAGTCAAGCATTGTTCTTCACAAAGCTAACCGCTACAGTAATGGTAAAATACAATAAATGTATAGGTAGGGCACGCAATAAATCCTCTTTATAAGCATATATTCTATCAAACATCATCTAGCTGCAGACTGCTCTTACATATCTAGGCTCTTACCTGTACAGCGTATACTGTGAAGCTTCTGGGTTGGTGCCATCATCTTGACCCAACTGAACCCACGGCGACCACAGATCAATTTTTGGTGTTTGATGTGCTGTAGCAATGTTGTTGCGAATCACAAAGTTGCTTATAGTTGCATTAGAAAGCGTAGACATTGCTTCAGTTATAGAACTCTAAAAGAAATTTAGAGTTTTCAAGTATATATTAGCCCAACTGCATAAACTGTTCATGTGTTACCTCTCTTCCATTAATTGATACAGCTGTGGTAAACGGATAACCCATCGGTCGTCTGTCGGGGTACGCTTGTCCACTTGCTCCGCAGAAACTCATACTTCCACATGAAGTTCGCACACTAATGTTATCTCGATTGTTATCGCTCACAAAAACACATAATCTCCATTCTTCGCCTTCCTATGCAAAGCAGTATAACAAACTAAAGATTATTTTGTTATTGTTTATTAAGACAGCCGCAGAAATTAACAATTGCTTTAGGGGCTGAACTAATGACAAAAAAATTTCCTGATTGAATTATGTTATCCGGTTGATTTATTGTCGGCAGCGTCTGGCAATGGACTAAGTTTGAGACTTGTCATCAAAAGAGTTTGAGTTAAGCGCTCAGAGCATTACGCTGCATGCCGCATCGCCAAGCGGAAACAGCCCTTGCTTAAAAGCTCAGGCTTAGGGTTCAAACTACGGCCGGTGTTCACCGCAACAACATGTATGGAAGACTACTGACTCGAAGATTGCAAAATCCTTTTGCGTCCTTTAAATTTTTTTTCTGATAAGTTTAATAAATTGAATGTAGGTTTTTGCTAAAAAAACTGAAACTAAAATATTGCATTTGGAAAATTGGTTGATCACTTTGCCGTTTCGCTTGCAAAAGTAAAATTTGGGTACTTACCGCTGTTCCCCGCGGGAGCAGCATGTGGTAGGGCCAGCCGCATTCACAAAATCCAGGCACGACGCTATTCGTTCCCGATTCGAGATCTGTGAGCTGTTCTGATGGGTTTCTCTTGATCACAGATGAATGAAGATCGGTACGACTGAAGGAGGCAGAGTCCTGACCACTAGGTAACCTGCAAATGAGTGTATTTAATTAAGTGGTTCTTGAACAAAAGGATCCCACAAAAAAGCAATTTTACAATTATTAATTTGTCGCTTCAAAGACTTGCTGAGTAATTGGACTAGTTTATCGCATTGAAAGGTTGATTAGAGCCCAGTACCAAAGTTTTCGGAAATCAGAGCAATGACTTTTTTTGTAAGATTAATCAAACGTTCAAATAAAATTGGGGTTTTATCATAAATACTTTTAATAGTTCCAAAATTGTTACAAAAAGGCATAGTCGTCCTACTTCTGTGATTATGGTTTTGAGCCGTGGCCTTGTCTCGAATTAGAACCCTGAATTTATGAAACATGCTGATTCCAAAACAATTGCTGCTCCGAGTTCCTAGGAAACCCTAACACCTACATCTCAAGGCTATTGAGAATTATTTACCTGTAAATAAACTTATCCATTTCTATCCACTTCTTCCGGTTGTTTATTTCTCTGCGTGGACAAATGAAAATTCGAAAAGTCAAGTTTAGATCACCTTAACAGTTCAAAATGTTTCAAAGTTAAAATTTATAAACAAAAAATACCAACACCAACAACTAACCTGGACCAGACCTCCTGAAGCGAATATGGTAGAAAAATGGATCGTGAGATATTTTGTTGTCCCACTCAAACCTCTTCTGTGGGGGTCCAAGATAAGTGGTCATTTCATCAGAAGTGATAGAATCTGAACGGAACCTAGCAACACAGACAATTATCTCATTCTCTGGTTTGTTGCAAAACTACAGTTTCATTAATTTAATTTTTAAAGTTGAAAAATATGCAATAGGCTATTTTTGCTGACAGCCGTCAGACTGAGATAAAATAGCTTGTTTGATTACATCCTACACTTTGGGTGGTCAATCTTAAACTTATAGAAAACGGTTTGCCATATCAAAACAATAATCTTTTTCTTAATAGAGTTTGAGTTTTAGTAAATCAGCTTGGTAGAATGTTTATGCTATGACGAGTTAGATTTATCATTCTCACAAAAAAGATTTTACTGCTATATCATACTTGGAAAAATCTAAGTGTAGATCCGCTTTGGAGTTGTTTTTTTAAGCTTTAGAATTTGCCAAAGTCTGTCTTTAAAAACGGTATTAATATTGCAGTATCCATGTCGGCATTGACCTCCAAATTTTTTGTTGTGGACAAACCCTTTTAAGTTTCCGAAGGTCAAGCAAAGTTTCTGCTCTTTAGCATCTTAAAAAGAATGTCAACAAATGCAAATTATAAAATCTTACGAAGTAAAATTGTCCGACATTTGTTCAGTTTTTTTCATGAGTACGTCGCTTGCTCTTAAAATGATCGGAGGAGCATCTTCCGTCAACTCTGTAACTTGAGTGTCGGTCCAATAATGCCATAAATTATCAATCCGTTTGTGCCAGCGATAGAAGATAGGGTCTCGCATTGCATTGGTCGTGCTCAGCATATAGCTTCCTTCTCCCTGTAAACAAAATAGATGATTTTACCTATACTTAAGCAACACAATATTTGGCTCTTTTACATTGCATTTGTTCATCATCAAAAATTATTAACTTTGGAGTTAGTATGAACGTAATTCCTGCGATAAAACCACTCGATTTTTTTCAGTTACTAACTATGCAATCGAATACAAATGATTTCAAAACTTGTGGCAAGAATGCTAAATAGCATGAGAGCCATGGCTAACCAATTAGTTTTTTTAAATGTCATACATAGTATAACATTTTAATTTTGCTGTTGTTGTTGTGATTACCCCTCCTCTTCCTTGGGATGGAGGTACGGCACGAACGGTAATTCAGGTTCATGCTATGAACCAAATTGAAATTAGGCTAAGGGAAAGATGGTAGCCCATTTCGAACCAGTCATGAGTGACTGGTAGCCCCATCTTCAACAAGATGGACTGCCACTGGTAGGTCCCAAGAGTCGCCTTTTGCAACATGCTGGGTTGGAAACTTCTCGTTTGCAACCCAATGAAGTACGGGTAGGCCACTTGTCTGCCACATAAAGGCGGAGGCGTCCCGTTAAGTGCCTTTCCCAAGGACACAACAAGCAAGTTTAACGGCTTGTCCTCTACACTATCCCTTTTTTATGCTGAGCGCCAAGCAGGGAAGCTGTGAATACCATTTTTTAAAGTGGTTTGGTATGACTCGACTTTTTAATTTTTTTCGTTACAGCTATTGTATTTCGCCTGAAGGCTCATCAGGCTAGTAAAAATCTTAGGATTCTTTACAACAGCTGTACATGATTAAACTAGTGTATTGTTTTTTGCACTAAAATCTCACCGCAACTTGGTTTGTTCCAAACACAAGATGCCCGCGGTTGTGAATGCTGCCAAAGAATCGCTGCCAGGTAGTTGATGAAGCTTCCAACACGTGCCCAGATAAATTAAAATCCATTGCGAATCTAGACGAAAAATAAGCAACTTAATCATACATAAAATAAACAAAGACCGACTACTCTGATATTTTAGATGAAGAGCCAACAGCAAATTCAAAGTCAAAATCTTATTTATAATAAACATAAATGCATAATTGTGCACTTATACCTGAAAATGTTGCGGCTTAAAAACACTTTATTGCAACTTTAGTTGTTTTTTGTATAAATACACTGTGACATCACTGTTGGTCTAAACTTCAAAGCGGGTTTAAACAAAAAGATGTTCTAGTATATCACATCACGGTTTTTCTCTAATTGCAAGATTAATACATTCAATCTCCAAACAGTTGCTTTTCCTGCTTTAATGGCCCCATCTACGAAGCACAGCACAGAGTATTCTGGCATGCACTCTTAATCAAAAATTAATGTATTGTCGGAAAATCCATTTTTTTTTATAAGGCATGCAACGACCTCTCCCAGCAATGTCACAAAGTGCTCTAATTGCATATTCTATTTTAAACCGAAAAAAATCATTTGTAGAGCTTCACCTGACAGGTCGCCTTGTTCCTGCTACAAATACCTGAGGAAGCTCTCCGTCATCTACTGCTCGGCGGTAGGCAGCTTCCCATCCTGCAAACTCTTCTTGGGCTTCCTCTGGCCAGCTTGCAGGTGGTCTTGGAGAGATATCAAGGTTTCTAGATTGACTGTGGAACTCCAATCCAGCATTAAATCCCAAAGTGTCTCTGCCTTCAAGTCTCCATTCCTACAAAAAAAAACTTAGCATAAATAATTTAAATTTATTAGCAGCATATATGCTGGAAAATTTTGCGCATGTAAGATTATGGCCTAATGTAAAAATAAGAGTATACCTTGACCTGCAAGAGTAGGTAAAATAATCTCAAACGAAAAATCATAGCAGACTGTATAATATATACACTTACCCGAACATAGTCTAATCCCCATGAAGCTCTTTCAACGTCATATCGTGCCAGCATTTGTTGATGCATGTACGCAAACAATTCTCCCTGTCGTTCTAGTTCAGGCCTAAATCTTCGCCAACGTCCAAACCAGTCCACGTTACGACCAATCTCTCTGCCTACTACGTAAACGCTGTGCCAATGCCTGAAAATTAAATAAACTGTACACTTCTAGTCTATATCACTCATGAATGCTAAAAAAGTAAGGCTGAGTTATCTTTTAGCACGCAAAAACTACGCATTTGGTCTATTCTACTTCTTGTATATTTCATACATGTGATGGTAGTTCAAATCGGCATCCATTCTCCAGTAATTCATCCACGTTTCCTGAGGAATCCCAGTTCTTTCAGTGATCGTCATAGCAGCGTCACTTTCAAAAGATGTGTCTCGTTTTTGAGGCAGTGGATATCTGAAAATTGATTTCCTATTTATCCAGCAAGTTCAAAGTTAGCATGTCTATGCATCTTTGCAGCATTTAGGCTGACATATTCAACTTAAAAAATTATGATTTTTTTTATGTCAAACCGGTTTGATCCCGATATCCTGAATATAAAAAACTCCAATCTTCAATAAATAATTTCGAAAATCGAAAAATTGATCTTGTCGGATAAAGTACCAGGGCATTTGGATTTGTTCAACCACTCCTCCCTCGAAATGCGTCAAATAACTTGCTTTTTTTTCTAAGATCTTAAATTCTTCTATACTTGTTGATGCGCATTTCAGAAGTTTCCTTTCATCGGGCACACGCTAAATAATTTCTAGCCAAAGACTGACACTTACAAAATCCCACTTTTCTTCGCTTTAGGACTATAAATGATAAAGATTTCAACTGCCCAATGTAGAACGTGATGGTTGACTTGGTGACTGCGTTGTAGTTGGTCAGCATAATCGAACACATCGTTCAAGTCATTGCTCTCTTCCAGTTTGTTAAACAAAAGGCGAGTTATTTTGGAAGTTGCATATACATGGTCGTCATTGAAATGACAGAGTAACCTGGTAAATTTTGGTTTAGTAAACATCAGTTAAATTTTGTACAGACATGGAGCCATTTTAGTAAGACAGGAGTATGGTTATAGTCTGATTAACGTGATTTCTTGACAAGGCAGTATACAACTAAAGTGCTGACTACACAGCAATAATTTCTAAAAAGCTGAACTGAGAATTTTTAAATGCCGCGCTTATAACAGCATTGTTCTAAACCACTGCTCTTCAGCCTTACTGCTTGGCAGAACAGTTTAAGGGGATCCGTGAGATCTAGGGTTCCTCCGCCTTTGTTTCCTTTTGGCAAAACATAACGTCATTTTTAATTTTTCGAGAATAATTTAATACTTCTAGGATTTCTCTTGCATACCCCATTTTGAGAAACTCTGAACATCAAGAAAGAAACCAGTTCTATGTAGTGTTAATGAATTTTAATTGATGAGGGTCCCCTGAGATGTAAAATATTGCAGGGGTTTCACGAAGCGAAAAACGTTGAAGAGCACTGTTTTGAACGACGCTTGCAAATGCAAGCTACTGAATTGACAATTGGTAAAAACCGTATCCTAAAATGCAAAATATTTGTATTGTTCTACCAGTAAATTTTATTCCAACAAATTCTGCGCCGGTACAGCCAGTCAATAATTTTTGATTTTGTTGTCAATGCATCAATAAAAGTGCAATCAAATTACGTTGACGTATTCTTTGTCTAGAACAGTGTTTCGCAACCGGTGGGCCACAGCACGTAAGTCGCGTGGGCCACGGCTTCTTGATTTAATTTCAACTGATAAGGAGAACATCACTGAACTTGAAAAAAATAAAAACTCAATTGGGCTACAGACCTCTGAGTATTTTGAAAATGGGTCACATGCCTAAAAAGGTTGAGAAATACTGTTGTACATAAACAGTTAGTAACGGAATCTTGTGATAGCAAATAGCAGATTGTGACGTAATCCTGTTTACTGGAGTAGTAAAGGCTTTTTTCCTTTTGGAGATCAACTTCACTGCTATGTTATAATCAACGGAGGAATACAAAGTTTTCCTTGCCTTACAAACTTTTTTATTTTATGTATTTCTTAGGCTTATGCAAGTGACATTTAAAATAGTACATTATCGTCTTTTTTAAGTGGGCCGCAAAAATTGGTGGCTCTCTGAAGTGGGCCGCCGCACGCAAAAGATTGAGAAACACTGGTCTAGGATTTTTCGAGACTGTTATTGCAATATTACAACTTACTTTCCTAATCCTATTCCACTCAAATCTTTTTTCCCTTTTATTACTTTTGTAGGACACCAGTTGAGAATTTCTTCAACCCTTTCTTGATACTGCTTGGCAGTTGGTTCAACTTTTTCCACTTCTAAAAGGCATTGCAATCGTGAAGTAAAAAACTTGCTACAGCAGATAGGCACACGTCGGCAAAGTGGTCGAGAGGGCTAAAACGTCCTATATTGCTACAGTGGTTGCATGTTCGAACCTCCGCATAGCTATGTTGGTTTGCACTTTTAAAAGGCGTTTAAGGCGGTTGTTGCTTGAAAAAATGCATCACGAAGCAGGTTTGTTGCCGCCCAAAGAATTCGTGAGGTAAAGTAGTGAGACTCGCAAACGAACGTCATTTAGGGTCCGCTACCACGTATTGATCATCCAAATGAAAACAGGTTTTTTGTTTAATAATTTTCCCTTTTGAAATGTGACATCAAACAAAAAATGTCTTCAGTTGAAAAATTGCACATCTTTAAGGTACAAGGGTTTACAAACTTTGTTCTTTTTTGAATTGTTATCAAAAAAATGATCTTCACTTGACTGTGGCGTTTTAAAGTTGGTATCAATAGAAAAAGGTCTTGGCCCGCTACATCATCCAATTGAGTGAAACTGGCCGGCAAAAAGTTTGCTTCCCAACTCTAGCATAACCACTAAAAGGTTTTCCCGTAACCGGAGGAACAAAGCATGAGATAAAAACAATTAAACTGCAAAATCCATTTTAACTATTTTACAGCTATTGAAGTCTTAAAAACATCTTCAATAGAAGAAATGAAGTATTGAAAAATGGCCTATTAGCAACAAGATAGATTGTCCTTGATTTTGAGATTAAGACTCTAACTTGTGTAGCAGTGTTTCTTAACGTTTTTAGGCCGTAAACTACTTTTGCACCAGCGTAAATCTTGGCGAACTTAAGGTACAAAAATAATACCAAGTACGAAGACCAGTTTTAGCAAAATTAGTTTAATAGCTCAAACGTAGCATTGCAATCACTATTTATTGACCACGTTCGCTTTTGCCGTGCTGTATCAGAAAGTATAAATGCTTTATGGAGCACTGCCACGTTATCGCAAAAATGAGCAAGATGCATTTTTGCCGTTATCAAGTTTTGATAAGACGCAATAAATGTTGAAGTTATTATAGCGTATATTTCCCGATCGGTGCAATGCTGCGAAATAAACGAGGGTGGGGGCAACTGACGTCAATCTTCTTCTTTCTTCTTGTTCTTCTCCTGGCTTCATTCCCACTCAAATGGGGTCGCCTCGCCGGTGCGGATTCTTCCTCTCCAGAGCGCTCGACCTTGTACGTCACTACTTTTAAGCAGTCTTTCTATTTGTTGACGTCCACATTATATATTCATTTTGGCTGATGTTTTACGGTCGTGTGGTCTTCCTGACAGCAACCCTCCTCAAAGGGATATTGGGCCACCACAACGGGTAGACTGCTTGATTCAACCTCCTGTCTGCCACATAAAGATGAAGGTATTCCTTTGAGTGTTTGATACAAGGGCACAATAAGCAAAATTGTCGCTTGTTCTCCACACTATTCTTTTCGTGCTGAGTACCAAGCAGAGAAGCCGTGGATATCACTTTCTAAGTCTTTTGGTCTGACTCGACAAGGGAAGTGAACTCCAATTCTACCGACTGCAAAATAGACGCTCAAACCACTACGCCCACAAACCGGTAACAATTGCAATTAAGAATGAACAAAATTTCAATTGTTTGATTGGTAATCTCATATTACTTAAATGGATTAAAATTAATATTTTTTGTATTTGTTGATAAGCTTGCGGACTCATTCAAAGCTTTCTGCAGGCTAGGATTGAGAAAAATTGTTTTTATGGATGGTCATATAACGATGGTTTCATAATCTCAAATATTATAAGACCATCCTCATGCGATTTTGTGGATGTCACACAGTATAATCTCAGAAAGGATACAAGCCTACTTGTAATTTTTGCTTCTTCATACTCTTCAATGAGGCTTGTAATGGTTGAATACTTGACGTGACGAGAAAGAAGATCCTTGAGCATTCGGTTAAATTCAAAATCAGCTTTTTTCGTGTTTTTCTCTTGAAAATGAAGTTTCACTCGAGACATCACTAGTTTTTTGTAGCTCATATTGTCTTCTTTTGTTCCCTGGTTTAAGCAAGCGAAAACATGATTTAGTTTTTCATTTTTACAAAAGAGCAACCAGGTGCAGTGAAAAAACTTTGTTCAAGAAAAAATCAAAAATCAAGATTTGTCTGCAGTTAGCCTCAAAAACAACTATGGACTCGGCTGTTAGTTCAAAAAACTGCGGCTCTAAATTTTTACAATTTGAGGTGACTGATCATTTATTTTGCTCGCAAAAAAACAATAAGCTGTTGCTCTAGATCAGGGGTTCCCAACCAGGGGTGTTCTCCATAAAAAAAAAAAAAAAAAAAAAAAAAAAAGGTCATCACTTGTCTGGCGTGAAGTTTGGTGGCATTGTGCCGTTTGGTGGCACAATGTTAAAATCCTATAGGGGTGCGAGAACATATTAAGATATTTTAGGGGTGCGAGAACATATTATCACAATATAGGGGTGCAGGCCATTAAAAAGGTTGGGAACCACTGCTCTAGATAAATCCGTATACATAGACGTAGTTAGGGTAGCGACAGGGGTTACGGACTCTCCAAATTTTAAAACTCAATCAAGGAATGAAGGTGTTCTTAGACGTAACAGCTACAAATCGTCAACCTTCAAAAAATGACTTTCGACAAATTTGAGGTACAAATTGACACGATTGAAGATAACAAAAGATTTGACTAAATTGGCAATAAGTAAATAACGATTTCCAGAAAAAAAGTGATCTAGCAAAATTAGGAACACCTAGACCGAAAAATATATTTTGGTCTTCTCCCAAGAAATGTATCTGGAGACGCTAGCACCCAGATATTTTATTCTAATGCAACTACGTATTTTAACCGCCGCAAAAGGTATGTTTCCAGCGACGTTAATTCTTTAATATTTTATTCCAATAAAATTAGGACAAAACACCTTTCTCTGGCAAAAGAACAACGAGAGGAATTAATGATCCAGAAATTAACCACAGTACGGCAATAAGCGGCATGAAACACAGCTACAATGCTTTAATCAAGTGATTACAAACGCCAGGTACAAATAGCAGACCACTGATCCGTGGTTCTAAGGTGAACACTTCGTGTACCGGTACTTCATTATGTAGGATTAGAAGTTATTTTGGTTATACTTGAAATTTTGTCAGAAACTTGCTCTTTGTTTCGCTTGTGTGGTTCGACTATATTTTATCAAGTAAAATAATATCCTCCCTATTTAAGAAACACGCATGGTGTGGCACAGCAGTTATAAATTTTTTCTGGGTGCGTAAAGGCTATTTCTTGGATTTCAATTGGTGTCCGTATTTAGATACCTGGACAATCGTGTCGGTAGTTTAAACGAGGCGCACACCGAATTTGACGATCCCTTTTTGGAAGATCTATTTTTTAAAGATCAACTTACGAAAATCTTTTTTTATTCCAAATCGCCTCTTTGAACGCTGTCAACAAGGGAAGTTTTTTTGACTGGGATCAACATTCTGAAGTCGAATTTCGTTGCAGACAATTTTTTCGAGACTTGACGTGGGCAGCAAAAATTTCTTGCGTGGGCTGCACTTTCGGCGCCCTTGATTCTATTAAATAGAGTGCAATTCTGTTTGTAATGTGCGTACGTTCGCTTTAACTCCTCCGAAACTATTGGGCGTGCGAGCATCAAACTTGGCACGACTGATCACTACCCTGGGGTGAATGCCATAAGGGTTTCGTGACGTCACAATGACGGCACAATAAAAATTTATTTTTAATTGCATTTCTTGACAGAGGAGAACCGTTTTTTGCTTTAACAAAGCCAGTACTCAACTAACCAACTTGCAAAATAATTCATCTCTTTGAGGTTTAAAATGACGTCACAGCTAGCGCTTGATTGCACAATTTGTTCTTTATATTTTCTCCAAAACGACTGATCCCAGAAACGCGATTAACAGCTTTTTGGGTGATGTTAACAAGACGCTTTCGATCAAAAAATTTCTACCACCGTCAAAGCCTAGTCGACGATGCAACACCAGATTTTTTTTGAGCATTTTAAGTCTTTTAATCATCCATCTGGTTTTTTCCTGCGCGCTTCAACTCACTGTATGATGTCCTAATGCTGTCTGACAGGATCAACACAGTCTTTGGCAAACAGAAAACAGCATGTGACGGTTTTTACTAAATCAGCTTACTTACGAACTAATTTGCGACCTCATTTTTAAACCAATTTTAAAACTCTTTTTTAACAAATAGAAGATAATTTCAAGTTAATTTTGCTAATGTATGAGAGGTGACTTTACTATTTATTTTCATACAATAAAATTGAACTTTTTACGCAAGCACCCTTATTTTTTACTCCTCGCAAAAAGTAGTAAGCCGAATAGAAACATATATGTTTAATATACAGAGTGTTTCAAAAGTAACATACTCGTTAATTACTAAAATATATTATGATATTATAAGACGTCATCATATAATGTCACGGCTGCATAATTTTCGGCCGTGTAGTATAAAAGTGGAAGTAAAATTAGTGACATTAAGTCCAGTTTTCAAGATCATACAGGATGTCTATTTCTTTAAATTAGTGAATATTTTGATTAAGGAAGTGTACAGTCGTGGTGGAAAGTGTTCTAAAGAAGTTTAGAAACTTAAAAAAAAATTTGGAGAGGAACGACTTCCTGATCGACATTGTGTTGCTGCATTAATGAAGAAATTCGAGCAAACTGAATGCGTGCGGGATCAACCTCGTAGTGGCCGTTCTTCAGTTTCCAGTAATCGTTGTGACCAGTAAATATTGCAAATACATAGTAAATATTCATAGAATATGCCGATGTGTATGCTATATTTTACATTTTGGTGTTCTGCCACGATATCTTTGATGAATAAATGTTACTGAATCTCTTCAGCTTGTCATCTATTCGTAAATATGAGATACACTTTTGGTATGTTACTTTTAAAACACCCTGTAAAAACGTTATCATAAGATACTAACAGTTAGTGTCGTTTGAAAGCTCAGGAAATTTGCTTTCCAGCGATAAGTAACTTTAATTACTTTTGGCTAAGGATAAGTTTGTTGTGGCCGATCAAGAATTGGTTGCCATACATTTTGTTCCATGTTTGGTTGAAAAATTTTCCTACTACGTTCATGAAGCTTGCGATTTTTAGAAAAAGTAAATTTTTGTACGTTTTGATTATTTTTCCCCAAAAGCATGGTTCTTTGGCATTACACCGGTCTGCATCAATTTTGCTGAATTTCAACCAAAAGTCGGTTTTAGAAAATTTGAAGGTGCTAATTCCGAAAAGAAAGTGGTTGCTAATTCTATGAAGAAAGAAACTGAAAAAAGTTAACAAAATTGAACAAAAAACCAAATAACATTTTTACACTGGTGAAGTTTATGAAAAAAGATGGAAAAGATATTGAAGGAGGTAGATGCATGAGAGGAAAAGATGGAAGGTTAGATTTCAGTAAAAAAGACAGAAAAAGAATATGAAAAAATCACATGGAGAGGATTATAAACAAAAAGAATGATTGGGACCACGTGACAGAAGCTAGTATGGTGGAGGGACCTATTAAAAATGTTACCCAAGAAGAAATGGCAATAGCAATAAAGGTGATAAAACCAGGAAAGGCAGCTGGATCCTCTAAAGTATGTGTAGAGATAGTATCTACTAGTGGAGAAGTAGGGCTTAGTGTGATGGTGAAGCTTTGCCAACACGTGTTAGATGGGAAAGGAATGCGAGATGAATGGAAAACAAGTGTGCTGGTACCAATTTTCATGGTGGAAACCCAAACCGACAGTAAAAATACGATGCTGCTCTAAATCTAGGGAAAATTGAAATGCTTTTTGCAAAAAAATTTGATGGGTAAAAACAAATGTGATTTTTGAACTCAGCGCCCCAAAATTAGGCCAAATACATGTACATGCTATTTATTTAGTCAGCAGAAATATTTTTAAAATGCAGACCAGTGTTATCTCTCTGACTTTTTAAAAACATTTGTCAAAAAATGAAGATTCTAAACCTTTTTGAAAAGTGGCCTACTCTAAATAAAAATTTGTTCATCCTATAAAAAGACAGGAGGAGGAGGTTGAAGGTGGTTCTGTATCATCTTTAGCGACAAAATATTCCGTTCAAGCTACAAATTATCTGAATATTGAAGCAATTCTCTTTTCGAAAATACAAAATAATTTACGATATAGACTAAGCGTTATTCTATGATCACTGATGAATATGATAGATGCAGTAGACCTAAACTGTCTTCATAGCTGGCAAAACAAGGATGAAACAAGCAATTCATTTTTTAAGCATTTTTAAGATTCTAAGCCTACTTCTCCTTCTTTCACTTAAAACTACCTCTATGATGTCATATTGCCACGTATTACGTTTAAAGTTAAAACAGTTTAGCAGGCAGCAGCTGCGCTTGAAGTTGTTATACATTTTTATTTCAAAAGCTGTTATACATTTTTGTTTCAAAAGCAAACCACTAATTTGATGCCCCATGAATAACGGTATCAACATACCGGTAGGTCTAAAAATCTGTTTTTTAGTAGTGCAGTGGCAAGTGATAGCATTTTTGTACAATCGCGTCGCGAGCCTAACTAATCTTAACCTGTAACACATCTGTGCAGCAAACAGTTTAAACAATATTCATACTCGCTCATTTCTTCCTTAATGAAAACGGACTTTGCTTCGACCTAAGTGGTAAGTTTGTATGAACTTTTTAAAAATCATTTCTGCTAAGTTTACATCATTTAACACACAACAAAAATTGATGAAATCTTTGCCTATTTCATAGCAAGCATATCAACTTTTTTAGTATTCCGATGCTATAAACAGACAAATAACATGTCACGAGAACCTTCAGAAAAGTTGGAGAAAATATACCGATTCTGCGACACCCCAAAATGTCTTTCTAGGTCATTACCATTACGATAAAACAGTACTTTTTACTGTATAACGATGAGCAGATATTCTCAACTTTTACATTGCAGATGGATGCCCTGCCGGCGACGTCGGCAGGGCCGGTTTGTAGCACAATGAAATTCTTGCTTTTATTGTGATTTTGCACATCATATCTCACAGCTTTGAGGAACTTTCTGCAGCTTAGCATAATCATTACGTTATACCAACTGAAATGGATAAATGTTTTTTCAAGCGATCGAAAATTACACAAAATCTGTGGTGAATAAGCTTTTTTGGTAATTCAGATAATGCTTGATAAAAATATGGTTATAACTTCGGTTAGAATATATAAATATTGTTATACTCTATGCCAGCGTTTCCCAAACTATGGGTGGCGACTCACTGGTGGGTCGTGACGCAATTTCAGTGGGTCGCGAAAGTCATTCAAAATTTAGATTAATGCATGTTAGTAGTATAGGATGGCTCATTTGGCGTCAATTTAGGCGGTGCTATTAGGCGGTGCTATGACGTCACGAGTAGGGGAATTTTGGTAAAAGGTTTTGCTTCACTACAGGTCAGTAAGGAATCAGTTGTCAAAAGTTATAATAATTACGTTTTATTCAGCTGTTTGTTACGAATCTTTGCCTCAGACTTGCCCAAGCTTTTTCTCCACACTGTGCGTACATGATGAAAAGTTCTAAGAAAGCTAATTTTATTTGAAGGAGGTCGGATAACCCTAGGCTTATCAATTTTATGTAGGCCTGAGGAACCAATCTGAAGGAGCTAGTTCCAACACAGTGTCATTTCAAAACGTTTGATGCAAAACTTATGGGTTGTTATTGGTTTTTAGATTCTGACATGTTTCACTAGACCGTGGGAATGTATCAATATTACGCAATCCATGACGTAAGCTTTAACAAGACCGTGGGAATGTATCACTCTTGCGCAATCCATGACGTATTTAACCATGATTTTTGTTTTTGTGTAGACAGGTCCAGACTTGTCCATAAAAAATTTTAGGATATGATGTGTAAAGATTCAATTGTTGGTTAGGATATATTGTCTCTGATTTGTCCAGACTTGCCCAAGCTTTATCTCTGTACGGTGATTACATAATGAAAAGTTTTTAAGGAAACTAATTTTATTTGAAGGAGGTCGGATAACCCTAGGTTTTATGTAGGGAGGTCTGAGGGAGCTAACTCTAGATCTGAGAGAGTCAACACTAAGCTGAAAGAGTACACCCCAACACGGTGTTAAAAAGTTTGACATCATTCTTATGATTTAACGGTTTTCAGGTTGTGATACCTTATTTCAACGACGTGTTTCACTAGACCATGGGAATGTAGTTGCACAACCCATGACATATTTTGCTTTTGTGTAGACAGGTCCAGACTTGTCTGTCAACAATTTTAGTATATGTTTTACTCACCTGTTGGTTAGAATATATTGTCCAGACTTGTCCAAGCTTTTTCTCTATATTGTGCTTACATGATGGAAAGTTCTAAGGAAGCTAATTTTTTGAAGGAGGGAGCTAACCACAGGACACTAATTTTATGGAGGACTGAGGGTGCTCACTCTAGGTTTAAGAGAGCTATCTCTAGGTCTACCAACTCTAAGAGAGCCGACCCTAGGTCTGAGGGTACCAACGCTAGGTCTATGTGAGCTAGCCATAGTTCTAAGGAAACTGACCCTAGATTTTATTTGAAGGAGGTCGGATAACCCTAGGTTTATTAATTTTATGTAGGTTTGAGTGACCAATCTGAGGAGGTTAGTTCCAACACGGTGTTAAAAAGTTTGATGTCATGACTTGTTATTGGTTTTTTGATTCTGACATGTTTCACTAGACCGTGGGAATGTAGTTACATCCTCATTGTGCAATCCATCATGACAGACCGCGAGAATGTAGTTGCATACATTATAGCGCAATCCATGACATGTTCTATTTTTAGCATCACTATTGCGCAATCCATGACATGTTCTAGCCAGATTGCATCACTATTGCGCAATCCATGACATGTTCTATTTTTAGCATCACTATTGCGCAATCCATGACATGTTCTATTTTTAGCATCACTATTGCACAATCCATGACATGTTCTATTTTTAGCATCACTATTGCGCAATCCATGACATGTTCTAGCCAGATTGCATCGCTATTGCGCAATCCATGACATGTTGTATTTTTAGCATCACTATTGCGCAATCCATGACATGTTCTAGCCAGATTGCATCACTATTGCGCAATCCATCGCGATTCTATATAAAGCGGGTGAGCGAGAATCATACTATTGTGTGAGAGAAATATGTGTGATGTTCCTGACTCTATTGCGGAAAATGTGGAAGAACCGTTTGCTTGTCATGCTCCATATAATCCACATATGGTTAACAGTGATGAACGTTTACAGTCCTTTACCAAGAATTGGCCTGTGAAAGGACATGTAACACCGCGTGAAATGACAGATGCCGGTTTCTATTATTTGGATGACAGCGACCAAGTTATTTGTTTTTATTGCGGTGGAGGTCTAAAGAACTGGGAACCAAATGATAATCCTTGGTACGAGCATGCTAAATGGTTTCCTCTGTGTGAATATGTGCTGAAGAAACAGGGTGTGGATTATGTGAAAGACATCACTCTCAAATACCCGAAGTTAAACAGACCAAAATTGAAAAACCCTTGTAAAGATGCAAAAATTATCCATGAAATATTGAACGCATCAAGGTCTACAAAACCAAAAGAAATATGGGAGATTTTAATGATAGACCCGGAGACAACCAATGCAAAAAGATGGTTGTTGATGCGAACAAAATCAGACGAGCATTGATTTAGCAAGATACCAGAATATGGCCACCAGAAAAAGTCTGATGCAACAGATATTGCGCCATACTTGTGACACAATTTCATGTAGTTGCGCAATCTTTTTTTCTCTTTTTTCGGGTATATAAACAGTGTCAGTAGCTGAAGCAGCTATTGCAAACAACATGGATTTTACGAAAGAATTTCAAAATATTGCTACAACTTCACAACCTGCTGTGACTTTGCTGAGGAAAGCGGTGGTCAGTGTGAAAAAGGACAAAAGGCTGTTCTCTCCTGAACAACTAACGAAAGTCGTGGCTCTGCTGATGGGTAGTCTACCCTATATTTTGTTTCGACCTAAATCTGAAACGAAAGACTATGTGCTGCTCTTATTCTGGGCCACAAGCCAAGATGATTCCAATTGCGCGCTGCAAAAAAGCATACAGAATATAAAACAAGAAATATTGTCTGATGGATTTCAATTACGATTTACGGTTGAAAACGTAACGGCTCCACGACGCCAAGTATCCTATCTGGCTCAAAACTGTTTGTGTCTGAAAGCGCAAAACGACGATATTTGCCATCTACCGTCAGACAGCCACGAACAATTGGTCAACTTCCTCAACCTCTTGCAAGAACCAGCAAAAAAACGCAAAATTGAAGCATGAAGAGAGTACGCTTTGATGAAAAATTAACTGTACATATTATGACTGACTGGCCGCAAGCTTCTCGAGAAGCAAGAAGAAGTACCTGGATGCTTAAAGCTCTGAATCGCCGTCGCTTCAAAAAACGAATTCGAAGTATTGCTCAAAAAATTGAATGGTGTCTGAAACCTGAACATCGAGATACTGTATCACGCTAAATGTATATGTTTATTGTTTATTGTACAATTCGCAAATAAAATCAAATACACGACGATCGTTTTCTGTTAAATTTAAGGTAAAGACAGATAGTATTGCATGCAGAGAGATATTACGACAACGAAATAAAATAAAATATACACAATAATGTCCGCACACATTTGAAAATAAGCTTTGTATCGTTGTGCGATTGTAAATCCAGTCCAGCGAAAAGCGATCCATGTAAGCTTCTAGACCAAGGACTGCAGGAGGCAGTCCATAGCTGTCGAAATATTCTCCTCGTCTGTTTTTGTCAAAGTATACAGCCACCCAGTGTTCGCCTTTTTTATCGCTAGTATCAGAGTTGATCACATAAGCAGAAGGGTAAGAAGGCACTTCTATCTCATCCAACGCACAGACTTTTTTGAATATTTTCTTGGCTTGAGAATCCTTCTTCAACAAACCTTCGATTTGCAGACTGTTCATGCTGTGTAATCGAACGCAATTTGTCGATCGTGATCGATTTCCAATAGGTTATCGTTTTCAGCAAAAACAACAGCAGTCAGAGTCTGTGCTACAGCGTCGGCAAAATGAATTTCAATTCGTATGTTTCCGTGTTTTATCAATTCAAATCCGATCTCGGCTGAATCCAGCTGTGGTGTCAGGTCAAAAGCAAATAAGGCACAACCATTCTTGAATTGTTCTCGTGAAATAGCGTTGCCAGTGTCGCGATAATATTGACCAGTTTGAGTAAACAAACGCATGTAACTGCGAATGAAACGGTCATTTGCAAAATCAGGTTGCAGTGGTTTTGAAGGGATTTGAACACCGTCTCGATAAATCGTAATAAAATTGATGTTGTTGTGTTTGAAATTGAAAGGTGATTTTTGAATAGCACCGTTATAGGCGTCGTTGTCCACTACACCGACCACAATTCGTGTAGGCAATTGACCCAAAAACAAATTTTCTTTGGTAATACTTCGATTTCCCATTGGTACACTAAAGCTTTTTACTTCAACACGCCTTAGCGGATATTTTGCTGTAGCAAGTTGCAAGGCTTTTGTGTGGGCAAGCTGTATAGACGAGTTTGGTTTGACCTTATGCACAAACAAAACCACTTCTTTCAAGGATACTTTACATCCAGCTGCGTTTCCATGCAAACAAAAAATGTCCTTTGAACGAATCAATCGCAAACGGATCTCTACTCCATTCAGCAAATAACGGTTTTGGAATGAAAGATCCACATGTAATCTTCCCATCATATCAATTTGGCGGCTTTGTGCAGCCAGTGCTTTGCGTACAGTGTAGCCTGAGTTGGCATCGCCTCTTGTATCAAATTGACCAGCTGTATTCCGATACCACAGGACGGCAGAAAGTTGTGATGATTTTGCGTCTTGACCAAAACTAAGCAGATTTTCAATATAGGCACGGTAAGGATAGTTGTTATTAGACTGTGTGACAAGAGACCCATTAAGATAAACATCAATTTGTGACCACATTGTATGCAAAAAGTTACATTCCGGTGAGATTTCTACATCTTCCTCCAAATTTGTTCCGTCTGCTGCAGTCACACTTGCACGAACATAGAGAAAAGTGTTAGCAAGATCAATGTAGTTGGAATTTTCAGCACTGATTGTAAACTCAATAGGCCCTGTTGAGGTTAAGACGGACACAGGGTGGTATTCGGTAAAACTTCCATCATCCAAACTAGTTTGACTCGGGGGAACAGAGAACAAATCCAGTTGGGATGTGGTTGATTGTGCAGAGCTGGGGTGTATCAAGGACGCCATTCTAATTGAAAATGTCGTAATGTTTCTTGCGTCTCCTCTTTTCTACTCTAGTCTTTTGTGGTCTGGCTTTACGTTTTCTTGCGGCCGCTTTCAAAAGGTTAGAACCAGCTGCTTTTGCACGATCAATTGCTGCCTGTTTTCCGCTTAAAACATCCGAAGCAAAACCAACTCCACTGCGAAGAATTTGTTTTCCAATAGCCTTGGATCCACTTTTGACTAGAGGTAAAACTGTTTTGGTTATAGAACTAAATATATTTCCTAGCCCGTATCCCTGCTGGTATCTTGCACCATTAAAGTAACCATGACCAACTTGGTTTAAATAGTAGTTTTGATAAGCTTGAGAATCACAACAATATTTTGCACGCATGTTTACGGTACAAGAAATGCTGTAAATAATGAGGCTTTACTGCGTACTTCCCCTTTATAGTTGACTCAGTTTCTGTTTTCGAAAATGTAAAGTGACAATAACTTTTCCCTTGCGAAATCTGATTGCATTTCCTTGATCATTTCGAAGTGAAATATGTATGTCTGAAATATTTTTCTTTAACACAGGGTAGTATTGCAATTTTTCGTATCTCTTGGCGACATTGGCTCCAGACTTTCCTTCAACAGGTATCACTCCAAGCAAAGGTGCTAGAGTATGACCCACAGTGCGAGGTTCGATGACATCACAATAGAGGTAAAGAGCAGACACTGGATCCAGGTCAAACACTCGATCTGAAGTGTAAACACCGACTTTGTGAAAAAATATATTTTTAAAACCCATGATTTCTGCTAGGAAGGGCGCAAGACGCAAAGCGACTGCTGGATGTTCCTTGCCTTCCTTATCGATTTGCACAGGAGCTCCTGGTTTATGTTTAATACGAATTTCTGTCAATTGTGAATGAACGTTATGTTGTAGATCCAATAGAAAGTCGACTGGTTGTACCAAAGTCCCATCGGCAATTAGTTCCTGATTTCTTGTCTCAAAATCACGTTTCATTTGCTGGAGCAGTTGCTCCACAAGATCTTGTGGATGTTGATAATAACCAGGTGAAATCTTTGTTCTTGTCTGTACATACCCACGACGATAATACACCCAATAGTTGTCGGTGTCGATGTTGTACCACGAATTTGGATAGATAAGTTCAGCTAATCCAACTTCCCAGGGACCGGTTAAATTTAGTTCTTTTGGTAAATGAACGATATAATCTGAAACCTTGTTTTCAGGATAAAACTGCATGGATGAATTACTCGGTAGGGTGAGAAACATGTTTTGAAAGCATAGGAGAGGGTAACAAGTAACCGACACTGCTCGAAAGCAAACTAATCCACAGCTCTTTGTTTTCGATGGTTTGTGTTAGATTATAGAGACTGATTGATATAATAATATAAACAGCTATCACTTGAGCCGCAAACAAAATGATGTCAGAAGTTGATTGTGACAGATTTATATTAGGCATTCTGGAAATCTTTTTCCTTGACCCACGAATTGAAGGAAGGCGGGTATCCAAACCACTTCACCAAATACTCCACACCTTTCTTGCTCCGACGTTTTTTCAGTATGGTCTCAATTCGAAATATGTCATCATCTTTATAGATTTTTTGCAATTCGTTTTCATAGAAGGTGCCAATTAAAATATCTCCGCCCAAATCTTTGATTTTGTAGTAAGGAGGATTTCCTTTATATACCCGAGCCACTTGAAATATCTCATCTGTCCAGCCGGGGAGATAACCTTTGCGAAAGCGTATTCGGTTTGTAGAAAGACGGACTTTATCGTTTACTTTTAGTTTAGACTCTTTTAATGTCGGTTGCGAATATAAAGTGTGCCAAACATCTTCTTGATTTTCGGGGTTGACAGTACTTGGAGCACGCTTTATTGAAGTGTGATAGCTGTTATTGTAGGCGTTGACGAGAAGTGGTAAAACGTCTACATATCGTCTTGAATTGGTGTGGGAAAAGAATCTCCAAAGCTTTTCCTTTAAAGTTCGAATCAATCTTTCAACTACGGTGGCTTTTGTGTCAAAATTATGTGTGTGAAAGTGTTCAATATTTTGCCGTTTTAACCAGGTCTGAAACGGTCGATTGAAGAATTCACTCCCCAAATCAGTCTGGAGCTTTTGAAAACGACCAATTTTAGGCAACACTTCTTCAAAGGCTCTGATCACTTCCGAACTTGTTTTTGCTTTGAGAAAAGTTATAAAACCTTTTTTGGAAAAAACATCAATCACCACAAGAATATATTTAAAATTGTCGTTGTATTGTTTCAAGGAAGAAAAATCAATAAGATCAGCCTGCATTTGAAAATTTGTTCCTGGTACTATTGTCTTTCTGCGTGGGAAACGTCTTCTCACAGGTTTGTGGAGGGTATAGACATCTTGAGATTTCAACCATTTTAGGGGCGACTTTGCCACTTTTTGAAAACTATGAGCCCCGGAAAATGCACCAACTTTTTGCGGATCATAATACCTCATAAACTCTCCCATAGCAAAGCTTCAAATTCATGCAAACCAGGTAGATTGAGGTTCTGTTTGTTTAACACACTCTGAAAGATTTGATTTATATCTGAACCAGGGATTACACGCTCGTCCAAAAGGATTTGCCCTTTATCATCAAAATCTAGATTTTTTTGTTCTTTGATGTTTTTCAAGAGCTGCCTGGCTTTAGTTTTCTTCCTAACTTTCGACAATATAGCAGAATCAGATAATTTTTCAACTCGTTTTGATTTCGCCTGCGTTTTTTGTTGAAATAATTTTGATTTCTGTAAGGCTTCGTTATATAACTGCATTTTTTCAGCGGCTGGTAGGTCTGAATTTAAAATTTCTTGCATTTTCGTGTCTAATTCAGACAAAATTTTCTTTTCAGGTTTTTCGTGAGTTGTTTTTGATGTAAGACTGTGGTACACTTCAGGTTCTAAGGCAATCAGTTTCTTCATTGAGTCAATGTTCCAAGCACTCCCCCTAAAACAGGTGCTAGAGCGTTCAGCAACACAGAAAGAAAACCTCCAGTCTGCACAATTTTTCGTTTTTTCTTCAGCGATACTTTTTTATTGCTCAGTTGTCGTAGTTTGGTTTTATGTTTGCTGAGTTTACGTTTATTAGAGGGTGCTATTTGAACGTTTCCTTTCAATATGTTATAGGAACAGTCACACAGACAACGAATGAACTCTGTGGATGCTTTTTCAATAATGCTTCTCTTCAAAGAGGGTGGTGCCTTTTGAAGTAAATGAAGAGTAGGGGCAAATTTTCGCAAACGATCCATTTATTGATAGATATAATTTACTTCCCCTGGAAATATGTTAGTCCTGAGCCGCTCACTATCATCCACTTCACACCGAAGATCAATCAATAAATAACCATGAGGGCTTGTTGTCGCGTCTATATAAGCTTGCAGAACAGATTTATATTTCTGAGGATAGATTTGACTTAAAAAATAAGAAACCTGTTTTTTGTCTCTGCAGTTTTTAAACAAAACCATGAATTTTGCGTTTAGTGATAATTCTCTTAATCCTTTGTGAAAGAGATTTTGAGTGGTAAATAAGACGCTAAATCGGTAGTGATGGGAGTAAATTGCAAATATTTTGGACAGGAGGCTGTTTTCCGTGAACATCATGTCATCTAAGATGAGTAAGCAATTTTCAAAATTTTTAAAATCGTCAACAACAGGGGGACCTTGACGAAATGTGATTTTCTCAGAATATTCATTAAACATACTCTGCCAGACTTCATAACAATAAAAAATCTGGTTAATTCCCGGACAGATTTTATCAATATTATCTACCAAACGTAGAATCCATTTTGTTTTTCCTACTCCAGAAGGACCGCTAATAATGAAAGAGACTGGATTTTCAAATTTCAAAGCCATACACAACCTTTCGTGTTCTGTTGTTTTGTGTTAATGAACGAGAAAAGTACGAAGTACGTTATTTAAAATCACCTAGCCTATTTTCGTTTTCAGTCAAGCTTGCTTACACTCCCTACCAGCAAACCGCGACTGATAGCTAGTCGAATACACTGCCAGCAAACCGCGACTGATAGCTTACGCTGTTCAGTTAACTGGTTTTGGAAAGCTTATCAGTGTACAAAATCGCGACCGTAAAATGTAACTAAACCTAGTACATGCTTTGGAAGGAGTTTATCAAAAAGGTAAGTTTAACTGAGAAACTTGCAAAAACCACTGCTTTTGTGAAAGACTTGTTTATTTTTACAGAAACATAAGTTACAACAATTATAGATCAAGAGGAAGAGTGTGGATGCCATCATCCAATACAATACGCTTTGGGTAAAAAGAATTTAATCCTTTTTTGTGTTGTTTGTATGAAAAAACCTGATGATTTCGACTTCTAAAACCACAGTTTGTGATCTCCAAGGGGGTGTTGTTCTTTAAAACGTTTACATATTGCTCAAAGGAGAGGGGGTTTTGAAATATGCTCACACCTTTACAAACTTGTTTCCTTGTTTCCCCTGAACAGAAATACGATTTTGATGTCAAAGAAACTTGAGCTGTACCTTTGTACTCCACTTTCATTTTTCCTAGACTGCGTTTGTCAAAAGAATGAAAATCCAGACAGCATTGCTCCATTGTCCAGGGATTACTCTTGCTTCTACATTCAATATATTGCTCTTCATGATTGGGACAGGCCTCGGCAGGCATCCAAATTAATTTGTCTCGGAAATATGAGGTTTTTAATTCTTCTGGGACACAGTCGTCCAAGCTTTCACGACTGAGACTGAAATACATTGAATCTGTGTCGCTTTCCAACATCTCAAAGCAGCGATCAGGGATGTACTTTTTCAAAAACAGATAAAAAAACTTCAGCATGTGTAATTTTGAATTCAAATACACGTTTATACCGATTTGAACAGGCAAGTCATGTCGAATTTTATGTTTCAGGCTTTTCACTTCATAAAGATCAGAACCAATTTCATCTAAATGTATGAAATGAGGATCATTGATCACACGGTTTACTGTCTTCTCTGAATGGTAAGTGATGTTCCGGTGTTTTGCTTTATTTAATAGACTTGCCGAGTACAAAGAGTTGCCCGTTAGTTTATTTGTTAAAGCAATCACTGCTTTGGATGGATCGGTATCGGCTGCTCTTCTGGAATTCACAATTTCATCTGCTAGTTTGGCAAAGCATTTTTGTGGATAAAATTCGATAAACTCTTTGATCTTTGTAATTTCCAAACCCATTTCCAAATAAAATTTTGCCATTTCTGTATTAATTAAAATTTCTTTTCCAAAATGGCTGCTGATCAAGTATTTTTTGGGTTTTTTAAGCAGACCATGTTCTTCAGCTACATTTCTCATGTAGTCACCAATGTCGTCTCTAGACACACACGTGTTTTTTATGATGAGAGGAAAATCTTTGTACTTTTCTTTTAAATGATTTGGTGTGTGAATATCCACCAACAAAAATCCATATAATGTGCCGTTTTTTACTCCTTCTAAAATTTTTTGAAAAGACAATTGTCTCTTTGGTTGAACTGACTTCAAGGTTTTCAAATAAGCAGCAATATCATTTCTTTTTGCCAACTGTTTCCATCGACACTCCCGCATTTCTACTACATCAAATCCTTCTGCTTCCAACCGTCTTTTGTTTTCCAGTGTTGTTTTTCGGACTTCTGAATGAGGTATCTTTTTCACTGGATGTATTTCTTGCAAAGAACCGTCCGAATTCCTGTTGGTGTTACAGTCAGTGCAAGAATGCCAAAAACAACCTAAAAACTGAAAAACCTGATTGCTCTCCTGACAAAATCCATCCACCGGTAAGCTGTGTGTAGATACTCGTCGTTCCCCCATGTTGTATCTGCTTTGAATAAATTTTTCCTCAGTTTGGGATACATAACTTAACCATTGATAGGCCTGAAGACCAAATTTTGAACATGGGTCAGGTCGGAAATTTTCTTCTTCTTTGTAGCGACAAAAATAACCAGTAGGGTTGTTCTGAGCAATAGCGTGTAAATATAGCGAATTTGCATCCAGACCAAGAACTTGCTTCACGGGTTCAGGATTGTCTATTTCATGGGAACGGATTTTAGTTTCGCCGGCAATAGCCAGACGTGTGAACACTATACTGAGACCTCCAGTAATTTGGTTGCGCATAGTGTTGTAAAGGTCTGCGTGCCGTTTGGGAAACAAACAGAAAAACGTTTCTTTCTCAATCCGTTTCATCATCTGTAATTTTGCTACCCCACTGACTGAAAAGGCTCTTTTAAAAATATCCAATCCTTGTTCTTTGTAGGGGTGAAGCAGATTTTTAACAGCTGTAATAAAAGGTACGCAATCCAACATGTTGTAGTAAATGAGCATGTCTTTTAAAGTGTGCCAGCCTTTTTCAATCCATGTTTTTTTCACAAGTTCATATTCGTCCTTTGAAATGTTTGATTTGGTCAATGAGGAGTAAAAAGCTTGGTGATCTGGCAAACCGCTTTGTAATTTTGTCAGATCGGTCATAAACTCATATGGAAAATAAAATTTTGTTTGGACGCTGCCGTAAGCAATTAGAAATTTTCGATAAGAAAACCCAGGTGCCAGAAAATGCCGAATATCCAAAAATCTCAACTTTTCAGTTTTGATGCACAAATAATTGTTGGCTTTTTTAATGACAAAATCAATTTTACCCAATAGCTGCTGTATCAGTGTTGGCTTGATTAAATTTAGATCGTAGGAGGCAGAATTAAAGCCAATAACGATTAATTCTCGGCAGTAGGCTTCAAATTCTTTGGTCAAATTTTCTTTTCTAACATTTTCGCTGAGTTCTAATGCTTGAAATACATAATCAAATTTGTTTTTCATGATTTCATAGGCAGCATTTGATGCATCTTCTAAGTGTTTTAACATTTTTTCCACCAAATCATTTTCATTGCCGTTGGTGACAAAGCACACTCCATTTTCAAAATTTGGTACGTTGGTGGCAATGCCAACACTCAAGGGCACATGACGTGCTTCAAAACTTAATTTTGGTCCATTTCCAGGTAAATGTTCTTGAGAAAAATAGGCTTCAAAATCGTAGCAGGCAAAATATGGAAAAAATCTTTCGTTTGCGGGGACACAGATACCAATTTCCTCAAGTTTTTCGAATACTGTGGCTGGGTTTTTATGAATACCTCCTGGGAAAAGATCACGAACTGTGGTTTTACAAGTTTTCGTGTGTCGGTAATAATGACAGTTTTGGTCCCAAAGTTTCCCGCAATAAATACATTGATATACACGACAATAATGTTCAAAATCAACAATGAGACTTAGATGATTTTTCCAAATATTTAATCTCATTGTTTCAGAATACAATTCCCGGCTACGTTGAATCAATTTACCAACCCCCTCCTCTAACTCGTAAACAACCAGATTAACTTTGAAAAAATCCTCCAAGTCTATAAAATCAACCAAATTCACACCAACAAAAGTGTTGGGAACAATATTACAATGCATGCAATAATCGTTAAACAGTTTTTTGGTTTCACGTTCATACCACCGTCTATCAGCTCCTCGATGGACCGCCAGACATCGAAAAAAACAAAGATTGTCATTACCTGAAACGTTTGCAAGTCCATGATCGTTTGTGATATAGCTTGGTAAGGACGCTCCTGCTCCAAGAGGAGCATCTTTCAGACTGTTTGCATAAAAAGTAATATTGGAAACTTGCACCACCTTCCATTTCGTATCAGGTCGAGTCAGGCCATCGTAAAAGGATTCTTCCGCCAATGAATGTAAAAAGTTTTTCAAGTCCTTTTGGTTGTTTATCAGCAAAGCTGTTTCCAAGATTTGAGCGTTGTTGAAGCTTGCGTGGTAATAGCGGAACTCCTTTGTTTCTATATTTTTAAGTATGAATCCAAGACTGTAGTTAATTTTGAAACGTTTTTTTTGATACGTCATGATCCGCTCTGCTATGGCTTCTATCAAATCTTTGAAATCTCTATCATAAAAAATGTTGAATATATTTTGCACTTTTCCTTTCTTCGTGAAACTCCTAATACTTCCCCAATATTTCTGCATAAAATCTTTCACTTCTGGATCAGATTCAATCAATTCCTCGTTTTCAAATAATTTGTGTTGATCTGGTTTGAAACATCTTTTTTTAGCTGGCGGTTCATCAATTGAAGAGGGTGCAGCTTCGTTTGAGACAGTTGGGGATTCTTTCATCACTGACAAATCTGCGGTTTGTTTACATTGATGATATTTGATATTGTCTGCCCTGTTTATTATTTTGTTGCATTTCGGGCATTGCACTTCGCTTGTTCTATAATGGGTGCTTTCTTTATGACGTCGTAAATCAGACAGTCGCGAAAAATCTCTCTCACATATTTCACACTGGTGTTTCTGATGCTTTTCGTGTGTATTTTTCACATGTCTTACCAAACTCCTTTTCTCGGTAAAGACTTTAGAGCAAGTATTGCATTTGTAATCTTCCATCTTCTCACTAAGTTCACTTTTATAGAATGAATATACTTCTCACAGAAGCTGCTTTATATAGCAAGCTTGATTGCGCAACGGTGTTGAAAGAACTGACAAGAATAAGTAGTTGAATTTCATACACTAACAACAAAAATTGCATCATGGCTAAAAATAGAATACGTCATGGATTGCACAATAATGATGCAATCTGGCTAAAACATGTCATGGATTGCGCAATAGTAATGCTAAAAATAGAACACGTCATGAATTGCGCAATAGTGATGCTAAAAATAGAACATGTCATGGATTGTGCAACAGTGAAGCTAAAAATAGAACATGTCATGGATTGCGCAATAGTGATGCTAAAAATAGAACATGTCATGGATTGCGCAATAGTGATGCAATCTGGCTAGAACATGTCATGGATTGCGCAATAGTGATGCTAAAAATAGAACATGTCATGGATTACACAATAATGTATGCAACTACATTCTCGCAGTGTGTCATGATGGATTGCACAATGAGGATGTAACTACATTCCCACGGTCTAGTGAAACATGTCAGAATCAAAAAACCAATAACAAGTCATGACATCAAAGTTTTGAACACCGTGTTGGAACTAACCTCCTCAGATTGGTCACTCAAACCTACATAAAATTAATAAACCTAGGGTTATCCGACCTCCTTCAAATAAAATCTAGGGTCAGTTTCCTTAGAATTATGGCTAGCTCACATAGACCTAGCGTTGGTACCCTCAGACCTAGGGTCGGCTCTCTTAGAGTTGGTAGACCTAGAGATAGCTCTCTTAAACCTAGAGTGAGCACCCTCAGTCCTCCATAAAATTAGTGTCCTGTAGTTAGCTCCCTCCTTCAAAAAATTAGCTTCCTTAGAACTTTCCATCATGTAAGCACAATATAGAGAAAAAGCTTGGACAAGTCTGGACAATATATTCTAACCAACAGGTGAGTAAAACATATACTAAAATTGTTGACAGACAAGTCTGGACCTGTCTACACAAAAGCAAAATATGTCATGGGTTGTGCAACTACATTCCCATGGTCTAGTGAAACACGTCGTTGAAATAAGGTATCACAACCTGAAAACCGTTAAATCATAAGAATGATGTCAAACTTTTTAACACCGTGTTGGGGTGTACTCTTTCAGCTTAGTGTTGACTCTCTCAGATCTAGAGTTAGCTCCCTCAGACCTCCCTACATAAAACCTAGGGTTATCCGACCTCCTTCAAATAAAATTAGTTTCCTTAAAAACTTTTCATTATGTAATCACCGTACAGAGATAAAGCTTGGGCAAGTCTGGACAAATCAGAGACAATATATCCTAACCAACAATTGAATCTTTACACATCATATCCTAAAATTTTTTATGGACAAGTCTGGACCTGTCTACACAAAAACAAAAATCATGGTTAAATACGTCATGGATTGCGCAAGAGTGATACATTCCCACGGTCTTGTTAAAGCTTACGTCATGGATTGCGTAATAGTGATACATTCCCACGGTCTTGTTAAAGCTTACGTCATGGATTGCGTAATAGTGATACATTCCCACGGTCTAGTGAAACATGTCAGAATCTAAAAACCAATAACAACCCATAAGTTTTGCATCAAACGTTTTGAAATGACACTGTGTTGGAACTAGCTCCTTCAGATTGGTTCCTCAGGCCTACATAAAATTGATAAGCCTAGGGTTATCCGACCTCCTTCAAATAAAATTAGCTTTCTTAGAACTTTTCATCATGTACGCACAGTGTGGAGAAAAAGCTTGGGCAAGTCTGAGGCAAAGATTCGTAACAAACAGCTGAATAAAACGTAATTATTATAACTTTTGACAACTGATTCCTTACTGACCTGTAGTGAAGCAAAACCTTTTACCAAAATTCCCCTACTCGTGACGTCATAGCACCGCCTAATAGCACCGCCTAAAACCGCGCCAAATGAGCCGTCCTATACTACTCATGTTTTGTCTCAAATAATTTAAATGAAAATTAGCACCTTAATTATATGTTTTGTTTTCACTGTACTTTTTTTCAAGTACTTCGAAGTACATCTAGAATTATGTGGAACTCGAAAATTTATGTTTTGAAAAGTGATTCGTGACTTGAAAAAGTTTGGGAGCCACTGCTCTATGCATTTTAAGTTATCAGCTATCTATTTTGATCTAGCGCTTGCGGAAATATTGAAATTTATATATATTTAACCATTTCTCCCAGAAAGTTACGTCTTCTGTATAGACCTATACCTGCCTCTTCAAACGGCTTTGACAAAAAATCACAACACAACCTATAATTTAGAACCAATCGCCACCATCAATAAGATCTGATATTTGACTTGAAAAATATAGTATTTTTACTCCACCTTGTTAATTAAGATCAAGTAGGCAGCGACGTTTATCTTTACAGGCTTTTGCGTCAAAATCTGTAATCTTTTTATTGGATACTATTCTTACAGTCGCAAAATTTATTCCTTGCAGGTAACTTGGTTTTTTTATCCAGCTTCACTACTTTGTGATAGAGCTTAAGTTTGAACGTGTTCCCCAAATAAAATTCATCACCAGTTAGTATTACCTCCAGGCTATAGTACGTAGTCAAATCTTCAGTTTCAGCCAAGTATTCTTGCGCTGTTATTGGAGCTGATTTGGTAACAATTTCCTTTTTTCGGCCATGACCAATTGCAAGACGAACGTTTTTAATCATAATATCGTCAACAAATGAAACCACTTTGTCAGTCAGAAGCTTCTTTTTCTTGTCCACTTCTGTCTTAAATATCTTCCAGATGTTTTCAACTGGTTCAGCAAATTTGTGACTGATTCCTCCCAATACTACAGCGATGTTGGTCTGAAGTGAAAAAGTTAAAACAATAATTAAAAAAAAACATTAGATCAATCACATTAGTTTATTCTAAATGTTTTGAAGCTTTTTGATTCATCACTTAAACCATTTTTAACCTAACTTGAATAGAAAAAAACTTGACAAGATTATATTCTTATCTTGTAGAACCCATTTCAAACTGAACAGCTTTGAAAATTACCTCATTAGTAAACTGAATTGTCTCAACGTGATGAACTCTATCTAGGCCTAACTAGAAAAAATTGTAGCTGTCTATCCTGTATGCTTCAAAAAATAGCAATGTTTGTCGACGTGATAAATTATTATTTTTTAATATTTCCATAAAGATATGGAAGATATAGAGGATGTGTTAAATCTTTACTGAAATCTTATTTTACGCAATGTCATCTTGAGCATTGCAAAAGGTCAATATGACTGCTTTTTCCGAAATCAGCTTACAGCACTGAATATTCTTGAAATGAAAGTGGTTTTGGCAATTGCTAAAGTGGTCTAACTTGCCAAAACTCCGATTCAGGAAGATGTTAGCAGAAAACTTACGTTTGGTATTTGATATTCTTCTGCTTCCTTTATTTCGACCTTAATCTCATCTGCAGCAAAAAAATCAATGAACGTTAACGTATCAAGATATATCAAAATGATATCGAGAAATATCTTACTTGAATTAATTTTCTTTACTCCGGCATAAACAGCTTGGAGAGTGTATTTTCCTGCTGCGTTGAATATAGCTCCATTTGCACTTTCTCCAACATAGATTGTTTGAGAATAACGATCTATACCATCTGTACCAGGATATAGAATGACAGGCTTGGTATTTGACGAATAACTTAGCTGTTGTGCAAATGATTTACAATTCTAAACAAAAGCACGATATGAGGAATCTATTCAATGCCAAATTTTGTAGCTATTGCTCATCACTTGCGTATAGTTTACCTCAATCCTTCCATCAGGGCGGGTGATATAAACAAACAAATTTCCATCTTCAATGCTGAGGTTTCTTTCCACCACTGCAGGCCTATCTCCTTCGTTTTTTACACGAACTTCGACCTCTACCAGATCGTTCTACAAATTACTTCCATTTACCAAACCATAAATTAGTTAAAATTCTCTAGAAAGGTGAATAATTATACAGTAGAAACTGTTCATACTGTAATAACATCTTCTTCTCAAGGGTTTACTTCCTATAGAACAAATTGAAAGAAAAATTTTCTGAAAAAGAATTTCTCAAGACACCCCAGGCTAAGGTCCAGATTAAGTTCAGTGGAGCTTTAGGTAAAACTTCATCAAAAAATTTCATTCAAGTACTCCTTCGTTTCTTTAAAATTGTGAAAAAGTTTTGCAAATTGTGATAAGTTCTTTTTTTCAATGTCAAGGACGTTTTTCATTACTAAACCTGGAGAATGTCCATCCCTTGTCTCCCTCACTTAAATTACGTTATATTTCAAATTTTAAGTATTCAGAGCAATTACCATATTGTATGGTTCTTTGCGAACTTTAATTTTCAGCGACAGCTTAAAGTCCATTTCCTGTTCCTCATAATCGTCATCGATATGCGAATCACTTGGTAGTGATTTTAACATCCCATAGCTTGAATATTGAACGTGTTTTTGCTTGACTGCTAAGTACGCCTGCGTTGAAATAAAAGAGTAGAATTTTAGGTTGTATTTATAAAGATTGCAATAGCCTAGGAATAGAGTTGATCAATGCGACAGGCCATCTTTTTGAAAAAATTGTATGAAAAGAGGGTAGAGGTACACAAATGCGACATATGATTCAAATCATTTAAAAAATTTTTCAGCCATTACTACGAGGGTCAGTCAATAAATAATGAGACTTTCTCAATAACTCAAGTTTGCAATCACTGGTAATCAAAAAATGCTTTTTTATTTTTTAACATACTCTCCCTCCTTTGTAACACACTTGTTCCATCTTGATATTAGATTGTCTATTCCTTTGGCATAGAATTCCGTGGACTGGGTCCTTAGCCAGTTGCTCACAGCAGCCTTCACTTCTTCGTCAGTCTGGAAGTGAATTCCTTTCATACTCTCTTTGAGTGGGCCGAAGAGGTGAAAATCAGATGGTGCAAGGTCTGGGCTGTAGAGTGGGTGTGTTAGAAGTTTCCAGCCTAAATCTTCAATTTTGGCTAGGGTTCTTGCTGCTGTGTGGGGCCTTGCATTGTCCTGAAGAAGAATCACACCTCTTGATTGAAGTCCCCTCCGTTTGTTCTTAATGTCTTTTTTCACTTGAGTTAGCAGCTCACAGTAGTTCTCTGAGTTCACAGTATTGCCCCTTTCCAAGAAACTGATAGTGATCGGCCCATTTCTGTCCCAGAACACAGTGAGCATGACTTTCCTTAAACTTTTCTGAGATTTGAATTTTTTCTTCACTGGGGAAGAAACATGCTTCCACTCCATTGATCGTCGTTTCGATTCAGGTTCATAATGAAAAACCCAGGTCTCATCAGTTGTCACTATTCTCGACAGAAATGCATCTCCCTCCTTTCTGTATCTGCGTAGTGATGCTCTGGAAGCCATCAGGCGTTGCATTTTGTGATCATCCGTTAACATCTTGGGAACCCAGCGACAGCTGACTTTTGAAAAATGCAGCTTCTCACGCACAATTGCGTACACTGTGCCATGGGAGATGTCCAATTTTGTAGCAATTTCATCTAAAGTGACCCTTCTATTAGATTTGATCAGGTCTTCAACTGCCTGTGCTGCTTCTGGGGTAGAGACATCCACAGGTCTTCCACTTCTCAGATCATCAGTAATGCTTTCGCGTCCATCTTTGAATGCTTGCACCCATTTGTAGAAGTTTGCTCTAGACATACAGGAAGGACCATATTGTCTTTGCATTCTAGACAGAATCTCACATGATTTTACACTCTCTGCCAACAGAAATCTGATGACTCCTCTTTGTTCCAACGATGAGCTGTTTGCTAGCCTAGTAGTCATTTCAATTTATTATCACACCTACAGTAATCTGAAAATAAACAAGTTTTGTTGTAAATGAGATGACAACTCCATTCATAATCATCACATAAAATTTGAGTTCCTTAGCTACAAAACACAAAAGCAATTGAGAAAGTCTCATTACTTATTGACTGACCCTCGTAAATAAACTTATTGACTATTGGAAACCTACTGATTTTAAAAAGGCTTACTTTGCTGGGTGAATGACGAATAAACTCCAGCTCAGTCTTAGAAAAAGAATAATTAAAACTGGAATAGAATTTTCCTGGTCCGCGTAAGTTGTCATATCTCCAAGCATAATTCATCCAAGACATTTCGTATGGCTTGCCTTCACAGATTCACATTTTAAAATAGAAAAGCTTGCTCAAAAATGATCACCAACATCATACGGTACCATACAGTAATCTGTTACATAATGTCAATAACCCGCGACTAATTCATAATTTAATACCAGTGCAATTACGTGTTACAAGGTGCCAGAACTGGTCTTGGCATAGAACACGAGCGCCTTTCTCTTCGAAATTTCCAAAAACTAATAGCTTTATAAATTCTATTTTTTCGTAACCCCTGATGCAATTAAATTTATTCCTTCCATTGATATAACTCTTGCCTTAAAACCGATGCTTACATTATGGAAAGAACGGCTTTCCAAAAAAATTATCCGGTTTTTTTGGGTAAAGCGTTTGAAGAAAGAATGCAAAAAAATCTTCGTTTCTGGTGCCAAATAGTTGAAAATGGATGTAAAAAATCAACGCTTTGCACGAAACATTTTTTTCCTGAAAACAATGCTGATAAACAACTTTTAGCCTTTATCTTACCAAGCTCAAGAGGATGCTGCAGACCCAAAGAATGGCCACATTCGTGAATAAAGTAATGCAGGAACCTTCTTTGAGCATAAACGTAGTTTTCGTGAGATTTGTCATTCAAACCATCAAAAGACTTGTGACTGAATAAAAAGCCTTACAAGCTTGAAAAAATGTTAAAGTGTTGTTTGAGGTAAAATTTGTGCTTAATGGCCTACACAAATGAGGGGCACTAGCATTGTGGCAGACCTCTCTTATTTGATTTATTGGCTTCTCGCTTTTGCGTACTACAGAATAATTTAGGGGATAAAATTCCCAAAGAATTGCTGGCTTGAACTTGAGCCTTGATATTTTATATAAGCCAACCTTGTTATACGTTTTTGGCTATTTTTTGATACACTAACCAATTTAAGCGGAATGTTGGAACTGAATAACTTAAAAGAAAGTTCGGGAATTAGCTCTATAGGCTACTGAATGCCATTGTCGTTGACCTGCCAGCCTGGAAGATGAATGGGCAATAAAATAAAACCACCAAATTCTGTTATTTCCATTACCGTCTACAAGCAAATCAAACTTACTTCAAAAACAATCCAAAACCATGGTAGCCATTTTTATCGAAAGAGAATCCCATGTATCGAGAATCAGGTGGTTTGTTTGCCATCATACACCAGAGCGTTTCAACATCTTCAAATTGGTCGAAATGAGTCATCATCATATCGTACATGTCGTTTCTTGTCCATGGATTGTGTGGCGTAGGATCGGAAATCTATAAAACGGCTTACAAGATTACTACGGAAATTTATCAATCGTAAAAGAATATGTTAACAGAAAGATAAAACTCCATGCAATTTCAAGGCAAAAGGAGTAATGAGGGACTGAGATTATCAAACTGGGCTTATATTTGTTAAAATATATAAACATTAAACCCTTTTTGGGCAGTTGATAAATTAATTCATCTTTCTTCATTGCAGACCACTACACCATTCAATTAAAATCACTTGCACAAGAGCAAGAAAACGACAGGCGATTACAAAGCGGAAAAAGTGTGTGTGTTTGTGTGTGTGTGTGTGTGTGTGTGTGTGTGTGTGTGTGTGTGTGTGTGTGTGTGTGTGTGTGTGTGTGTGTGTGTGTGTGTGTGTGTGTGCGCGTGCGTGCGTGCGTGCGTGCGTGCGCGGGTAATTTTCATATCTTTATGTAAATGCACTCTACAGTTACTCAAAGACATTTTCTCTACATTGAAAGCAGTCAATCTACACCAGTCAATACTACATGACACAAATTACCTACCAAACGATTAGATACTTACTTTGTCACTGGCTTTCGAATCGTAAACCAACTTCACACCTGCATCTGCCAACACAGAAATCGGATCAAGCTTTCTGCTTTTTAATTTTTTCGGTACGTCATCATAGTCGGCCAAAGCGATGGCTGGCCACGTTACTTCGTCTACGTAATCAATATCAATCGCAATTTGCCTGAAATGCTAAAAAACAGTTTATTTTCAAACAGTGACGTTGTAGTGGAAATAACCTCTCAAAAACTGCCTTCAAATTGTTATTTTTATATTTAAACTACAAAATTTTGGCAATGTTTTGGAAGAATTTATTTATTGCGGACAGTGACACTCTTTTTCTACCTATCAGGTCCCTTCAGTGCATTGTGGGACGGTCTAAGCTATGCTTTATTTAAAGCCTCTAGCTTCTTGTCAGTCAACAACGGCTCTAAAGGGACCTGATAGGTCGAAACAGTGTTACTATCTGCAGTTGCTCAAAGTGCATCGCTGGCCTCTTGTATTCATTTAATCTTCTTTCATAATCACACTTAATCATTGGTGGTTGATGTAAAGTGGGGAAATTTTCCCTTGTATGAAGAAGATAAAAAATCAGTTTCTGTCGATTTGCAAACTACAGTACATTTTATTAAAATCTATCTAACTTTTATAGTACCGTGCAAACCACAATACCCAAAACAAGTTGCAAATAATCTTTCCTGATTTTGTCTCTTTTATTAAACATCAACAATACACGATAGCATGGCCGACCAAAAGATTGGGAAGGAAATTGTTTTTCGTTGTGTCTTTTTGGTGATGAAGTTTTGTAGAGATGCTACCAAAATTTGGTGAGAATCAGGAATTCAAAGGCATTTTTTAAAGTCAAGCCTAGCCTTTGAGATGAATTTTTCAGAAATCTCTTTGGAATTCAACCAGAAATTGGATTTTGATAATTGTTTGCTTTGTCCTCGTGGTTACTCACTTGATTATTGTGTTATGGTTTTGTATTTATCATTAAAAATTACAATTTCTCTTTTGAAACTCCACGCTTTTGTACTAAAGCAAAGGTTTCCAAATGGGGCGTCGATAAGCATTGGTGCGTCGTTCGGTATTGCAAGGACGTCACAAAATTTTAACATCATTTTTGGGGGGATCAACTTTTATTTAGAGCTTTTTTGTCCCTATTTTTTGAAGGTTAATTTATGTTGAGATCTTTTTGTCCCTGGTTTTTTTTTGTTATGGTCTTATTCTTATCCTACTGACCTATTGATGTCAAAGACCGCTAGCAAGTTGATCCATGTCCATGACAAACAAGATTTTATCAATAGTTAGGAAATTACCTCGTTTTTTGTAAGAAGAATGACTTACCAGACTAACTCTGGAACATTCAAAGGTGACGCTCTCATTTACTATCTGCACTTTGCACATTCCGCGCCATCCACCGTCACTTTGCGGACCGGTAAGTTGGATTCGCAGTTTTCCGTCAAACCTCTCTCCATCATTACGAATTGCCAGAATATCGCAGGTAATTTCGCGATCATATTGCTTATCCTCTATAAGCTCTTTGCGATTCTTGTAAACTAAGGTCTTTTCGGTTGAACGAAAGTAGAACGCTTTCTCTTTTCCCAAGCTTTGCAAAAACATATAGAGATTAATGTGAAATTACTTTGCAGTTTAGGTGGTAGCAGATTTTTTCGTAAACCTATGTCTTTTTTTTAGTACCACACAAAAAATTCTATTAGTTTTACAGCAACTTGTACTCAAAGATACAGCCTAATGTAGCCTCAACATAGCCTTGGGCAAGTATTTCTGAACAATGCGTCGTAAAACAGACTTACTTATGATCATTAGCAAAAGAGGTTGTGAGAGTGCTGTGGCGCTAACAATGGCTACATGATCAGGTATCATGACCAACTGCACTCTTTTAAATGATGATTGAGCAAACTTAGTTTCTTATTTTACTCTTCGCATTTGAGGTCTGAGAACACCGTTTTAAAATTCTTGTATAATTTGTTGAGAGATTTGAACCGAGGATTAACGACTGTAAAGCGGACGCTTAAACTTCTACAGCATTTGGCCGTCTATGGCTCTGACGGCCAACAATAAAATATAAGCAATCATTTTGATTTTACCTCAAAAATTTTCCTTTTGACTTCGATATTGATCCGCTGACGATATTTAAAACATAAAAATGTTCTGTAGTTTGATCGGCATCTATTTTTAATTCTAGATCAGCCTGACCAACTTGTTTATTCACAAATTTTCCTTCGTATCTTCCACTAATTGCAACAAATACGTCTTCAACTGCAAGATTATAAAAATTTGAAAATCCAAAATATGCCATGGTAAAAAAGAAGAAATAAAGCGGTAGGTTAGATAATGGAATGGAACGTTCAAAAAAACTGCATTAAGATGCAAAAAATTGCATGTAGCACTTCTAATCAAATGCTGAAAGTTCAAAACCAACTTTAAAATGGACTACAGTTAATTCTGTGATTTTTCGTTCTTTATAATAGCAGCAGTTCTGTGGATTTTAAAAACATTTTCAAAATATTCTAGTTGAAGTAGAAACACCATACCTTCTTCTTTCCTTCTTTTGGTGAGTGGATAGAGATTCTCTAAATATACGCTACAAGTTAATTGCCAACATATTTCGCTTAATTTAATTTTTTTTTTTTATTTTAGCCTTGGAAACAGTTTAAATGATTCTAATACGCAGTAGTATCGCAAAAAAAACTGAGATGCGCAACGATATCATTATTGCTGTGATGCCATGCTTCTATAAACTATGCTAACTGTGGGTATGAGAGGTAGCACAATAATCAATAAGTAAAAGAATGCCAAACAAAATCATAAAACCGCAAACGGTAAAAGGCTGCCAAAATATAGCGCTAAGCAAATTGGCACATGTCGCCATGCCCACAAATTCCCAATTGAGTGCAACTCGCACGGAAAAGAATTTATTTTGAAAGCTATGGTATGACACCCTCTAATCCCCCAAACCAAAAAATCTCGGGTTTGAGCGAATTACGAAAGTGGCCTTAATCAAAGCGAACGCAAGTTATCCAGCATGTGCCTCACGGCGGCGCCATTGCTAATACGACCTCTGCCAAGTTGCCAAACAAAACCATCCAAATGTTTGTACAACTTACGAGGTGTTGTCAAATATTTAGGCTCTTTAAGAAGAATATTAATGCGTTTAAACAAATACTGTTGGATTTTTAACTGGTCTATATTTAAGCTGTAGCTTAATAAGCTTGTGTTCTTTACTCTTAAACCTTATAGCACTGTTAGTTCTGATGCATCGACCGGTTTTTTGCTGCTTTCTGGTCAACATAACTTGCAATTTTTGCGTTCTTCTCTGTTGCTTTTTCGTGTTTTGTTATTGTGGACCAATAAAATAATCTGTCTATTTGTCTGTCTGCTGCGGTTCTCATAGAAAAGCAATTTAAACAGAACCAAAAGCAGTTTTATTTAAAATGTTAAAACCACGCCATACCTTGAAAATATTGTGCCTCCTCAAGCGCCATTACTCTAATTCAAAATGATGTTTTAAAGTGTGAATACACTCTTTGTAGATAGAAGCTGCTGTAGGCGATAGGTAACTAAGTATAAAATAGTCACAGTTTATTGTTATGCTCCAGCGTAGTAGCTTGCACAGCTAACAACAACCAAACAGCTTAAAACCACCTTTGATATATTGTGTGACTCATTTGACTAGCAACAGGAAACGGGAACTCAGCTCATCGTCATGAAATATTTCAGCTCTCTGTTGTCACGACATTGTTTTTCATCAAAGTATTTGCGAGGCAATCACAGCACGAAGAAAAATAAGTAAATCAAATCTTTGTATTGCTAATTAATCATCTTTTCCTCAGCATATCATGGCATAGAAATCAAAGCTGGTAACCTGTTAAGACTTGAATTGTATTTTGTTATGGGCACTGCCACACATGCGGTAGAGCAGTGACCGATGATCCCTTCCCCCTTTAGATCTTGAAAACAAACTAAAAAAGATCATAAACTCAATTAATGAGACAAAACAAAAAGTTGATCTCCAAAGAAAAAGGTCATCAATGTTAAAAATGGGATGAAAAAGCTCCTACCAAAATTTTATCTCCAAAAAAGATCATTATCCTCCAATCAAACTGCAGATTTGAAGCTTTTCCCTTCACGAAATCTTGATGTGGTGTCGGGCACAAGCTGCTATCAAATTGTAGTAAATTTAACCGGCGCGGTAATGTCGTGGTTTGAGCAAACGTTTGGCAGTCAACTAACTTGGGTTCAATTCCATTGTCGAGTCGTGCTGAACACTTTTGAAAACGATATTTAGAGCTTCCCTACTTGACGCTTAGCACGAAAAGGATATTGCAACAAATGGTGGCAAACTCGTTTGTTGAGTCCTTGAATAAGACACTTACTTACTTGAATTCTTCTATCTTTATGTGGCAGACAGATGATGAGGTACAGCAATCTACCAGTCGTGACAGCTTAGTCTGAAAAAGTACTTGCAAACAGAGCATGCATAACCTCACATGCATGAATAAATGAATAAACTAGCAAACCATGAGACAAAGGCAATACGAAGGCTGTCTTTAAAACCAATCAAACGTAGCAAGGGCGAGCTAAAGCGGGCAAGAACGAAAAGAAGAATAAAATGCCTCCTTTCCATAATTTTTATGCTAATACTTTTTGTTGTGCATAGTTTAGCGCTTACGATCTCGAAGATCTTTTTGAAGAAAAATCTCTAAGATTGGAAAAAGATGGTATTATCTTCAAAATTTTAGTAAAAACATTATAAATAGACCACATTTTTCGAATCAAAACTGGGTTTGCCCCTGCAAACAGGCGATAGTGACATAACAGGAAAAAACCGTTTAGGCAAGAAACAGCCTACACAGCATAAGCTGCTTTCAAAGTTAAGCGAGTTTACACACACGCACAAAAGCAAGCTTCAGTAGTGTTGCTGAGGGGCATAGTGGTGAGGAAACGCTTTTCCACTCTGTTTCACACTAACCTGACTGGAAGATGTATATCTCTACTCAGTGCGCTTCCGCACTAATTTAGCGTTTACACACTTCTTTTTCTAGTACTACAAACGAGTTGTTTTTTGGAAAAAAGCCAACAGCCTATTATATTTCTCTACCGCCACAAAAAGATAGATCACTGGCTGGGCCAGATTTTTATGTTAACTAAAGTATTGAGGAATTTGAAACCTGAAAGGCTTTAGAGAGAACATTGCGTTCAAAAAATTACTATGTTTTTTATTGCGTTGCAGTATTTATCTCTTTTCCGAAATTGATCTCCAAAAAGGTTTTCTACCTAAACAGGGTATAGAACATGCAAGGGTGTCAACTCCGGAGAGAAACATTCCCCCAATACCGTAATTTTGAAGAAAAGGATTGAATATTTAGAGCTTTTTTCAAATTTTAACACCAAAGATCTTTTTTTGGAAATCAACTAGCAATAAAGGGTCTTTTTACTTTATTTAAAAGGAAGACCTTTTTTGGACATCAAATTGCATTGGCGGGACGTTGTGCAATCTTTACAATGATAACCCTTTTCTCATCCCCTTATACTTCATTCTGAATTTACGCCACTGATGAAACGATAAACGAAACTTGATATCCAAAACCAAAAAATATTCAATTTTTTAACAAGGGACGAGACTCAAAAGCTCAAAGTAAAAGATCCTAAGAACAAATTGAATTCCTCCAAACAAAGTAATCATCTTACCTATTAGTGAATAGCCACAAAGAGTGTTTGTGATTTGTATCACCGATGTTTACCCACCCACGCTTTACCCAGAGAGATTAGCAAAGCTACTCACCAACTGCGTATCAAGAATTTGTGAAAAAGAGAGAGCATTGAATTTTCCATTAAGTTGTTTTTTCTTTTGTTGTGGTTAGCTTTTGTTTGCACCTATTTTTGTGACACTTATGTCGTTTTTTTTTTTGATAATCAACTTTTGGGAAGTGCTTTTTTGTCCCATTTTCAAACGTAATTGTCCTGTCCGATTCACAGGAATATCATGGCATAATGCCCAAAGTCCCATACATACGTTGCTAATGCTCGCACCAGCAAGCTGTCTTACATATACTTTTGTAAGTTATTATAGTCAAACTTCGATTTTCGAACTTTAATTCTTTCTGAAAGTTCGTTCACTCCGAATTGTTTGAGAATCGAATCATATTTTTGATTACAAATAATGTACAAGAGATTAATTCGTTCACAAGCACAAGATGAATGCTTATTTACCTGCCTACACTATATTTATCATAGCATGAATAAAACAGAAAAGTGTAAATAAAACGAAAGCATAAATAAAACATAAGAGCGTAAAATAAAACAAAAAGATGACAGAAGCAAATTTAATACCATAGCAACACTATAAAGTATTACGTATTGTACTGTTTTGGCTGAGATGTAATGGATTATGGATCACTTTTTTTTGGACCCGTGACTGATGTCTAGTGTATTAAAAAAATTGCTAAATGCAGCTCAATTGAGAATAAAAGCACAACACGACTATCCATCACAGCGTTTGACTCAAATATGTTCACGTTTAGTCAGAGCAGCCACGTGCCGTCGATGTTCGAGAACCGAAACTTTGTTCAAAAACAGAGGCATTTCCAGCTCGCAATTTCTGTTCGAAAACCGAATTGTTCGAATTCGGAGATGTTCAAAAACTGAGGTTTGACTGTGCGTTGTCTTTTGTTCAATACTTATGGCAGTAAGACTGCAAAAAAAACAGATTTTGGAAAAGGGGAAATTTTTCTTCCAGTTTTTGACGAGCCAAACAGTAATTACAAGAACTGAAGTTAATAACGGGAATCATGTTTAACACGTCGGCCCAGACACCGACACACCTGAAGAACCGCTTGCCTCCTGTAGGGGCTTTCATATGCCAGCGAGTACGTCCGTGGCCAAAAAGAAATGGGAGGAGAGAATTGATTCTTCCCTTGACATAATGACATCATCAATATTTAGTACTCTTGCCTGTTTAAAATGTAGACGAGGACTCCTTCTTCCCCCCTCAACGCACACTCACATCCCTTGGATACACCACTGTTTTTCAGTCTTTGGCTTATAAATAGTCGAGACTCTGCTACGTTGAGCAATGTGTCAATATTAAAGAATATAAATTTAAAATATTGCTGCTTTGTTTATTTGCATTACTTTTCGTTTAAATGCATTCAAAGTTGATCAATGGCCAGATTTGCCTTTAAGGCTCTTGTGGTCAGTGTGACGAGTCCATCGCTGCGCAAACTTTTCTAAATTGTGACATCTGATTGATAAAGAATCAAAAAGACTGTAGGCCTTACAAATGAAGCGGGATAATGACGACGTCGGTGATTCCGCAAGCGTCGCCGCACAAGTGAAATAGCAAACACCATCCGAAAAGCTTTGAACTTTTGGACACCAATGGATTTTTAGAAATTAATAAAACACCAGACGTTGTGGCTGTGTGTCGCGCAAAAGAATATTGGTTCTACCTCAATGATGATAAGGTATTTTAAAATTGAGGCGACCTAATGTATCGCTCGAACAATTTGTCTGAATCCAACTTCACTGAGACCTTACTAATTCAGCTCCAAATACATGTAGTTAATCTACCAACTGTAGATCCATACCACGTCTTGTTAGAAATAACAAGTACTAAAGTTCAATTCACAATTAAACATAACCTAAGCTATACTACCAACTGCAAAATTTCACAGCCCAACACTTTTTTTTATTAACAGAAATGTTTTATCGATTTTGGGGTATATTTAGAGTGCTGAGTCCAAAAATGTCATCAGTTTTGTCAAATTGGCTATACTTTCTAAGAGATTAATGTTTTCATAACGGAAGCATTTGATTGAAAAAACCAAAACCGAAGCATTCAATTCATGAGAAAACAACCACCCAACCTATAGCACTGTTATTCGCATGCAGAGAGCATTACCACATCTTGTAACTTTGATGTGTAGTGATAGTGTTGGTGTAATAATATTCCAGGAAAGGGCTAAATCTTGTTTTGAATAGAAGACCATAAATTATCTTGATATTACTCATCAAACTCCAACACTTTGTCAGAAGAATAAAGGGGTTATGATAACAACAGACCCTTTCCTGTCTGATGTACTGTACTTTACCGCATGATAACCAAAAATAGTTAATAAAACCTCCTTCTTGTATGCCAACTGTGCACCAAACACTTTTTACATGTTCCAGAGGTATGAGAGTAGTGCTTCCACAAATAAATTTTCTATTTTTTTTCAATTTAGGAAATCATTTCCTCTTATTTCTTCATTTCAGAATCAAATTTCTTGCCTAATTTCTTCACATTCCTTTCCCTAAAGAATTATTTAGAAATGGATTATTTTTCACACTTGTTTAAAAACCTTGCATGACCTAAAATACACTTCAAAGAATGTTGCATACTGTCCAGAGAAAAATTTATTTCAGTGATATGTTGGTCAATAAAAACTTTCCATGCTTTGTTGAGGAAGCATGCCAATGATTTTGCCCACCGCACTTCTTGTTGCCTATTGTTAACTCCTTTCTTAAGAGAAGTATTCACTTCTGGTGTATTCGTGCGATCTGTTTTTTATGACTGTTTTGCTCATCTACACGGACCTACTAATTCAGTTTGAAGCCCAATTTTTATTAAAGAATATCTAAGGCTGTCAACTTTGGAGCAACTTTGAAAAACCTTTGAATTTTATACACATTTTTGCAATGTTATGTATAGAGCGTAAATATTGTGTTTTATTGTAAATAATCGATGTTGTTAAATGCAATACAACTTTATGAACTTTTGTGTCTGACATATTAACTAACTAAATTCCGTAGCTGAAAACACTGCCGTCAAAAATAAAGAGAACGAGAAAATAAGTCAGCGTAGCAGTATGGCATAATTAATAAAATAATCATCTTTAAAAAAAAGAATTCGATGCAACCACTATGCATCCAAGATGAAAGAGGCGTACGACAACATTGAATTGCTTTTGCAGAAAAAAAGTACGATGGGTACCGTGGCCGATTTCGTTCATCTACAGATGACAAACTTTTTGCTGAGACAGCAAGGAGAATACACAAAGTTTACCTGTTTTATATGTTTGTGGGATAGCAGAACATTGGGTGAAAAGGACATGGCCTAAAAGAGAGTCTATGAAAATGAGTGGAACAAACACCATTAGAGACTCATTAGTTGAACGAGAAAAGATTATTTTCCCCCACTCCACGTTATGCTAGGCTTAATAAAGTCGTTTGTCAAAGCCTTGAACAAAGATGGTGACCACTTCAAATACAGTATCTCTACAACTCTTTCCTTGGTTGGAGTACTAAAAAACTAAAATAGGCATTTTGACAGCCAACAGATTTGTAAACAGATTGCAGAGTCAATTGCAACCGACGCGATGGCGTAGTGATTAGAACGTCCGCTTCACAGTCGGTAGACTTGGGTTGCAATCCCCGAGTCATATATAAATGGTATCCACAGCTTCCCTGCTTGGCGCTTGGCATTTAGGGGAGGTTGTCGAGAACAAGCCGGCAAATTCGCTTGTTGTGTCCTTGGGCAAGACACTTAACCCGACGCCTCCACCTTTATGTGGAAGACAGGTGGCCCAGACACTTCGGAAATGGCAACTCCCAAGCAAGTGCGGACATCTAGTCCAAATTATAGCAATACAAATCGCTTTCTAGTAAATGGAGGATGAATATGGCAAATAAAAATAAATTTTTGTAGAGCCTATATAATCGATGCTGAGTTTGCTGCTTTATCCAGTTGGTTTGCCGTCATAAAGAACTTTTCAGGGAACGACAAAGCAGAAAAGTATATTCAATTAGTACTACATGTATATTTGCTAAACAAAATTAAAGAGTTGGGGGCGAATACCAGCATCAGGGTTTATTTTCTCCACAGTCACTGGAGCAGATTTCCTGAAAATCTGGGCAATTTATCTGAAGAGCAGTGTGAGAAGTTTCTCTGGGCGATAAAGATTATGGAAGAGAGATATCAAGGAAGATGAGACTAGCAAATGATGGCAGATTATTGCTGGAGTCTCCAACATGATTGCAGTGACGTCCACTGCAGAAGAAAGTCAAAAAGGCAGTCATTCAAAAAGATCTAGTCTTACCATTTTTTGTCATTTTCTGTGCTCCTTTGTGATAACATTTAACTGATCTGTATATTATGCCTTTTTTAAGAGGAATAGGCAAACCCTTTTGCAGGTGGGTTACTTTGTGGAGGGTAACAACAAGAATTTTCTGGTCACCAATTTGATAGCGGTTGAAATAAGGTTTCTCTCCGGGTGTTGCTTGGAAAAAATTCAGTAAAAAAATTTTAAAGTACTATGTATCAGCTGGCCACGATAAAAATATATTGGTGTTTCTTGCGACCCTTAGAACATAGTTTTCCAAATTTCATACCGTATAAGGTTGTTGCTACGTTTTTATGCTCTATCAACACTTTTGTTTGTCACTTGATGTCAATTTTGACGATTTTTCTCAATTTAACGCCTATTGTTAAAAATGACACAGAGACTCTAGTAGAAACTCTAGAATAAGCATTTGATGGTAAATATTTTGTTTTCATAAAAGGACCTCTCGGTGAACCACTTGAAAAGCCACATGGATCATTTGGCGGTCCATGGACCATTGGCTGGTAATCACTGGGGTAAACAATAGAGTCAAAATACAAAGCATTAATTCTTGAATGTGACATAGACAAATACAGTACTAACAAAATATATCTCAGGCTTGTTTTACAAACTCAGACTGCTGTTTTTGGTAAATAAAGCACATGCAGTCTCAAGTTATCAAACGGTCCTTTCAAAATGCATTTCAACGCCCCTTTCATCTTGATGCCAATATAACTTTCGACCTACCTTGCTGCGAATGAGCGGAATGTAAAAAGGAATTACTGGCAATGTCTTTGACGTCGCATATTTCACATCAAAGAGTGGTTTGTTTTTTTGTTTTATTTGCCATTTTTATCCTCCATTCACGAGAAAGCGAATTGTATCGCTATACTTTGGACGGGAAGTCCGCACTCGCTTGGGAGTTGCCTTTTTCGAGGTTTATGGGCCACCTTTCTTCCACATAAAGGCGGAAGAAAGGAGAAAAGAAAGGAGAAGTACGTAAAAACTAGCAGAATTAGGTGACCATATCAAGCGTAATGAAAAACAATGAGAGTTGTAGTTGAGTTTATTTGGTAAGCGTAGCGCAATAGAATGAGCGTGAGACATGTCATCGACGACAGCAGGTGAACTCTCAGAGAGCTATGTTGCACGAGGCGTAGCTGACATAAACTTAGTTTGCATTAAAGCTCACGTTTCCGGTTTAAACTATGCTTTGCGTTGTTTGAAGCTTGCTAGGAAAAGCAAAGCGTCAGACCAGGTTCCAACAGAAATCTGGTGGACAGCTTACGACTTGCAGGTGTAGTGCATGTTTGCAAAAACAAAATCGATGCAACCATTGCAAAAAGAACACAAGAAAAATGTGCAAATTTTGTAAAGTACTGTTACACCCAAGTTGCGCCAACGATTTTCACACAAAATTTGACTGCGCAAAACAATCGCGTACTTTCATTTCATCATGACTTTCCCTATTTTTCATACGTTTCGAAAGTAGAACATTGCTTGCAGAGGCGTATGCAAAAAGCTTCAGAGGGGGCCCAAAGTTTTGTCACAATCGTGTGACGGCACAAATCAACTTTATGGGGAGTGCCGAAGGCACGGAAAATCGAAATCCAGGGCGAACTTCGAATACTTGCGAAAAACCAGCTTTGGTTTTGCTCTACGTTTTTTTTATTTTAGGGTCTGAGTGGAGGCCATGGCACAGTGGCCTCCCCCCCTCGGTACGCTAGTGATTGCTTGTTAAACTTGCTGTTGCACTGAAGCCACAAAGTGAAAAACTGCATAATATGCCGCACTTTCTCTGTCTATCTGCGCTCACATTCGCCAAGGCATTGCAAATTATTATTCCACCCAAGAAAACAAAAGTAAACTTAGAAAACTAGAAATTTCTTCCTAAAATAATGTTTGGTATTAATGGGTTAATACGACCCAACAATTCGTTTTTCATACTAGGCTAAGATCCTTCCAAATTAATGGCAACTCAATCCACGACTTCTTTGGTATGTACTCGCAGAAAAGCAGCTTACTATACAAACGTCAACTCTTCATATTGAGCCGTTACCACTAGAATTACCAAGATTTTTTTTATATCTAGAATTACATCGGTGCCCTATAGGACACCATCAGTAATGCGGCATTTTTTCTGTGTAACTGCTGGTGCTTTAACCGTTATTATGCATTCTACATGAAGGCAGTTTCCAAAGAACACACTTGCATTCAATTTGTATTGTAGAAAACCGATTCCGAGTACTTTTTATTTTCGATGATTGTACTCAGCAGCATCGCTGCCGCCACGCCCAACTACTAAAGTGTCCGAAATGTAAACATAAAAGATTTGCTGTAGCGATTTTACAAATGTTACTGATTAGAGAAACTACATTTGCTCTGAGGAAGAAAACAATATAACCTCATAATTATTTGGCTGCGACAGGCAGCTATCAATAACAAAAGAGATTTAAACTCGAAATTAAGGTTAATAGGCCAATACGTAAGAGTGTACAATGCTTTCTGGCGTCATATAGGACACCGTGGTAATTCTAGGGTAAAAAATTGAAAAAACGCTATAATTCCTTAAACAAATATCCTGAGATCGTGCAATTCAGCAACATCACGTAAAGTAAGTTTCGTTAAGAGTCAAGGAATTTCAGAACAAAAGCTCTTAATCCGAAGCGGGAATTGCAAATAAAGGAAGACCCGGGGTCCACACCTTGGTAATTCTAGTGTTAAGTCCATTGCTTTATGATTGCAGTTTGAGAAAGCATTGCCCACGGTTGCCAAGCACTTAGCGCTGCTTTAGAAAAGGACAGTTTGCGTGATATCAAAAAAGCAATTCACGCAGAGCCAGTCGGCAGAGCGCTACTTTTTAAGTAGCAGTATCGTTAGCGCCGCTACTTTTCGACTTTTGTAGCGAGTAGCGGTAACTTCGCTACCGTATGTTTTCACAAAGTAGTAGAAGCGAGGCTACTTTTGCAGAATTTGTAATGTCGCTACCGCTACTCTTAACATTATTATTTTATACTCTTAACACTATACTACCTGTACCTCTACTCTTTAACAGAACATTACCTGACAATATTGAAAACGATTTTTCATTTTAGCCTGCTGTTAAGCATAGTTTGCGATACCTGATTATCAAGTACTAAAAATGCAAAAGCTTTGTGGGAAAGCAATCTGTGTCAAGCAGGAGAAATTACAACTCCATTGTTTACTTTTCATTCTAGTCAATTCGTTATTAAAAATTGCCTGATGGTGACTGCAAGAATCCTATAAACTATTTCATCACCTTTTTAGACCAAAGCAAATCTTCCGATTTCACGAGCCGCAATAAAATGGCTCAAAGACTTCCAACCTCCTTGAGAGTTAAACTTACGATTATTACTTTTTACGTTCCGCTGAGTTGTTAGTATGATTGAAGCGTCCTTTTTAAGCAAAAGGGGTAAATAGTTTCCAATAAAATTAGAAAAAAAATATGATAGGCAATACATTCGTAACTGCAATTGTTTCAATCAGGATTTATTATAGCGCAAGCTTAATTTGTCTGTGGACAGCTAGGGCTTTCAGAAAGGAGACAGACAGTACCCTAAATTGCACAAGCTCAATATATGTCAATAGCTTATCCCGGAGTACATGTCTGCTTGATATGGCCTACTGCTTGCTATTAAAATTTGCTGAAAATGCAACTCAAACGGCTGATCATACGAATGATTATTTTTGTGTGGTGGCTTCGAAAAAAAGCCTATGTATTTTGATGTAGAGTAATGCTTAGTAGTAAATGGCATGCTTGTGCTCCAAGTAGCTTGACGAGATATCCCAATGCTCATATAGCTTTTTTCGAACACGTGGAAAGTCAAAAATGTGATTTTTGTTATTGCACCTTCAAACTAGCTCGCTTTTAAGCGTCTCATTCTGGACGCAAATATAGAACCATTGTCCATTACAACCAGTCATCAGCTTTGAATTGTAAGTACTTTACAAAACACTCACGTATTTTTGGACCAAGCGTGTTTATTATGGAGCGCCTATTGCGAGTAAAATGAGCATTGTAATATCATACATTTTAAATATTGCAAAATTTGGGCTTAAAATAGCAATTAGCGACCGCCACTTCTTCCCCAAAGTAGCCGTAGCCCGTTACAATTTTAGTTAGATTTCGGATAGGGGAAACTTTTCTTCCATATTTTCAAGCCATCCTTAAATATAAAACTCGGTTATTCACATGGAGTCGCTTTTGCTCGCGTTTTATTGAGAGGTGCAGTGCAAAAACGATAATACTCTTGTTGTAAGTATTTAAATCCGTGAAATTTAAACTTACCTTCAAAATTTCAGATTAACATTGCCCTGACGAAATTTCCAATAGGGGACAAGAAGCTTCGGTGTTCTTTTTGTTATATGAATTTTATTATGTTAAATAAAGTACTGCTTATTGCATTGGTTTGGCTGATAAAAATAATTTTAGTTAAGTAGCGAGTAACAGTAGTGTCGCTACTATTTTAAGCAAGTGGCGCCGCAAATTTTAGAATAGCAAAATTTGAAAAAGAATAAATTTCTTCTGGGTAAAAAGATCTAAAAGATGTGGTTTTCGCACTATTTCTACAAAATAACCAAATTCAAAGATGGTTGCCACTGGCATCATGAAAATAAGCAACTTCATTTCGGTTTCGACACGTTCAGAACACTCAAAACAAACAGCTATCATTGTTAAAGGCTGTCACTACATAATCTTTTTTGCAGTTATTCAATGCAAAGGCTAAGGCAATTTTTGTCACACATAACTACGGCTACATAACATGCACTAAAGCAATTGTTTCAAAACTATTCTGTGGCTTCGGGCATGGCAGTCATTAGCCCACAAACACAGTAGATTCTTGGAGATTTTAAAACATCCAGAGAATCCCAATTAGTTGCTTTTTTCTCCTCATCCGTTGGGTTAAAAATGAAATATGTGTTCGCCACATTACGGTCTCCTTTTAAAGAACAGCTGCCATTGTTTGTTAGAAACGTAACAAACAAATCTTCAACAGGGTAACTGCAAAATAAAGAATTTGTTTTATACTTTTTCAGTTAAATAAGATTGTTGAAACTATTTTTGCGAATATTGGACCACAAACATACAGGTTTTTTTTACGTTGACAAAATGTTTTAAGCGTCTAAAAAACGCAATACGCATATGATTTCCATAAGCACCACTAGGTTTTCCAATGCTTAAATGCATTTTAATTAGCTTAATCAACTACATAATAGTATCAAACGTTTTTGACAACCTGCTTTGCCTTAGTCAGGTGCCTTAAGAGAAAAAAATAGTTAAGAAAAATTATTTATTAGTTAGAATTCTTAAATATGATGACTCTTTTATATCTGAAAATGCAGGTCTAAATTTAGCTTAAATTTTTTCTTCACCATCTTGTTGAGACAAAGCGTGTTGCCGAAAACGTTTGTAATATTAAGATCAAACTAATAAAAAAGCATTTAAACCTTTATCAACGGAGTGGTGTTTATGGCAATTATATGCTTACTAGCAGGCTCTGCCGGCGTCGCGCGCAGGGTCTCATCAGTAACGTTGGAGTTAAAAATATCGTTGCAACCGGCCACGCGGGCTTCATCTAATTAGGAAGTTGTCAAAATAATAATAAAAAGTTGATAATTTTTCTGCTCATTCAATTCTCGTTTCTAAAACAAATGTTCTTTAAAAAGTGATCAAATTTGGTTGTCAAAATGGGCAGAATAAGCATAGCCTATATCCCATAGTACCAAACTTTCTATTCCTTTTAGTGAGAGACAACGGGAGCATAATATAACTTAAACTGGGGAATGGCAGTGCCAAAGTAACGACTCTTCAAAAATATAAACATTGGGTGTTAAGTAGTAGGCGTTTTTCACGACTTGGTGTGCTCCTCGTAATCCAATTTGTGACTTATAGGTCCTGGCTACGCTTTAGATTTGTGTGCTCCGTTCATTGCGTACGCAGGCAAGAGTCCATGCGTTTTACTTTGTTAGGAAGTATAGTAGAAATCTCTTCCATACGGTGTGATTTTACACAGAGATGTTTTTTCTTTTGATTTTCACTTAAACTTTCTCAAGTCCCAGCCGGCTACGCCTTAGGTTTCCCGTTTTCAGTTTATGCGTGCCGTGGGGAGTTATCCTTACTTTGCCCTCTAATTTCTAGCCTTGATCTCGGTAGCTCTTTAAAACTGTTATCAAGCAAAAGTAGCAAAAATGCTTTTCCCAAACGTAGTGAGAATTTACCCCGCTAAGTCTAGCCATCAGCTACACAGAATTAAAGTTATTGGTTCGGGCAGCTGCGCCGGCTTCACCGTACAAACATTTGTGCGAGCAGTAGCCAAAAGTTGCAGTAAATGGAATCCATAGTTTCCGTGCCCGTAATGTTGCTGATGTTAACTCTATTATTCACCGTTACAACTGACAGACAAAGTATGATTTCATTAACTCTGATTTGCTCTTTCCAAAAAGTAAATCGGGAAACATAGTCAAAAATGATGGTAACGTCAAAATTGTGATCGTTTTTGCAGTTACAGAAATAAATTAGGTAGTGGTAAGCCGATTTCACGATTTCGTGTGCACCTTTTCGTGCCTATATTTGTAATATTTAGTTCCATGACTTTAATACGTGGCTTATTTCGCTTTGCTACGTAAATGGAGAGCTGCCACTTCAAAATTGAAACCTTAAATTTTTTTCTAGAAATGACTTTGTCCAGATCCGACCTCCTAGTATTCTTATAGCACCTCTTTAGCGATTCTTCTTCTATAGCGCCAGCCCATTTAATTTTTCTTCTATTTTGGCGATGACGCGAGACATGTAAATTTCATTTTCGTGGATTGAGCGTTCCAACGTATGGCTGGTGCGACGGCAGTGCTCCCGCAAATTCAATCAGGCGATTACTTAGGCGCTCTTTTGCCAGTGTTTTAAGCTGTGTTGTCAAACATAACGGAGTATAAAAAAACCAGAGCCAGTATACTGCTGTACATATTTTAATTAGGACGTTTCGCTAAACACTGCTAGCATTGTCAACCAAAATAGTGCAACTGATTGCTTTAAAATTTGATAAACTACGGTCAAGTGTAACATTTATGACGTGACAATTCAATTATGAAAAAAGAAAACAATAGCTATTACATACTTTAGGGTCAAAGTTATTTCTGTTAAATTAGTGAGACAATGACTAGGAATAAAAATAAAACAAAATTTACACATTAAAAAGGTATAGTGGGTGTGAAGCTTCATCTGAGTTCAATTGTGGCTGCAGTTTTTGAATGTATAACGTTTATTAATACGTAATTTTCGCCAATTAGTTTCTTGAGCCAGTATATGTGGATTGTGAAAGTCGATTGTGTAATCTGGATTTTCCCGTAAATGATCTGTAACATCGCTTTTTCCAAATGTAATCGGGTCATGTTCTTCCAATCTTGTTTTTAAATTTCGTTTACTTTGTCCAATATAAGTCTTTTTACACGAGCATTGAAGTTTATATACTGTCCCAGTGAGGTGTAGTAGAGCCTGTTTATCCTTATTTCTGAATAGGTTTCCAATCGTTGATACGCTGTGATTCATCCGAAGGCAAAAGTTTGCTTTTATTTTATTTTCTAAAAAATGATTGATTTCTATATTGGACAAAGTAAACGAAATTTAAAAACAAGATTGGAAGAACATGACCCGATTACATTTGGAAAAAGCGATGTTACAGATCATTTACGGGAAAATCCAGACCACACAATCGACTTTCACAATCCACATATACTGGCTCAAGAAACTAATTGGCGAAAATTACGTATTAATAAACGTTATACATTCAAAAACTGCAGCCACAATTGAACTCAGATGAAGCTTCACACCCACTATACCTTTTTAATGTGTAAATTTTGTTTTATTTTTATTCCTAGTCATTGTCTCACTAATTTAACAGAAATAACTTTGACCCTAAAGTATGTAATAGCTATTGTTTTCTTTTTTCATAATTGAATTGTCACGTCATAAATGTTACACTTGACCGTAGTTTATCAAATTTTAAAGTAATCAGTTGCACTATTTTGGTTGACAATGCTAGCAGTGTTTAGCGAAACGTCCTAATTAAAATATGTACAGCAGTATACTGGCTCTGGTTTTTTTACTGATAACGGAGTATGTTTTGTTAAAAAGCCGCCAACATAATTCGGTAATTGAACGGAAAACGCTTTCAGCAGTCATCAGTTTTCCTTTTGGAAGTTCTAACGGCGATTAATTTGTATTGTTTTCATTTGTTTATTACTTGTCCCGAAAACACATATAGATCCCTTTAATTCAAAAACTTGCCATCGCAACATAACTGAATGGCTGCAGCTTGCTTCAGATCATCTTCACATCGTTGCAGAGCTTTTAGTTGGCACTGCTTACCTTTTCTATAAACCGTTGCAGGATAAGCAGCTTTGTTTTTCACCCACAGTTGACTTTTGAAGATCTGACTGTTGCCCAATAACCGCATATGTAGTACGCCCACCAATTTGCACACAGTCCACAGGACTGATTGAAAATGATCTCAACCGTTGGTAAGTTGGCACTTACAGCACAATTCTAAAGGAGCTTGATAATCAGGATCGGAACGCTCAGATATTTTTTCTTTAGGTCCATTGCAGACCGGTTCTTCCACAGCAGCTACTGATTTTATTTTGTGAGGTCTTCGCGTAATTGGAAGAATGTCAGAGGTATACAACGGGTTACTAAAAGTAAATACTTTGCTAGTTGAGGGTGCTTCTGAGCAGCCACTAGTGAATTTGTGCCTTTTTAGTTTGTTTCAGTGTTTTCTTTAAAAACAAAAAAGGTGCGAATTCTCGAAAACCTGTCCGGCGGATTCGTGTTGAAAATTGAACGGTGCATAAAAAAAGTCCGAAGGTATTTGGTAAATCGCTTCAGTTTGTAAAAATGTTTGCAATTGTGCTTGCAAAATGTTCAACCAACTTTTACGAGTAAATGCGTAGAAGACAACGAAAAGGAATCCAATTTTGAACCGACGCTTTTTTAGGGTAGTGCAACGTCTCACATAAACATTGCATGGCTGTGACCCAACAGCGAGTGACTGTGAACTAAGTATCGCGCTCGCCATTATCATACTTCTTTCGTATCATAAATTATCTCTCAAGCAACTAACATAAAGTAAGATCAAAAAGGTTTTTTCTCTTTTCCTGGCCAACTTCACTCGTAGCTATAGCAAGCAAGCAGCAATAATAATAGCAATAATCTATACTACAGACAGAATTTTCTGTCTAAGTGCGTGTATGTGTGTGTGGAGGGGGGTGTGCTTGTGTTTAACTCGTCCGAAACTACTGGACGTACGAGCATCAAACTTCGCACGATTGATCACCACCCCAAAGTGAGTGCTATGAGGGGGTTCGTGACGTCATGATGACGTCATAATCAAAGATCATTTTTAAAACTTGCATTTTTGACCAAGGAACTCGGTTTTGGCTTAAACGAAAGCCAGCACCTAACTTACCAACTTCAACAAATTTCACTTCTTTAGCATCTCACATGACGTCATAATTAACAATTAATTGTAAAATATGTTTTCTAATTTGTTCAAGAAGTACTCATTGTACAAAGGCAATTAAACGGTGTTTTGGGAAATATTTAACAAGGTGCCCTTAATAAAAAACACTTTACAACAATCTAAGCTTAAGAGACAATAAGCATGCTTCTTCGCTTTTTTCTGCTCGCTTCACATTTGCTCCGTGGTGTCATAAGGGGTCTGTTTCGATCAATACAGTCTTTCGCCAACACAAATTACGATATGGTAATTTTTTCAAAAATTGCAAAAGTTTTGCTGAGTTAGTTTACTAAAAAGCAGATTGGTAACCCCATTACTCAACTGCTTTACATAATTGTTTCAACAAGTTAAACGATATTTTTAAGTCATTTCGATAATGCATGATTTGTACCTTTACTATCTGTTTTTATACTAAAAAAAATTGCGAAGTGATAGAGAGTTTCTAAGACCTCTCTAAATTAAAGAAAACCGTCCTACCATCGGCAACGGGGGCCTTGGGAGCGATGTTTTAATTAGTATCAATTTATTGCTTATGGTCTAAAAACATAATTTGGTTGAAGCCGGCTAAACCGATTTTACTCACCGGACACAACTGACTGGTAGCCCTACCGGGCGACGCCGGAGGAACCGGCTAGCTATAACTAACAGCAAGCAGCACTCAAACTTTAGTTTTGCCACAAGACATCGTTTTTCGAGGAGTTCCAAACTGGAATTGGTTAAAATCTATATTTTTTCTTGACAATACAACTCTAATTTCATTCGGCTTAAACAGTAAAAAAGCACAGAGCTTTCAGTTTCTGTTTAACGCAAAACACACCATTTTTTGAGGAAATGTATCAGTTTTTGCAAATTACAAATGAATAACCTTCTCGCACTTGCCAGCTCTGAAAATTAAGAATAAACGAAGAATATGACTGTACCAATTCTAGTTTCAAGCCTTCCAAAAAAAGATTATTTTTTAATTGAAATGTAGCTGACAGCTATGGGCTGTGACAGCTTACCAGTCATGATCGAAAACACCTTGAAAAGTGAAGAAAAAACGTGGATTTTAATTTCGATCTCTTAAAAAACGTTTTACATTAAAACGTAGCCTTTTTTATGTTAATTGCTTGAAAGATGCTTTTTTTATCTTAGTTGCTTCAAAAGGCGCAGGGTGAAGTAGGCGGGGTTCCTCAAAATTTTTTCTTGAAAGGCAGTTTCCGCGCAAATGCAGTAAAACTATGTGGTTTTAAATAGAGAGTAGACGTTACTACTTATTGTAGTAAGCGCCTCTAAGTGTCATCCCGTAGTTTTAACAATAGTGAAAAAAACACTTCAATTTTTTTTTTACTCGATTCGAAAGCTGCGTTTACCAACCTCGCGATTATTAGCATCTTCTAATTTTTCTTTTATCTTTACTATGGTAAATTTTTGTATGCTTTTCACAGAGATATTTGCAACCTCTTTTTACCCAATTAGTAAATGGTTAATTAAAGCTTATTAAGAGCGAAGAAAATATTTAGCCAGCTATATTACCGCGACTATCATCGAGGGCTCAACTATCATCAAAGCTTCAGAAGAGTCTCAAACTTCAATCATTTTTTTCGCCACAAAACCTGGCCAGAAAACGACGTTTCGCTGTTTTTTGTACCTGGGACAAAGCTTCTTAAAAATTAATTCAATTGTTTTGTGCTTGATATTTGAAATCAGTTGACAAGACTCTGTTGCAATTTGTTATCGCCTATCAGTAACATTTCTCTCCACAGTGCCATAATAAACGAAAAACATACGTCAGAGGCAGAAACAAAGCGTGCAGTTATACCCGAACCAATGTTATCGACAAACTTTAAAGTATGCAAAATATTGGAGTTCTGCAAGGACTGAGTGAAACGTTACGTTATAATGGGTAAGTTGGCGTCATAAATGAAGTCGTTAGACTAATTCTGCTTTACAACAACGGCGTGGAAACAGCGCGTTATTGTACGCGCCAACTATTGTTAATTTCGTTAATGCATTTTACAAAAGACGATTCTAATTAAAATTATAGGGGCTAAAAAATACTGAAATAAACGCCTTCTTTTTGCGATTGTTGACATAATGAACTCACTCTTTAGAAGTCTACTTTTTTCCAAATATTTAAATCAATCGCTTTATACCTTGCTTTTGTCTAACCTTAAATGCATTAACTGAGGGCAATACAGCAAAACAAACTTGCAATATGAAACAACAGAAGACTCCTTTGAGTTCCGTAAAGTAATTAATTCACAATTTTCAAAATTTAGAAATCTAATGTACCACAACGAAATAAAGAGTTAGATTTGAATTTCAAATCCATGAGTTGCTAGTAACCCCAGCCACAGGCTCTTTAATATCTTGAAGCAGTCCGGGAAACATACCGCGGAACCCTGTAACTTTATTTTTTCCCTAAAAACTTCTTTTTCACAAAGATTTTTCATCACTGCAGATTTACTGGTGGCACGGCGCAGTATAAATTAAGTTACCAATCACAATTACAAATAAAAATAGAACTTACTCAAAAGCTACTTCGTCAGTCACTACACCATGTTCTGGAACTTCAAATGAGTTCTGTCCTTTAACCTCAAGACTAACTTCGGTTCCATCCACAATGTTTAAAGTAGTGCCAAGTCGCAAAGCAACAGTAGCATTGCTCACCACGTACGAACCATTGGCGATTCCTCGGCCTTGGAATCTGATGCTAATCCGCTTATAATGGCCTTGAATAGACATATTTCGATCGTCAATAAACACTCTCATTCGTCCCTCAAAACTGCTTGGGCTGAAAACAATAATATAAATATTGGGTACGCCTACTTTGCTTTTGTAAAGTAAATCATGCATTTATGAGCAGTTTATGTGTTGCGAATGCTACAGATAGAAACACACGGTCATCAACATTTCAGAGGTCGAGTGATGAAAAGCAAAAACTAAATATCTTATGTTCTAAGGTAGGGCTACTCTTGCCTACGAACTAATTACATCAAATCTGATAGTAAAAAGTAGGGTAAGTTTTTGTTACCACAAAATGGTGAGAAACTTGCATTTATTTGTAGCAAAAGTTGCAGTAAAGAGTTGCATTTATGCACAAGCACTTGAAACGACAGGAATTTACTCAAGAGATCTATTTACATATAATGCTAAATATTTCCAAACATTCGCTGTGGAAAAATCGCGACCTTTTGCCAATAGTTTGCCTAGCGCTGCTAAAACTTCGCTCCACAGAGCATGAAGTTGCTTGGCAATTTAACAATTTGGCATACAGTTCTGGACTGATGTTTAGCCGGGTCATTGCTACAATTGCTTTTAGGTCACTATTCAGTTCGAATCGGTGATCAAAATACAGTTTCATTCCGGGTGGATCGCTGTCAAATTCAAATATGTAACCGCTTTCGTATGCTTGAGCAATGGTATATTTTGGGCTCTCTGCTTCTTCTATTTCATCAACAAGTTTAATATAACGTTGATAAATTTCTCTAAGGCTTCTAGGAAGACTCTCAGCCGCTACGGCTTCCTTCGCTCTCACTGCTAAGTGCCCTCTATCTTCGAGAGCATTAACAATCTCAAGAACTTGCGGAAAGTTTTTGGCATAGTATTATGCTGCCTTCAGCCAACTTCTCCATCTCGTGACTACGAGTTGCGGGGGACTGTTGATTGCTGAAAAATTTGCTCTGCGATCTTTATTTTTTACCACTAAAGTTATTACTGCAGCAATTAGCTTGTCAGCATCCTCATAGTTTGCACGGATTCGTTGAGCTGCATCATGCAAACCATGAGCCACGCAGGTAATGTGAAAGATCCTCGGATACGTTTGTTTAACAACACGACCTACTGCTGTCATGTACCTGGCGGCATCTGTGAGCAATAAAACAAAATTTTCTCTGTCTGTTTGGAGGGTGCGAATTGCATCATCTACGGCATGTATAACAGTTTGTTGATTTGGTAAAGAATCAAGAATCTTGCAGTACAACAGGTGACTTGTGTCTGGCTGTTCTATATCTTCGACTAGGGTGTTTACATATTTGCACCCTGAAATATTAGCTTCATCAATGACCATAAAAATGACCTTATCTAAGAGAATATTGCAAACTCGATTAACTTCACGTTTTCCCATATCATCAATTCGCTTTCGGCATGTTGACTCGGATGGAGCTTTTTGACCAAAAACATACTTAAATAGGGCCTGCAGGTCAGGATTGTTAAGTTTGTAGAGGAGAATATCTGCTGAAAGGAAAGCAAATGTCACTTTGCCAACATAATCATTCCAATCGAAACTAGTTGTTGGTATGCTTAGCGGATGCTGTCGGTGCTGCGATGTGGACGACAGGGCTTTGTGATGCATTGTATTCTGACGATATTAGTCAATTGAAAATTCCCTGTCATGCGACACAATTGCAGCGAATAGTGTACAGAATAGTTCTCCACGATCAGTGCATTCCCGTAGGGTAGCGTGCTGCGTAAACTTGCACCATGGAAAGTGACGATTGCGCTTCTTTTGGAAATTTTGTATAACTTTTTACAAATTCTATTACATGATATTGATATAAACACTAATTCTTTTTAAAGAATACTGTATATCTAAAAATCAAATACTTATTCTTTGTAAATGACCAGCAACTCGCAGGAGCAACTTTATTTAAGGGTAGGCCTACCGGTAGCGTAAAGTCGATTTTACTGACTGCTCTATTCCGTAGACTGTCATCTTAAACTTAACAGATGTCAAGGTTATCGTTTCTTACTTGCAAAATAACTAATGCACCTTTATATGCACACAGTTTAACTAAGCTTTCTCAACAAGAATTGACCTCAAAAGACAAGACAAAGCCTATTTCCGTTTGAGAGGGCTTGACCAAAAGCCAAGTCATACTTCCACTTTTAATTGAGTTTGGGCACTTGGCTAGGGCTGTAGAACTTCTAGCCTGCAAGCCAGTTGTTGCGTCATAGATAACATTGAGATGCAGCTATCCATCACATAGCTCTTTGTTATGCAAATAAAAGAGAAAAGAACTATACTGAAATAGTTTTATAGCGTGGTTTTTAAATCACACTCTTACATTTTTGAGCAAAACTTGATAAAAGTTGCATGTAAAAAAAGTTGCAATACAAAATTCCTGGAAACAGCTTAAGACATCGTACTACATAAATTCTGAGTATTTAGGAAGCTGTCGGAAGCTGTAAAAAAAGTTGCATATGTTGAAAAAACTTGCCCTAGTAACAAGGCAATCATATTGTCTTAACAGTTAATTGAAAATCAACAGCATCTCGATGAACATGATTAGTCGGCTTGTACTGTGTTATTGTACTATCTAATTTATCACTGGTCGTGTAAAGTTGGATGTGCTTTGTGCTTGCCTTACAGAACGTAACTGCTAGCAAAAAGAAAAATTTAAAGCTTGCCTGTATACAATAATATCTGAGTTCTCTGGTTGAGAAAATCTGAAAGGAAATGCTTGGTCAACAGCATTCCAAGAATCAATCCGTGCCTTGGGAGAAATCGCTGTAGTAACGTTGTTTCTGATCACAAACTCACTAATTGCTGCATTGGAAAGCACAGACATTGCTTTCAGCATCGGCATCTGCAAGATAACTGTAATTTTAGCCATTGTCAACAACTAACGTCATTGCCGGCGCATTGGTGTAATGGTTGGAGCGTCCGCTTTGCAGTCCGTAAACGTAGTTTTTGTTCCCTTGTCGAGTGACACCAAAGTCTATTAAGATAGTACACAGTATTCCTTCGAGTATCGCGGTTAATGCGTTCTAGACCCCACCGCGATAAGTCAAAAACCGCGAAGTGGCGGTACTATAGAATTCCCGGCGCCTTTTGGCTAATACAGGTGTACAGTACATGAACGCTTACTTTTCGACACATATTCATGCACATCAGTATTCATGAACGCTTACTCTTCTGAAAACTGAAGGATAAAGAACACGGAAAATTAGTAATATTTTCTGTTTTGTTTATTCTGAACACAATCCGATATTGTCATTGTAAGGGTTAACAGTACAGTACTGCAATCACAAATAATGTACTGTACAGCACTTACAACTCCAAGATACCCGAGACACAGTTAACAAGGTGAACAAGAATGGCGTGATTACGCGCAGACAATCAGCGATGTGATACGCAGCCAATCAAACAATTTTTTTTTAATACCGCGATGCACTGAAAGCCGCGAAACTTGAACCGCAAAGTAGCGAGGGTACATTGTACACAGATCTCCTGCATCGCACTCAGCAATCCGAGAAATGCGGAGTAATATAGGAAACTAAGTTAACTCAGTCATGATTAATAAAAAAGTCAGTGGGATTCAATGGCATGATCACTTGGCTACTGATGATGACGCGACACCAAGTACATCCATTACCTAAAAATAACTAATTTTCTGCTTTTAAAAACTTGTATGCATGTTTGAGACGCATATCATTGAAGATTTGTCTTTATCTCTGTTTTACGTGTGTATGATGCAACAGAGAAAGCTACAGCTTACAATTTCGAAACATTCCATCAATTGGTATACAAGGACCAAAGATTTTGAAAAATATTTAATTCAACCGAAGTTACAAAATTATTGATGCTCGTAATTACAAATCATTAAAATTTTGGAGAAATCTATTCACCTTCTCAGGACCTGCGCCAACTTCTTCTCCATTGACGGATGCGGGAGTCGAAAATGGATATCCCATCGGTCTTTTATCGGGATATGCCTGGCCACTTGCTCCACAAAAGCTCATGCTTCCACAAGAAGTTCTTACATGGATGGCATCTAGGGTGTTGTCGCTCACGAAAACACACAATCTCCACTGTTCACCTTCCTGTTTGCATAGTAAATTTTATTACAATTTAACATCACGCCAATAAAATAGAAAAACGTAACCACCAGCTCAAAAAATGTACGAACACTTCCGTTTCTTTCTACGAAATAGAGCAGTTCTACTAAACGGAACATCTTTAAGCATAGAGTGTTTTCTCAACACAAACACGCAAACAACAATGTTCAGCATGTTGCAAAAAATCTAAAAACACGATATTTTTGGCTAACTTTCAGCCAATTCTCTCTCATTGGCTGTATCTAACAAGTGGTATATTCACCATAAGTAATATCAAAAACTTAGTTAAAATCTTTTAAGGAGTCTGACAAATGAAAAATCGGGCATCAATACCAAATTGTAAAGTACTGTGCTAAGTCAAAAGAATTGGTAATATTGTAATTGAATTTATCTCTAGATTTTGTTGCTGTGGGATTCGAACCCACAACCACATCAAGCAATCAAAAAATGGCCATTTGCTTATAGGTGCTGTCACAAATAATAATTTGAAGCTGTTTTTAAAACTGATGTTTTAATGCATGGGTTTTTAACCTTTCGTGGGTCACGGACCCCAAAAACATTTTTTCGAAAGTTACGGACCCCTTTAGTTTAGAATTTAGAAGAAACATTACTGCATTGGCCAGAATTAGCTATAATCATCGTACTAGTAGTCAAAAAGTTTGTAGATCAAACGTAGCGTTGAATAATTAAACGAATATCAGTCGATAATAATCCAATCCAGAATTAACTAAATTATACAATAATAATAACGCAAAACCTTTGCTTTAAAAATAAATCAGAAAGAAAAGCACTCGTAAAGTAACCGAAAAACTTTGGTAAAAAACAATCAAAAAGAAAATGGTTGAAGCAGCGCCGAAAACTCGTAAAATAAGTTCAACACAAATAAGTTTTTAAGATTTTATTTCAATGCGAAGGTTGTTGTTGTTTATTTTCAACAAGAACACAAATTTGTGGGATCGTTTTTGACAGGGCAAAGCGCATATTGTGCTTAGCATCCAACCTATTTTGCTTTTTCGTTTTGATGGCAAGAGGAGCCGAAAATCCTGACTCACAGAGTTAAGCTGTAGCAAAAAGAATGAGAGCAACCATGGCTCTCTGTACCAGGAGATGATAAACTTGTGTCAAGGAACACCAGAATTCTGCTACGTTCTTTGAATTAAATCGCTTCTTAGCATTTGCATTGTCCTCCACTCAATGAGGTCATCTTTTGGCAGATCTTCATCACAAACAGCATCTAGATCTGCAAGAAATGGATTGCAAATCCGTAATTCAAAATTCACATCATTTGAGCAATAACTTTTTGAAGACTGCTGCAATTTATTTAAATTTTCGCCCATATTTCCGCGCAGGAAGAGAGCCAGAACTTCAGTATTATCGATTCGGCTTTGAGAGATCACTTCCTCCAGCATTGGGAAGTTAGCAAAGTTGTCTGTCTCTAGTCTCCTTTTCCATAAAGGAAGCTTTGCTTGAAAAGCTTGCAATCTTTCGGTAACATCCATGATGATTAGATCTGGTCCTTGAATTGACAGGTTTACTAAATATCTGCCAAGTAAGCTAAATCATAGAGAAACTCCTTACAGTCAAACTGCAGTGAAAAAGGATTTTGTTTTTACCTTAAAAAATGAAACATGTTTTCTCAGTTCCATCAAACGCTTCAAAACTCGACCTTTTGAAAGCCAGGGAACTTCTGTATGATATAAAAAAAACTTCAAATTGCGCACCCATTTCTTGACAAAGCATTTTGAATATACGATGGTTCAAAGCTCGAGCTCTGACAAAGCTGACGACCTTCACAAAAGTAGACAAAATTTTTTTTGAATTTGATGATAGAGTTTTTGATGCCACTGCATGTCGATGCAAAAATCAAATGAGTCATAATGATGTGAAGAACTTCTTTTTTTTATCAAAGAAGCAAATGCTAAAGTTTTTCCAAGCATTGCAGGCGCTTCGTCGGTACATAAACTACCAATATTTCTCTTCCAGTTAAAGTCTTGCTTGGCAAAGAAATTGTTCACCATCTGTAATACGTCTGCAGCCTTAGTAGTTTCAGATAAGGGATCGCAAAATAGGAATTCTTCTTTAATTGCATCGGCGCGCATATATCGAACACTAACCGGCTTTGCCGGCATCGCCCGGCATGGGCCCTCCATCAATAATGTCGGGGTTTAATATTTTGGTTCATTCAGCTGCACCGGTTTCACCCATCGGGCTCTTGTCTGAGTGGTAGCAAAAAGGTTTAACTCTCCACACCTGCACACGAAATCGAGATCATCATATTCTCCTAATCGTGACTGGTAATGCTCACAAAGAATCTTGCCACAAATTATCGTTAATGCTAGTGAGGGAGAAGGAATTGAAATACAATCAAAACTGATGATTGCGGCGAAACGGTGGTTGCTTTCATAATTACAGAAATAAACTATTTAGTGGTAAGCCTATTTTGCGATGTGGTGCTGCCCCTTTCCTATCTATATTTGTGATATTAAGTTCTTTTGGCTGCGCTGTTTGCTTTCTCTCCGGCATAGCGACAAAAGCGGCTATAGCTTCCTCAAAATCATTTTCCATATTTCAGTAGGCGCCTATCAGACCGAGTTATTTTTTAACAAAATATTCTCTCTGAATTCAGTTTTACAAATTGTTATGGTTATAGTTTTATATTGATTTTTTTTAAAGTTGGGATTTTATTACAATGCTGTAGAGTATAGACATCAAGAACTCAACAGGCAGCATATCAGTATAAGAAAATACCCTTGCTTTATAGTATATACGACGGCGTCGCCCGCAGAGCCCCCATCAGTAACGTCGAGATTGAGAGTGTCGGTTCAGCCGGCCAAGCCAGCTTCACCTATCAGGCTCTTGTGTGAACAGTTACCAAACGTTTATGTGTTTTCTGAACATAAAATTTTCACAACTTTGTGTGTTTCTTTTTCCAATTGAATTTCTTGTTTTAAGGTCTTGGCTATGACTTAGGTTTATATGCTCTGTTCATTGCTTACACAAACCCAAGAGGGTATTGCGTTTCCCGTAGTTTGGAAGGAGGAAACACATTTCTGATATTAAGCTATTTTCAAGCAAAATAGCAAAAATTTCTTTCGTGTGGTGCGATTTCACTCATTGATGCTGTTTTCTTTCGATTTCCCCTTAAACTTTCTCACGTCCTTGCTGCCTACGCATTATGTAGCATGTTTTTATCTCCCTGCTTGACGTGCTCAGGGGAGTTAAAAGAGTCTTTGCTTTTCTGTAATGTTTGGTTTGATCCCGGTAGCTCTATAAAGCTATCATATAGCAAAATACCAATAATATATTGCATGTGGTGCGATTTGACACAGTGATGTTGTGTTTTTTGATTTCTCCTTAAACTTTCTCAATTCCCTGCTGGCTACGCATTATAATTTATATTTGTTTTTCCTTGCTTAGATTTGCTCATAGAAGTTAAAAGAGTTCTTGCTTTTTTCAAATTTTTAGGTTTGATCGTAGCAGCTCTATAAGGCTATTATCAACCAAAATAGAAAAAATGTTTCTCTTAAGTATGGTGCGATTTTACCCTGGCAGGGTATACCATCAACCGTGCCGATTTAAAACATATCAATTACTGCAGCTGCGCCGGCTTCACTGTACGAACGTTTATGAGAGCAACAACGAAATGTTTTAGGAAATACAAGCCATAGTTCTGTACATATAATGGTGTTTGAGTTTATTGTAGTTGGTGTTTGAGTTGAGATGAAGTTTGTTTGAGAATATATTTGAGGTTCCGAACAAGAAGTGGTTTTGATCTACACCTGGTACATAAGTTATTTGCATTGCAATTGATTTAGCAAGGTCTCAGTAGAGCTTGCAGTCAGATTGTTTAAAATATACAAAATGTACACCATGTCGCTTCAATTTTTCAGATATGATTCAGGTAGAATTATTATTCAGATAGAACCAAACTTTTACTGCGTGACAAATATAGAACACGACTAGGCCACTCCGAGCCTTTTTTGTAAAAAGTTGGAAGTGATAAAATCTAAAGGTAGATCTAATTAATTCTCTTTTTAAATGCAGTAATATGTAACATGGATAGAGCGATCACTTCTATGTAACTGGCCACATTGCCAAATGAGCTGATTAGATAACTGCCTACTTTCAACATCCAGAAGGCTGAAGTAAGTAGTACAGTTGCACAGTTTAGGACTTGCTGAATATTGACAATTTAATATTTCAGAAACAGCTGTTTTAACAAGTGGGAAAATCATCAACAGATACAAACTGTGTGGATAACGTAATGACGCTCACGAAAATATTATACATAGCATATAGATTTTATGGGCAAAGCAGACTAAAATGGTTAAAAACAAATAGCAATATTATATTTGACACAAAAATAATATTTAAAAAAATCTGATGGCAGGTATTAACGGTAGTCAATGCAACGAAACAATTGGAAGAGCGTACGGAAATGCAGAAATTTACAAACAGTCAGATAAATTTGATGAATAAAAACAACAAAAAGTACGAGAAAAAACTTAATTACTAGCTAAAGAAATAGAAAAAAGCAAAGTCTTTTGTGGGTTACCTGCTGTAGCTTTACCTGGATTGTATGTTGTATACCCCTAATGTAGACATCAGAAAGGCATTTACAAAAATACAAAAAAGCAGGTTTCGCATAACCATTGCACTTTTTTATTATAAACCAATGTTTATATGTTCTTACCGCTGTTCCTCTAGGAAGTAGCATTTGGTATGGCCACCCGCACTCACAAAAGCCGTCAACTTGCTTCGTTGACTTTTCTTCATCGTCTTTACTCATTTTTGTCGGAAGTCTTTTGATCACAGATGAACGATGGTCGGGACGAATAATGACGCCAGACTTTTTGTCATTGAGTAACCTAAAATCATTTAATGAGATTACTTCATTTCGAAAAAAGAAAATTGCCAGCAGAGTATTCAGAACCAAATTCTGCTTTATATGATATCGCAATATCTTTTTATGTTTTAATATTAAAAAGGTCTAAAGAAGTGGCTTTTACCACTTATGTGTGCTGGTTGCTCGATAGTTTCCAGAATATTTTTTCTCATTTCCGATAAGAAAAGTTTTTTAGACTGTATCTACTAGCTGGCACTGACTTTTACATCTGGTACTCCTGCTTAAACGCTTTGCAATACACGTTTTGCTACTTCCACAATTTTCGGGTTGTTTCTGCAAGGCCGCGTTTGTTTTTGACTAAAATCTACTTTCGACTTTGTTAACAACAAATTGAAAAAATTGTCAATAAAGTTGCCTTGCATAATCTAACTTGTCGTAGAGCTGGAAAAACTGACTGGGACAAACGTGTTGAATTAGAACCAGCTTTAGCTGGGTTATTTACTTGAAAACAAACTTGTCCATTTCAATCCACATTTTTCGGTTATTAACCTCCTTCAAAGGACAAATAAAAATTCGGAAGGTCAGATTAAGATCACCTAAACAAAAAGAAATTTTATTTGTTGTTTTCTGACTCTTTGCAAGTAATCGGGCCTCGGTGAAAGAATATTTAGTGCCAGGAGCAAGAACAAAGACGTTGAAATTTTCTTAGACTAAACACCGTTTTACGTACCAGCAGCTTTTCTTCGGAATCGAATATGATAATAAAATGGGTCATGTGATATTTTGTTATCCCATTCATAGATCTTCATGGCTGGCCCAAGAAACGTCGTCATTTCATCTGATTTAATGTCATCCGATTTGAAACTGGTGTGGTATTGAAAAATATTAGTAGTTAAGGACAATTTTATTACCAAATTTGTACTTAATACATACTTTTGCTTTAGTTTAAGTATGAACTCGAAAAAACTGACAGAAGGCCAATGCTCGCTTTTTAGAAATTTTCCAAACAAAGCTGATTTTATCGAAGAAATATTGTATTTTGGAGAGGGTCACAAAAGTTCAATCTACAGAAGTGGATAAAACATTCTTTTTTAAAACAATGTTTTTCTTGGCACTTTTTAAAGATCTTTAATGCTTCCATTACAGAAATTCTATGTGACGACCACTCAATCTTTATTTACATAAGTCCACAACACTTACGATATAAAATCTGATATAGGCTTTCCGCTCTTCTTCATGACGATGTCACAGTGCCTTATTTCAACAGGAGGCGCATCTGTAGCCAACTCAATGACTTGAGTGTCGTTCCACATATGCCACAAATTGTCCACTCTTTTGTGCCACCGGTAAAAAATCGGGTCTCTCATTGCGGTACTGGTACTAGCCATGTACGTACTTCCCTGTAAATTCACACCAATTGGACTGTTGCTACCAAAATCATCTACACCAAGAAAAACCAATGCAACCCTTTGATTGGAAATCGGCTTGCGAGGAAAATGGACTAAGACTTACGGCCGTCTTCCAAAATGATTAAACCCTGTGGGTTATTTAAGTTAATAGTGTGCTTTTCGGAGGGAATACAGAATATCGGTTCGGCTGTGCATCAACAAACCCAACATCCAGCCAAATTTTGTCAAATGTAATCTCACCTTGCCTTGGTTTTTTGAAAACACCATGTGACCAGAGTTGTGGATGCTGCCAGTTTCATGACTCCAAATGTATGAAGAGGGCTCCAGTAAGTGTCCCGCTATGTTTGCGTCCATTATCACACTACAATACAATGATAACTGCATGATAAAAAACCTGTGTCAGCCAAGCACGACAATAAACAAGTTTGAAAACAGTTTTGAAAACACTGTTCTGCAAAACGCTTTTTGCATCACACTCATTAAAAGCGACGTGGTATCATTTACAATAAGAGTTTTACAACAGCATATTATTGCTTTGCGACAGCGTTTCGCCACTTTTTACGAATGCGACATAGGTGAGATTTGCTTGAAATTTCATGACACACGTCGAATTTTAACAAAAGCAATCAGGCCAGCTAAATTGCCGCCCATCCTGCTCGGATATATTAACTTAGGAATTTACACGCATAAATTCTTGTTCTATAGCTATTTCCCGTTTGACAGGACGCTGATAAGTTGCTGAATGGATCACGAAAAGTTTTCTGCAAAAGAGTCTTTTTTCACCTATTCAATTGCAAAAAGGCAGCTTGCTCATCTGAGAAATCGATGGAAAAGTAATTTAAAAGACTTGGCTTGATCAAGGCTAGGAACAGAACAACTTGAATTAGCAGATGTAGCTGGTGATAGGGTGGTTTGCAATGAATTTAAAGGGCGCTGTCCCACAGGCCATAAAGAAAAGAGGGCGTTAAATCAGATTTTTAGTGTCTTAAAAAATGTGAAATCGATTTCGTTCTGACAAGACATCATCAGTGATACAGAATAATGTTATGTGCTAATAATTCATTTTTATAATCAATTTTTTATAAACTGCGCAAATGATCTTGTACACTTTTAAATACTGTTTTATAATGATAGTAATGTAGGAATCGTTATTGCTTTCGCAGCATTCTGGTGTTTTTTCTCGATAAAATTTACAATTTAACCAATCAACAAAGTTTTCATATCATGCAGTTAAGCTACTAACTCTTGAGCTGATAAGTTCTTCAGTGCAGGAATTTCTCCCTTTTCCACAATTTCTTTATATCGTCCTTCCCATTTTCTGAACATTTCCTGATCTTCTTTAGACCAAGCTCCAGGATACCTCGGAGCAACATACCGATTGGCCAGATTACTGTGAAACTCTAAACCGGTGTTATAGCCAACGGGATCGGTTTCTTCCAAATCCCATTCCTTTAAAAATATTTCAAACTTAAATATGAAAAGGAAACCGAACTGCTTGCTGTACCTCAGCTACAAGGGGCCTTCCACATCAAACGTGAATAAATTTGGGTCAATTGTGACATCAATCTCTCAAATTTTGATAACTTTTGTGTGTATATTTAACTCGGTGAAAAAAAAGATGTGAAAATTTTTAGGCCAATGGGGCCTCTGGGGCTCCTTTTATGCCCCCTCCATCCAAGATAGGGCTCAACCGCCTGACCCTAGTATTCTGTGAGTCGTATCTTTTCTTGTTCGATTTTCAAAATTTTGATACCAAATTATTTAGAAAATTTTTTAGAAAATACCTTTCAAATGACAGTACGCATGACGTCATAAAAATAGGAAGGATAAGGTTTGATATTGACCTTTGACCTCACACCCCCAAAAATTAACGACTTCAAATTGCCATATGCTTTATGTAGAGACTGCTTCATCTTTAGCCTACCTACACACCAAAAACTAGGGTGAGATCTCTATTGGAACAAAAGCCTGTGGACAGTGATGATTTTCTGTGACGCAATAATTTGACCTTGACTTCAACAAAATACCATGAGAAACAACTGATTGTCAAACAGTTTTAGTGCGTCATAGACTTTCCTCATGTGCACAGATTGTTGAGGTGTGAAATAAATGACTTTGCCTTCCAGAGTGTTAATCTGGTTGTTTTGAATGTTGGAAAAGGTCTTTTATGTTCAATAGGCCAAGTAAAACGCTGTTGTACAACCACAACTTTTTAAGCCAAGTATTTAAATGTAAATAGTTGCAAGATAACCGAATACTGAAAGAAGTTCACTTTCAAATAAGCAGCTATCTCATACAGAACACCAAAAATAGCCTTTCTTTCAGAAGTGATTTTGATAAATTGCTGTACTAGAGCCGGGATTTCAATTCTGTTCAAGATGTTTGAATGTGCTTGCATCACAGTCAGGTGCATTAAACTTTTTTGTGTCGTATTTCTTAGCGACGTTTTCAATCTTTTAGGGGCTGAGAATAATCTTTCTAAGAACGCTCAACTTGGGCCAGCACAAACAGAGCCCAATACATTTTCTTACTTCGTAAATAAGCTCCTAGTTTGGAGATTCAGTGTTGATACAATTTCGGCAATCTTTGGTACACAACCGTTCCTCTTTGTTAAATTACCTACCAAATCAGCTCTATCGTAGGACGTAAATTTTCAATGTCAGATGGAAGATACGATTTGCTCATATACTCACTCGAGAACTTAGGATTGGCGGAACTAAGAAGAAGCTCTCTATAGCTTCGGCCTTTTTCATGCCAGGCTGGTAAAACCGTCAGTCCATTAAGTCAAACTCTTCGAAAAATTGACGCCTCATTCTAGGTCTTTTTGTAACGGCAGGCTTTTCTAGTACCAAGGTTTCACCCAAATTATCAGGAGTTCAGTTAGGCCTGAAAAGCGGCAACGGTTTAAGCTCATCATCTGTAACATAAGCATCAACTTTGCCCAGAATATTACTCATGAAAGTTTCCTCTCGAAATTTCTGAAACCCTCGTCGAAAAACTTGAATGCACTGTAACGTAGGGTTGATTCAAAAACAACTTTTTTTGAATTTTTTCAGTCGCAGGTGTTAAAGGCTGCATTTTAGGGCAAAACTGCCATAGGTAAATTTTTTTTAATTTGGTTTACATTTAGGAGTCTTTCAAGCTCTCCCGAAGTTTTTTGGCCTCTTGGAAGCACCAAAAGGACTATATCTCGATAACCGCTTGTGCTAGAGACTTCATCTGAAAGCCAAAGGATGCAGCATACACGATTTCCTGTCCAAATGTAATATATTTCTTAGAGCAAACTGGTCAAAATTTCAAGATAAATTTTAAAAACTGTTTTCAGGCAAAAATCCTTGCTTTATTGTCTTCACAACTTTGCGTTTACGATTTATCGTATGCATTACAGGAACATTTTGAAGTTAACTTTGTATTGGGTCAAAATTTCGTGCTGCAAATTTAAAAAGACAAATGTGTAGACCAGGGGTCTCAAACACGCGGCCCCCGATAACATGCTGTGCGGCCTGCGACGCACCTTAGATTTTTACATAAATAATTATCATCTCTTATCTCTTTCAGGCCCTCATGCTTTTATCAGCATTCATAGCCAATAGTATTGTTTCTTAGTGCTCACCCTGCAACACAGCTTTATAACTTCAGAAATGTTCGATTGTTTTATTTTTCATCCAGTCTAGAGGTTACTGCGTTTCTCTCTCTCTTGCTCGTTTTTTACACTTTTTATGTTTCTGTATTAAGCTACGGGCAACATTGATGGTGCAATTTTGTGTTTTGTTATCGCTTTGAAAGGACACTTTCGATTCTTCATTTTTTGAGTAACGATGGTCAGTCAGTCAGTCAGTTCTACTAGGACTAGGTTTTAGCCTAGTTGAAGTGGTTAAGTTAATTGCCCTAGTTTAAGAGTAAATGCTTGTTCTTTTCAAAATCAAAGCGAAAGTGGCAACTTGAGTTACAAAGCAAAAGTAAATACTGTAGCCATATTTTTGAAAAAAACTTAAATTTAGCTTTATATAATGTCTTCCAATTCCAAAAACAGAAAAATTGTAGACGAAAGGAGAATTTTCAAGAAAAGTGAAAAGAGTTGTATTTTGTCACTGCTGTCGGTGATGTAAGTCATTGCCTAATTTTCCAGAAAAGTATAGCTGTTATGAAGGAGTATAACATGCGTAGGCACTACAAAACAATGCACAAAGATAAATAAGACGGGTATAAGGGAAAAGTTGGGAAAGAATGACTAAAGCACATGAAGTCATCACTGTGCAAACAAAGAAATACGCTCGCCAACATTAATCTGTCCAACAAAAATGCTGTAAGAGCAAGTTTTGCTTCAAGTGAAATGATAGCCAAGTCATCACGGCCTTTTACTGAAGGTTTGTTCATAAAAGAATGTCTTTTAAAAGCAAGTGACATCTTATGTCCCAATCAGAAGAAACTGTGTGAAGGCTTGTCGCCTAATACAGTTGCAACCAGGGTTACAGAATTAGCTGCCGATGTTCAGAAACAATTACTTGCGACGGCAAAGAACTTTGAAGCATTTTCGATCGCTCTCGACGAAAGCACAGATGTGTCAGGCACAGCACAATGTGCAGTGTTCATCAGGGGTGTAGACTGCAGTTTAAATGTAACAGAAGAATTTCTGGAATTAATACCACTGAAGAGTACTAAAACTGGACGTAATGTATTTTTAGCCCTAGAAAACTGCATGAAAAAACATGGCTTGCCGTGGGATAAGCTTGTATGTTTGGCCACTAACGGTACACCAGCAATGTGTTCCAGTGATGTAGGCGTTGTTGGATTGGTGAAAAAGAAACTAAACAGTCTTGAAGCAAATGAAATCAACTTCAATAGTGTTCACTGCATTTTACATCAAGAAGCTCTTCGCAGTAAAAGTCTGCAAATGAAGGAAGTGATAGATTTAGTAGTTAAAACAGCCAACTTGATAAGATCTCACGGGCTGAATCACAGGCAATTCAAATCTTTTCTGGTAGATATGGACTCTGAATATGGTGAGCTTCTTTATCATATTGAAGTAAGATGGCTGTGTCGTGAAAAGGTTTTAGAGCGTTTCTTTGCATTCTTTATTCGTGAAAATGAAAAATAAAGCAATTACTTTGTTGGATGATCCTACTTTCCAATACAGCCCTGCTTCTCCAACAGATATTCCACATCATTTAAATGAATTGAACGTGAAACTTCAAGGTAGAAACCAGATTATCACGCAGATGTACGATCATGTAAAATCGTTCAAAGTTAAACTCGGCTTATGGATAAAGCAGCTACATAAGGGCAATTTGATTCATTTCTCAACTCTGAAGTCATTAGGAAAAGTTGAACCCAAATGCTTGAAAGAATATGCTGATTTGTGGTCAACTTTGATTCAACAGTTTGATATAGGGTATGCAGAGTTTGAAGTACTACAGCTCCAATTTCAACTTTTTTCAACGCCGTTTGCGGTTCAAGTTGATAATGTTGCAGAGGAATTACAAATGGAGTTAGCAGAACCTCAGCTCGATAGTATTTTGAAACAAAAACACGCAGATATAGGGATTCCAAAATTCTACTTATTTCTTTCTCGAGAAAGGTTTCCGAGATTACTCTCTGCTACTGCAAGAATTATTGCAATGTTTGGAAGCACATACGTATGTAAACAATTTTTCTCGTCCGTGAAGGCTAATAAGTCTGTAATAAGATCACGGCTCACTGATGAATATTTACAAGCAACATTGCGAGTGGCTACCTCTAATGAATTCAAACTTAATATCGGGCACCTTGCCGATGCGAAACGCTGCCAGCTAAGTAGCCAGAACAAAATATAACTGTAATGCCGAATAAATTCACGTTACACACTACTTATTTATGTTTATTGAATTTTTAATAAGTGTTTTGTTTATTTACCTTTCATTGTGTATTGCGGCCCGCGGGTTAGCTTGCAAGTTTTCATTTGGCCCTCAGAATAATTTGAGTTTGAAACCCCTAGTGTAGGCATACTAGCCTGTTACTTATATCAATTGTATGTTGACAATAATATTAAAAATATTGCTTATAGATGGTTCATTAACTGAACTCTCGTCTTGCTTTGACATCAGCTGTTTTAGTTCGACTCATGGGCAACTACATATGGTATAATCCTGTAGTCTTGATTAATACCACTCTCAGTTGAGATGCAAGTGAGACTGGGATATACGAATCAGTAGGCTGTAACAAAAATGATCTCGGGAGTAGTTGTGCCATCATCCCGTGTCGACGTAGTTTTTTGTTTTGGTAATTATTTCCGGTATTCTCCCGCATGCAATCCGTTGCTTGTTTATTTTATTCTCGAAGCGATTCTTATTGGTAGTTATTTCTGGTACTCCACTGTAGACCAACCTTTTCTGGTGTATTTTCTAAGCGTTTTTATTGGTTGTTTCTTTGGGTAGCAGTTTCCGGTATTCCCCCTGTACAAACTTTACCTTATCAATTTTAGTTTCTAGTAATTTTGAGTGGCTAAACTATGAAATATTTGGGAAATTTTTCTCGGTTACGTACCAATGGGAAGTATATACACGGGTGGGTCATTTGAAAACACAGAGACGAAAGAAACAGACAAGGAAGAAGAAAGCTGAAGAGAGAAGCGAGAAGTGTGAAGAATTAGAAGGTAAGAGTCAAGCACTACTGTAAGGGAGGGGGACTATCGGCTGCTACAAGAGTGGTGTCGGTGATTGTTTGCGTGCAACAGCTTATGTATTAATAGAGTGGGTTGGCAATCTAGCTTCTCGAGCGTAAGTCTTTAGACCGAAGGATAGGACATAGAAGGTAGTCTTTGCTACCAAGAGAATTTTCAAGTCGCAGAATCGTCACCTACCGGTAATTAAGGTGCAAGGCGGGTGATTTAACCGTATTCGACGACATTGGCTTAAAATACAGTGCCTGTAGCTTTCCATGCTTTTTCCATCCCAGTGTAGTAAATAATGAGATCTGCCACCTTCGTTCATAACTTATGGCACAAACATGAACAATAAACATAAAATTGCAAGGACAATAAAGCAAGTATTTTATTTTGAAAACAGTTTTTTTTGATTTATCTTAAAATTTTGAATAGTTAACACATGACAGAATCTAGATCCTAGAGATTTCAAAAAAATGTCTTTACACTTGTACAGAAAACCATATATTCTGCATCTTTTGATTTTGAAATGAAGTCTCTAGCACAAGTGGTTATCGAGATATAGTCCTTTTGGTGTTTCTAAGGGTCCAAAAATTTAGGGGGCTTGAGAGACCCTCAACTGTAAAGCAAATTCAAAAAACTTTGCATGTGGCATTTTTGCCCAGAAAATGCAAACTATTTGTACCAGAAATTGAGAAAAATCAAAAAGTTTTTTTAAAACACCCTACTGTAGTGTACTTTGAGCAGTGGAACCAGTTTGTTACCGACTTCGAACTGCATTTTCACAGGGTGTAAAAATAGCTTAACAGCACACCAGACCGACTTACAATCGCGATTGTTTACTTTGTTTGCACAACCCACCTATTCGGGCTTTTGCTTCTCCTTGCGTGGATTTATCTGTTTTCAAGAGCGTTGAATTTTGAAGTGGCGGAAAAAAGAAGGCGTGGGCGGCCCAATATGACGTGAAAGAGACAAATGGAGGAGCATATCAATCAGATTGGACTAGAAAGTAAGAATGCCATTGACAGAGTGAAGTGGCCCAATGGTGTACGAACTGTCGAGAAGCACGAGGTGAATCCGGTCACCTGCGTTAACGTGGACAAAACCGGATTTAAAAAACTGGATCTCTCTCTCTCTCTCCAATTGGCTTAACGCTTCTTGAAGTAATGGATAAGTGGCTAAAACTCTGGAAATAGCTGGAGCACAAGCACACCAGGGTGTCTAACAAAGGCTTAGTAAGTTTTAACAATCTTATTTTAGCCAAAAAGCTATTTAAACAATGCCTTTCGTTTAGGCGATTCTCCCGTAACCACTGCCACACCTTTAATGAAGTTTAATGCTTTTGCTATCATATTCACCTATTGTGCTACTTCTTGCAGTACCAAGTCCAAAGCGTGGTTGCACCTGTGTGAGCATAGCGATTGTGGACGCTCTGCTTTCATTTGTGCTTGGACTCCGTTCATACGGCCAGACATGTTTGAAGCTGCATCAAATCAAAAACCTTACAGTTTTTCCAAAGGTAACTTAAAGCATTTGAAACATCCTTAATACACAAAAATAATGAACGCGAGGATGAATCTGATGGACTGTAGAATCCAAGGAACACAATTTGTGCACCCAAGTTATTATCAACAAATTGTAAACTGCAATAAATTTGCTCGCAACCGCTTGCATCCGTTTTTTCCTCCGCTGTAAGGCCAAAATAGTTAGGCTAAGATACCTCTTGCCCTTGATATAATTTGTTGTTGAATAGCATGTGCAAGCATTTGCAATATTTCGATTCGTATTGCATGAAACATCTAATTATCTCATCGAAGCAGCCATTCTGTGGCTTCGGGTAATGATTGCGTCCTCTCCATCATTAATTGCCAAAGATTGCCATCGCGATGGCAACTTCCTTCGCTGGGAATTTTTTTTCTTGCTAGAGATTTAATAGATTGGAAGGTTAATCTAAACACCGCCTTTGCTGCTTCAGATAGTATGGCGTTGATTGGAGTGTTTATGAGACCAGCTAAGCAACGTATTAACTCTGAATGGAGTTCGAAAAATTCATGTTTAGAAAATCGTTCTATCGCTTTTATCCAGTATGAAAAATCTTCCACAACAAACGGACTACTTTGGCAGTTTGAGCAACTTTATAAACTAACTCGGAACGCAAAGCCGTGATGGGCACTTTTCACGCAACGCTATCTTTTTCCTTAATGTAGTTACAGTAACTCATCACCATTTTTACACCACGTTAGTTGAAAACTTTTTTGTGATGCTTAGGCCTGGCTAATTTCTCGACATTGCCGCAACTCTCGAAGTGGATGAACAAGCTTCACTAATACCAATGGCATCTGTACCTTCTGAAATCATCAAAGCACAATCATTCCTGGCTACAATAGCTGTTTTTCTATGGATGTCTATATGCAGGAATCAGCCTTAGCGTAATCTGTGTCATCAATAGTATTAGTTTCTGTTAGGCTTGAGCTAGCTGTATCACATTTTCTCTTTTTCACAATAAATCTGTCTATATCATTGCCTTCAAATTTCTCACCGAACTAGAAAGAATATTTACCAGGGGTGTCAAACTGGCGGCCCCCGGGGCAAAGTGCGAATGCTTGGCCTTCGAATTTGGTCTTCGAAAAGTTGTTCTCCAAACGAAAAAAATTTATAAGTTGAAATTACATGAAAATAGCGACCATCATCGGGATGAGAAGATTTATTTTCAAATAAAGTTCAAGCAGCTATTGAGTGAAAAATGCGAGAAAATCCCTATTGAAAGCATTAATCTCCAAAAAAGAAATATATGCAGCAATGTTTCTCAAACTCTGGGCCGCAGAAGATTTGCAGGTGTACCGCGAGTCTTTTTAAAGTGCTTTATTCTGATACAAATTTTCTGCTAAAATTGAGAAAATGTTGCCATGAAGTAATGTCGACAACTACTATAAGTCGCGGGTGGCATTAGAGGTTACGGCGAGAGAGGTAATGACCTTTTTTTTGAAGATCAGCACCATTTCAGGCTACATCACACGATTTCCGGAGATCGTTGCACGGAGAAGTGGTGATTTTCAAATAATGCCACTCGCCATCAATAGGAATAGATTTGCACGACTGGTGTGCCGGGTAATTTGATCAACTGGTTTCCTGTGCTGGCACACAAAAAAGTTTGAGGACCACTGATATACAGTCTTGCCTGCTTAAATTTTTTTTCAACAGAGCCTGGCCCGTATAAAAATCCAGGTATGTAAATCTGGCCCACAGCATTGAATGAGTTTGACAACCCTGATATAGACAGCAAAGTACCCTGAATTAAAACTGATTTACAAACATTCCAGTCAAGTAAATCCATTGAAAATGGTCTATTGTTATGTTTGGACCAACTCTTCTTAAAATAATAAAGCCGTTTGGAAGTCAGCAATAGATTATTGTAACAATCTAACGATAAATGCGACGTTGAATTTTGCTACAAACAAAATTTAAAAATTTATGATGAATGACTCAACCCTAATCAATGGGAGGTGAAACCGCTTCTAATCACGTGTGTGGGACTTTCGTCAAGGTCCACACAATGAATACAAGACATGAATCAAGAAAGACTCACTCTTTGTCAACACCAACCAGTTGTTCGAAAACTTTGGTTGTGATTTCGTTTCTTTCAGTCAAATACTATGCAATTAAAACTGGTCCAAACAAGAGTATCGGTTCTGGTGGTCAATTATCAGTTTACTTCACTTTCTTATTACTCAAATGCAACGTCTACAAGGCGAAGAAAGACTGACTAGGCTAGCAATCTACAAGTCTACCGTGTGCTTTTCCAAGACTTTTAATGTTGCCATTATAATTAGAAAAAATACATGACATATTTTCAAAGGGGTATGAGAAAGCTACACATGTATGTACGTACTTCGTTCGATCGTTCAAAACTCTGCTATAAATCATTTGAGGTGAGTTCGATCGCTATACGTTGTACAGTCAAAACTAATCAAACAATTTCAGGAAGTGAAATTTAAAAACAGTCTTGATTGGCCTCTAAATTTAAATTTTGCGAGAAAGAAAAAAAGTAATAAAGATTTAAGAGATGTAGGGAGACCGAAATAATTCCAGCAAGGGCCAAGACTCCCCTACTTCCCGCGCCACTGATATACAGGAGCTTGGGGGACATTCTCTCATGTGTATACGTGTGAAGATGTCACTTCGGCTGACCAAGTCAAAAGCCTTGATCAGATCAACAATGGCAATAAAAGGAGGACATCTTTGCTCATAGCACTTTTCCTGTAATTGCCTAAGATAAGCACCGCGTCGACCTGGCAGCTCTATATTTTACCCCTACCCCGAGATATATGCGTTCAGCCAGCAATTGTAATATGTTGAGGACAAAAATAGCATAGGCATTCCCAATGATGCTAAGGAGGGACACCATGTGGTTATTGTTACAGTCGCTGCGATCCCCTTTACTAGTGTACATAATGACAACCTCGGCATCCCACATCCCTCCAGCCACAGCTCCTCCTTCCCAATACTAGATGAAAATTCGTGGAGGTGGTATTTAACCACATGGTATTTAGCCGAAATCAGCTCAGTAACTAATGTAACTGATTATACTGCATGTATCAAGGGAGCGTTATCACTTTGATTGGCATCTAAACTTTATGACGCCTGGCGTCACATTCAATACCTAGATTTAGCTCCAATAATCAATCCTCTAGATACAGCACCGAAAATTTAACTACAGTATTTGACATTGCTATGATGCAAACAGACCATTTTCGCTGTTTTTCAAGAATTAAGTTTTGGATTTAGATTCTACAGATTTTGATTTGTTTTTAGGATTAGCCTAAACCCGTGAATATTTTAGTAAAAATGGGTCAAATAAAAAAAGAGTATTAATGCGATGTTGACTAGATACAAGAATAGTGTTTACTTAGGCGACGGCCAGTACTTTACATTTGCCTTAGTATAGTAGGCTATAAATTTGTCAAGTCGTCAAGTAGTTCTATCAATTTGTCAGTGTGTAGCATTAATCAAATTCAAACAGAGTTAGATTCCAGTTATAATAATTAAGAAATACATTCGGATCTGCCTCTGATTTGGAGGGCATTATTAATCTTTGGATTAATTCGGAATGAATTCACCCAAACTTGTCATTGTAACCTATTTGAAATGGAAAAACATGCAAACAGCCAAACGCGAATACGATATAACTGAACTCCATGTCTTAAAGCACTCCTATAGCTGGACTGTGTTTTATTAACTTGGATATTTCCGCTGCTACTGTACATTCGGCGATTGCTTTTCTTATTACATTAGACTGCATGTTTGAGACGAAATACTGTACGGTGCTTAAATTTACTCTTGCAATAATTCAATTAGAGTTGACTGCTCTCATAGTAGCCAAATTGTCTTTTTTGGGATGATTTATGCTTTGTCCGGATATTTGTAAATTTCAAGTTGGCAACTCTGACTCCTATTTAGTGCTGTTAGTAGTGTGGTTAGCCTTGATTGGCCACAAATTGTTATAGCCTTAGTTACTCGAAATAAGCTTGTTGTGGTGTATTTTTTCCAATAAAAACCGTTTAAAGATACCTGTTTGCTGTTCCTTGGATAAGTTGTAAGTGTAGCCTTACGCATTGCAACTGATTTCAAGACTAAGTTGATGGGCAAAGCATCCAATAGTTTTGCCACTACTTTCTGAACAGCTGACGGTGCTTTCAGCTTCTCGTTAAATTAGTTCCAACAACAAACAGAAGTGTACGTGCAGATATAATACTGTATCATGAAAATTGGATAACACTCTGTTACCTTAACATAATCCAGTCCCCATGAGCCCCTTTCCGCGTCATAACGTGCTAACATTTGCTGGTGCATGTATGCGAATAATTCTCCCTGCCGCATTAATTCTGGCTGAGACTTGATCCACGGTCCAAAAAAATCAGTGTCCTTGTTGATTAATCTGCCAACACCATAAACAGAATGCCAATGTCTGAAACAAAAAGCAATAGTATTTGATATGAGCCTCTTTTATAAATAGCGCAGCATGCTTGTATCAAAAAGTAGAGTAATTTATTGATTATATAAGAGCGCTTGAATCAAAGAGTCGAGTAATTTAGTGGCTATCACCTAGGCCAGCGGTCTCCAACCTTTCTTGAGCCACGGACCGGTTGAAAGTCATTCAATATTTTTGCGGACCGGTTTGAAGCACGAAAGATAAATAGGCCTGCATACAACTGAAACATGCATCAACTGGCATTGTGAAAATTAAGTTAATTTATCAAATATATACGAAACATAAGATATAAACTGTACAAATGTTTAGCCTTCAAAATTACAAAATGAATAAAGCAGTAATAATGTATAGTTATCGTTTCCTATGAGGCCCGGTAACAAGTAACCCACAGACCGGTACCGGTCCGCGGCCCAGGGGTTGGGGACCACTGACCTAGGCAGTTTCAAAGTAGTTAGTTTGGTGTATTTTAATGCTTGGCTAAGCTTATCCAGGCTATTGCAAAGTAAAGTTGCGGCGCATTTTTTAAGGAATGCAGCCGTGATTAGCGACCGACCACGCCGGCTAGCTCGTAGCTTCCAATGTGTGGGGGACCATTGCTGCTGCCAGAGTGAGCTGTTGATATATAGATCAATAACTATTTCCCAGCTTTCCATTTGTTGTTTGTAGCCAATGTTACATAGTAACTAAAGAATGGTGCTGAGTACCGGTAGTTGCTTCGAAACGCAGAAGAGTTATATAAGACGCAATTTTATTCGTTTACCTGTGATGGTAATTCAAATCAGCATCGTTTCTCCAGTATTGCATCCACGCTTCAGTGGGTGTACCGATTCTTTCAGTTACTGTCATAGCAGCGAAAGTTTGCATGGAGGAATCACGCTTCGGTGCGATGGGGTACCTACAGTAAATAGAAATTGTTTGAGTATATCACTCTGCCAGATAATGCTGTGCTACTTCCATTTAGCATAGACTTGCATTTTTTAGGAAATAGTTCGGCGTTGCAAACAACCTCTTTTCAATGTAGCTTATTCATGTTGATGAGCCTTTGTGATTTGCTGGCACAAATAGCGCCAAAACGCAAAAGTTACCAAGTTCAAAGAACTCACAAAATACCACTTCTTTTTGCTTTTTTGCAATGAATGATAAAAATCTCCACCGCCCAGTGTAGAACGTGATGATTGACTTGATGGCTGCGCTGCAGGTAGTCAGCATAATCAAATACATCGTTCAAGTCATTGCTCTCTTCAAGTTTGTTGAACAAAAGACGAGATATTTTGGAAGTAGCGTATAGATGATCGTCATCAAAATGACTGAGCACTCTGCACAACAATTAAACAAGCTAAACATAAGTAAGGAAACAGCATTGGCGAAAAGAGATCTTTTTATTAACAGCAGCTGTTTAAAATTGATTATCAGCTTGTAATCTGTATTTATTAGCGGGAAAAAGGTTACGGAAGCTTTCCTACCCAAACCTAGTCATCATGTATTTACTTGCTTGATTGGGCTTCTTTTTTGGACCGAGATGTCCCAATCCATATCCAGACTGAGATGTCCCAGTCCATGAGAAAAAAAGATTATCACAGTCATCAAATATAAATACATTTACCCTCTTTCGGTCGAAATAATCTTTTATTTGTGTGATTGGCACATATGTAATACCTTGTGTGCTCGGTACATCGGGGAAAGAATTAGCAACCTTTTTTACAAAAACAATATCCGCACTGAAGAGACCTGATAGGTCGAAACAGTGTCACTGTCTGCAGTTTGCTAAGTGCATCGCTAGCCTCTTGCATTACTATATTAGCCAAATAGCTGGTTAAAAACATACTGCGAACGTTTCGACACTCAACTTACGCCATTTTTAACGCTAATTATGTACAACAAAAGTTGATTACTATCGCTGAAAATGGCTCCAACTGAGGGCCGAAACATTCGCAATATGTTTATAGCAAGTAGTTTGCTTTATATATTTGGAATAATGCCTAATTTATTATTATAATATAAAAATTAAATACAAGCGCTTATATTTCCTGGACATTTACTTTGTTAAAATACTCAAAAATATATTCTACAAGTATTTTTTTTACTTCTATTAATAGCAAAAGAAAAAATATTGAGAAGAAACCGAAAAAATATGTAGTTCTCTGCAACAGTTAACTCCACATAGGAAAAAAGATTGTCACAAGACCAATCGACGAAAGACAGTGATCAATGTAATTTACAAAAGCGTTTTTAGGGCAATGATTGATGACATTTGCAAAGGGTACTGTGCAAACACCTTATAGTCAACTACTTTCAGTCAATTCTGCTCGAATTTACAGAAACATAACAAACAGCACGAGGAAATGGGGTTACATTCAGTCTTCAAAAACATCATAAAAATCTCAAATTTGTGATATTTGAGTAGACAAAGTACGTTCCGCTGCATTGCATTTATCGAATCAAAATCTATTTTGAAGTTTTACTTACTCCTCAAGACCAAGTCCACTCATTTCCTTTTTTCCTCGAACACTTTTAGTCGGATACCAATCCAAAATTGCTTCGACCCGTTTCTGAAAATGTTCCGTGCTTGTTTGGTCTTTTCTTTTTGCTGAAAAAATAACAAATCGAATGAAGTTGTTGTTGCAGTGACGTATTATAAATTTGTTTGAGAGGGAGAGTATCCTTGTAATTGGTTAGAAGGAAAGGTTCCTCTCCAAGAAACGTTATTTAGCGTTTTTTTATGCTCAATGCACCTAATTTAAATCCATTAAGACATGCATTTTTATCCTAGGGTCGCAGGAAAATCTTGTCACTTAAAAATCTATGACGTTGTAAGATTTGAACGCACATCCATGCAGTCATTGCCGCCATGAAATAGCGCACCAATTCACTCGACCACGTTGACAATAAAAAACCAGGGACAATGAATTTCAAAGATGACGGTGATTGCTGTTGTTGTTTACCCTACTCTTCATTGAAATAAAATCTGGCTAAGGTAGGGCGTGAAATTTTTATAGGTTCCCTGGCTAATCCAATCAAGATAAGATTATGTAAAAAGTACCACTCCATTGTGAACCAGTCATGATGCGATTCGCACTGGTTGCCTCACCACTGACAAATCAACTGTCATAGGCGAGAGACAAAAACACTTCTTAAAATAGGCTACCAGTGGGATTATTCTAACCAGATAAACTGCGATTTTGATCAACAATTCTTATTTATTTTTGTAAACTGGAAACTAACGCTGAACTCGCAACACTTTTGTAACTTTACTAAACTTTCATAATTCTGACAGCCCGAAGATGCTGTGACGACAGCGGGACCACGCTTATTATTTACGCTTACTTGTGTCTTTCAAATCCTCATATTCTTGCTTCAAATAATCGATGGTGATACTCTTAACACCACGGGAGCCCAAGGTTTGAAGCATTTGTTTAAACTCATTGGCAGCTTTGTCATGCTCGTTGTGGCTCAAGTGAATCCTAGCTCGGCCTATCATCAGTTCCTTGTAATCCATGTTATCCAGCATTTTTCCCTGGTTTTATAAATAAATGCAGTATTGATGAAAATTTGAAAGAGATACAATTTTTTATGGTGTTATCTTTCAGCCACGTGAAAACTTTTACGTTTAAGCATGGAACAGTAACTTGCTGTTGGCACAAATTTTTCTACACTCTGCACTTCAAATTAGCAGTAACAGCAGCTAAGCCCTAAAAAATGCATGTAAGTCCTCAAAAAAAGTCATTCCAGGCTAAGAATTTCTCTCCTATACTATATTGACTGCAGTCCAAGTGCTACAGTGCTGGTAAGCTACGATCTATGATACAGTATCGGTCATTTATAGACTATACAGTGCTGGAAGGTTACAGTCTATTCCATGGGTGCGCAAACTGCGGCCCGTGGGCCGAATGCTGTACGTGATGTGAAAGTATGTGACCAGCGGAAGAATGTGACTTGTGCTTTTTGTCCATATATTGATCACCCGAAAGAAAGCACAGGTTTTTTGTTTAAGAGCTCCCCATCAAAAGCATGAAACCAAATAAAAATTTTTTTTTTGTGAAACATTTTGTGAAAACATTCGCTTTTTAAAGATGCTTTTAGTGTAAAATTTAAACATTTTAATAAAATATTTACCAGCATTTTGGCTTTATTCTTTTTACTAAAAAAAAAAGTTTTCTTCCAAATTTTTTTTTTATAAAATTGATCTCCAAATAAAGAACTTCAGTTAAAAAATTAGATTCTTTTGAGGTGTAATGACCAAAAAATAGTTTTCAATTCCTATTAAAATTGAGCTCTAAAAAAGACAGTGTTTTACTTGAAACTGCGAAGTTTTGAGGTTGATAAATTATGGTCTTTACCTGCTTCATTATCAAGTTGAGAAACACTGACCTGTCGGCAAAAAAGTTTGCTCTTCCCTGATCTACATACAGTGGCATAAATAATTGGGGAAAATATAGGGTGATGCCTTGCCAAACATTATGACAAAAGCAAAATTTGTCAGAAATACTTCAGTCCCTAAAAAAGATCTTAATTCATGTTGATTTCGAGAAGAAAATGAACGACACAAGTGTTTTCGACACAATAATCTTCAAGATGAAAAAAGCAAAAAAACGGCGATTTTGATACCCTATCATCAGCAAGTTTTACAACCGTTGAACAAAAAGTTGTAGCCTATAGATCAGCGCTGTCAAACTCATTCAGTGTTGTGGGCCACATTTAAATAGCTGGATTTTATACGGGCCAGACTCTGTCGAAAAAAATTTAAGCAGGCAAGGCTATATATCAGTGGTCCCCAAACTTTTTTTGCCTGCCAGCGCGGGAAACCGCTAGATCAAATTTCGCGGCACAACAGCCACGGCATTATTTGGAAATCACCACTTCTCCGAGCAACGATCTCCGGAAATCGTGTGACGTAGCCCGAAATGGTGCTCATCTTCGAAAAAAGAGTCATTACTTCATGGCAGCCTTTTCTCTATTTTGGCAGAAAATTTGTATCTGTACACAGCACTTTAAAAAGACTCGCGGCACACCTGCAAATCTTCCGCGGCACATAGTTCAAGAAACATTGCTGTATACATTTCTAAAATCTTTACGCGGGCCACAAAATATTACGTCGCGGGCCACATTTGGCCCGCGGGCTGCCAGTTTGACACCCATGCTATAGATCCTACTTTTGATCATAACATTGAGTGTAATGAATGCTCTGCCCCCCTCCCCTCACAAAGTAAAAGAATATTCGCAAATACGCCAGTGAGTTCTGTGCAGTACCGGCAGACCACATTCTATACAACACTGGTAGGCTTTAGTTTAATAGAGATTTTCTCAGTTGATCAAAAATACTTTCCAGTAATATTTAAAGAAGCGTAAATTAGTAGGAATGCTGTTATGAATATCGGAAGATAGTCGGCCATTTATTTGAATCTGAAGGTTGATGATAGTTGAAATGAAGTATTGTTCATCTTCTACTCATTATTTTGCTATAAAGCTCGTTCTTTATTTAGTGACGAGACTTATATATTACTTTTATTATCTTATACCGCTTCTTTATAATTTCACTTATCATTTGAGTTTGAATATAATTTCAGTGGAGTCAGAGCTAATATTATGGCTTGTAGTCTTGATTGTTGTATTTTATTATGTAGACCGAATTAGTTTTTCTGCACCTTATAGAGTTTTGAAGATTGTAGTTCCCAACCCAGTTGTGACAAAACAAAGTTCATATCGCCAACAACAAATTAATTCCAGCCCGAAGCAGAAACATAACCACGTTAATATTCATTCAAAATAGGTTTTTCGATGTTATTTTTAAAGTTAGACAAATGGTTGTGAACGTGGTCAGATTTTTAAAAACAATCTATCTTCAAAGTTTTTCCATTTGTCGCTCTAGCTTTAAGCAAACTGGGCCACAGGCACATAGTGCTGATTTTTTTACATTTTTGGGGAAAAGATTGCTTCAATCGCTCACCTTAGCTTTAGCCACTGAACACTGACCCACTGTCAAATGTCATTTTTTGTCACATAAACTCTATATTGATAATAGTTTATGCATAAAACAAGCTAACTTTGCAAAATTCAAAATCAAAACTTAAAAAACTTGGATAAAACTTGTCACACATTTTAGTATCACAAGGGCCGAGGATAGATATTCACAAAAAAACATATTAACTAAACTTTTTGCTTGGTTACAACAATGAAATCTTGGATGAGCATATAACAATCTTGAAAAATCATTGAACAGTTTCTCACCAACACAAAAGCACGAAATTTTAATTTCAAAATGGCCAAAATTTTGTTTTTGCTTCAGCTCAAAACCACAATTTCGGAGATAGGCCCTCATTGAATGTAATGCTACTAAATGGATCGTTCAGATTACGAAGCCCTTACATTAAGAGAAATTTTAAAACTGAGCAATGCCGATCAGCATACCATCTCAAGCAGCTTAACAGACATCTAATATATAAAGCGCAATTTTGTGTGTGTGTGTGTGTGTGTGTGTGTGTGTGTTTGTGAGAGGGTTAAACGAAAGCTGGTACCCGACTTACCAACTTCAACAAATTTCACTTTTCTAGCATATCGCATGACGCCATAATTAACAATTAATTGTAAGATAAGTTTTCTTCATAGAAATAAAACTAGGAAACATTTTATTTCAAAACGTTTCGCTTTACACTTAAAGCATCATCAGTTACAATTAAAATGCTACCAACTAACTGATGATGCTTTAAGTGTAAAGCGAAATGTTATGAAATAAAATATTCACTAGTTTATTGGCTATCATATTTTTACTCAGATTAGTAAAGAAAGCTCATTTTCATGCTCCAAGTTTTCTTAATTTTCCCATAAAGTACTCTTTGTAGAAACGCGATTAAACGGTTTTTTGGGAGATATTAACAAGGTGCTTTTGATGAAAACATCTCTACAACAATTTAAGCTCAATTGACAGTGCAACAACAGATTCTTTATTTAACCATTTCATGTTTTCTAAGCACGCTTCTTTGCTTTTTCTGCTCGCTCACACTCGCCACATGATGTCGTAGTACGTCTGGTGCGATCAGCATAATCTTTCAATAAACAGAGATCATATAATATCAATCTCACTCAAAACGATCTTAATAAGCTAATTGAAATAAAAACTAAAGGCGCGGCTACAAGAAGTAGAGCTCGTTGGATGGAATCCGGGGAAAAAAATACTAAGTATTTTCTCCATTTGGAAAAATGGCATCTAGAAAAAAAATCCATCAAATCCTTACGCAGTGCCCAAGGTAGACTGATTGATAAACAAGAAGATATTTTGAAAGAGCTCTTAACCTTTTATGAATCCTTATATTCCGAAAACCAACAATGCTGTGAAAAAGATTGTTGTGATTTTATACGTACACTATCGCTACCAAGCATTAATAAGGCAAAATTTTTTGAATGTGAAAAACCTATAACTGATAACGAATGCCAACAAGCCATTCTTCAACTAGCCAATAATAAATCCCCAGGTCTTGACGGTTTTTCCATTGAATTTTGTAAAACTTTCTGGACTGAAATTAAGAGTCTATTTATGGAATGCCTTGATTTTTCTAAAATTACCAACCAATTGAGTAAATCCCAGTACGAGGGTGTAATAACGATATTGCCTAAACCCGGAAAAGACAAATTGTCTCCCTCCAACTACAGGCCAATCACATTGTTAAATTGCGATTATAAAAATAATATCCAAAGTTATTACCAACAGAATATACCCTTGTTTGAATGACCTTATAGAAAAAGAACAAAATGGCTTTATGAAAGCTCAAAACATTGGGGATAACATTTGTTTACTAAGTTATTTGATATTATTGATTACGCAAACCACGAAAAGATGCCAGGCGCTGCATTATTAGTAGATCTACATAAAGCGTTTGATTCTTTACACTGGTCTTTTATTTTTACTATGCTAAAGTCTTACGGTTTTGGTAATTCTTTGATTAACTGGATAAGAATTCTGTATAAAAATCCTAAATGCCGTGTTGTAAACAATAATTTTCTAAGCCCCCTTTTCGAAGTCAAAAAGGGAGTGAGGCAAGGAGATCCCCTCTCTCCGACCATTTTTCTTTTATGTATAGAGTGTTTAGCCATCATGCTGCGTCAGAGCAGGCAATACAAAGGCATTAAGTTAAATCAACAAACCTTTAAAGTATCTTTGTTCGCAGACGATATCGCGATTTTTTTGAATGGAAATGCTTTGCAATTTAATTACGTTTTTGACATTCTTGATACATTTGGGCAAAAATCAGGCTGCAAAGTCAATATGAGCAAATCTAACGCTTTTTACCTTGGATCTAGCAAGGGCAACGTGTCTCAACCTTTTTCTGATAAAGGCTTGTCTTGGCCTCAAACTCTTGTCAAATACCTGGGGGTTAATATAACAATTACCAACTTTGACAACAATTTCCTCTTCAGTGAAAATTTTCCAGGTATAACGCGAGAAGTGCAAGCACTTTTAAACATTTGGTCATCTCGTGGTCTCACGTTGTTAGGAAAAATAACTATACTAAAAAGTCTGGTCATTCCCAAAATTGTGTATAAAGCCATTTATTTACCGGTAACATTGCCAGAAACTTTCCATAAAGGAACTTAATCAAATTATGTATAAATTTATTTGGGGCTCCAAGTGGGAAAAAATTGGTCGCTCTCAACTATGTTGTGATGTGAAAGAAGGAGGTGGTAAAATGATTGACATCAAACAGTATGTACTTTCTCTCAGGCATAACTTCATTTTTAAACTATTTGATAATAATTATCAATCCAGTTGGAAGTCGCTTGAACATCGATGTATTGACGAAAATGTCCTTTTCTGCATTTTGCGTTCTAATATAAAGTTGAATAGCGTGTTAATTGGTAGAGTGGCCTTTTTACGCTTTACCCTTACCACCTTAAGAACTTTAAAACATTTCTGCAATATCGACAATGATTCCAAATATTTATGGTTTAATAAAGCGGTAAAATACCGAAATCAACCAATGTTTGTTGAAGAATTTTGCAAAGCCGGGATTTTTGATTTTTTTCAGCTGCTTAAATCGGACTTTGAATTATACTCATATGATGAAGTGGCATCAGCTTTTCATATGACCCCAAATAATACAAGCTTCATCGAATACATTAAACTCATTTCAGCTATTCCAATGGCTTGGATTACGACAACGAACAGTAACTCTCATAACCCTCCATGCGCTTTTTCTGACTTTAAACAAACTGTCAAAGAACAAATTACTACTCTGGGCAGCTCAAGTAAAACTGCTTATCAATTTTTGAAAGACAAAGTTAAAATACTACCTGTTAAACAACAACTAAAATGGTGTAATATATTGCAACTGCCATCCGATACAATTGATTGGTCAAATACTTATAAAAATAACTACTACGCTACAAACGAAACTAAACTACGGTCATTTCAAATTAGGTTAAACTTAAGATCAATTGTTACTAAAATACAATTGTGTGTTTTTGATATTGCCTCTGATAATTTATGCACGTTTTGTCGTGAAGAACCGGAAACTTTGATTCATTTATTTTGTGATTGCAAAATTGTTGACGCTTTTTGGAACGATGTATTTGATTGGGTTCTAGCAAGATGTCGTATTAATGTCCCTTCGAATAACTTTCATAAACTGTTTGGGTTCCACACACAATATGCTAATAACCCATTAGTCAACCACATGCTCTTATTGGCAAGATTTTTGATTTACCGGTGTAAACATTCGAAAACAACACCCAATATGCCCCAGTACTTTAACGTAATTACATCCACAAAAAAATCAGAACACTATATTGCTAAGAAACATAACACTTTGGAATTTCATTACAAGAAATGGTCTAGCTACATTTAGACATTGTATTATGCGTTGTCGCTGTTTTTATTCTTGTGTTCTTGTTTTTGTGCCTACAATAAAAAAAAAAAAAAAAAAAAATAACAGAGATCATAGTATGAAGTTTTTTTTCAAAAATTGCGACATTTTCACAAAATCAGTTTATCTAAAACCCATTAGTGATCTCATTTATTAACCGAATTTTGAAATTATTAAACAATATAAAGGGCATTTCAAGGCAATTCCGAAAATATGTGATTCGTACCTATACTATTTGTTTTTATGTTAAAAAATTCAGCTTTAACACCTGTGGTGTACCTTTTTACTCCTTTACAATAAGTGGTAACCTGAGTAAAAACAGGTATGGTAAGATACTAACAATTATTTTCAATTGAAAGCCGAAGAAATTTGTTTTTCATCAATGTGTGACTGTCATTAGTTAGGACCAAGGATTAGTTTATAATTGCTGGACAAATATTGGTTGTCATATAAGATTTTTTCAGTTTTAGTTAAAATATTTTCCTACTATACCTAACTAGCAATTTTTATAAAAAGTTAGTTTTTTTCTATATTTTGACTGTTTTCAATCGAAAGCATGCTTCTTTGCCATTATTTAAGTAAATATTCAAAAAGATTGATCACAAATGAGGTCTTTAAAACCTTTGAAATGTTGTCTACCGGTCAAAAACACTCAAAATTATGGTGTATGGGCTTCACAAAACTGCAATTTCTAGAAAAAGTAAGTGCATGTACTTTGGTACATTTTGTCCATTCTTCTTCAAAAGCATGGTTTGTTGGCATTATCTATCAAAGTTTTCAAAAAGACTTATGTTAATCCCCCAACCCTAATCCACAACTTTGAAATTATGCTTTCTTGCACTTTATAAAATAAACCAACAAAACTTTTTAAATCGCTGACTGTGTTTCAAGTGAGCAGTCCACTTCTTAAGTAGTAAGCATGTCCACTTCCTAACTACCAAAAATTTACAGGGCAAGCAAGACTTAGCCACGAACTCCAGAAACTCGGAGAGAAATATAATGGCTATGCGCAATTCCTTATAATGCTTTTAGGGCTTAATTAATTTCCCTTAAATAACGGTATTTTTCATTTTAGAACGAGAATTAGCTATGTCAAAAAACATTAACTTTTCATTACCGTTCTCACAATTACCCACATTATTAACCTCGATATTACTGATGAGCGCTGCAACTGTAATTGCATCTCTTCGGGTTAGTTTGTTCTTTCCCTCCGTTTATGCCAAGATCAAGTTAAATGCCCCCAACCAATGGCTTTAGGTCGTACAACTGGGCATACAATTACAAAAAAGTAGTAAGTATCGGTCCTAATATGTAACACCAGCTATTCCCTCCGAAGCGTGCTGCATAACAAGCAATAGGAAGATCAGGACTAAGGACATCAGTTATGCTAATGAGTTCTTGGTTTCTTTAATGTCCATTACTTTCACGAGGGAGGTGTTCATTAAGTCGTAAAATATGCACATAACCAAATAACTGATTTGTGTTATCGTATAGCTAAAGCCACCACGGCCCCTATTTCCAACTTTGTATTTCTTCTCTTATTTGAAGGAATAACCAGCATTTCTAAAATGGTAGTTTCTAAAATCTCTCTTCTTTGAAAGAAATCGTACTACAATCGGGATTAGGGGCATAGTAGTGATACCCCATTAGCACCAATTTATTGCTTATGCTCTCAAAAACAATTTGGTTGAAACCGGCTGAACCTATGTTACAAACCTGACATAACTGACTGGTAGCACTGCTAGGCGACCCCGGCTAGTATTAAATAAGTCGATCAGCAGTATATTTAGTCTAGTAAACGTATTGGCCGAGTGCTACTTTTATTAAACAAAGTAGCAAGCATTTCAGTAACCAGAAAAATATTCTGGACAGTAATAAAGTGGCTGTGATATAGGGGTGATTGTCGAGGTGGTGATTGGTGTAATGGCCGTGGTACTGGTCGCCAACCAAAGTTTCACTCCAGCCCAAATGAAAGCAGTCACCTTTGTTTGATAATATTGCACCAAGTTTTCGGTCCCTTTAAGAAAATCCTGGCCTGTTATGCGAGCATCTTTCATTTCCACTTTCTTGGATCGACCTTGCTTCGACGCAGCTCGCACTTTCTTGATCAGTATCTCATCAACAAGCGATATAATTTTCCGAGCCAGTAGTTTCTTGTCATGCACTGCTAATGACACAAACCGCTTCCAAACGCTCGGGATCGAATCAGAAAACTTGTAACTCGTTCCCCCAAGCAAAAGTGCGCTGTTGACCTAATTAAAATGCACAAAACATCATAAGTTTTGATTGCAAAATACCTTTAAAACTATCACTGCAATAAACGATGCTTACATTTGGCTGGTATTCATTAGCATCTTTCACCACGGTGACGCTCACAGTGTCTATGAAAATATTCTGAGTTACGTCAATGAAAAACTACAAGTTTTCTGCTCATTACGCTCAAGAACGCCAACAGTTTACGCGACGTGAAATGGGCCAACCTTGAAGTCAAGCACGGCAAGTTCAAAGCGTCAGACCGTTTCGGTGAATCTCACATTACCGATTGAAGCAGCGTTTGCTTTCGAATTCACGCTTCGGGAAAAAGGTGTGGCTTGTGTCGACTGCGGCAACACTTAACTTAAACAAGGCTGGCGCTAACTTTTCCAGTTTTCTTTCCTTATTTTTGCTTCGATGAGGTGAATGAGTTCTGCTGCAGTTAATCTCACTATACATAGCCGCGTCGACCAAATGTATTCATAAAAATGACGGCCTTGTATCCAAAATTAAGATCGTAATTTCCAGACTTCTACAAATAACCATCGAATGCTCTAAAAACTAACTATCAACAAAATCAAAAGAAAATAATGAAATGCAAAATGTATATTGGTTGCTGGCAATTGATTTCTACCACACGTTATAACTCAATTACTAAAGTTTGAATCAACTCACTGGAGTTTAAGTTTTCTTTCCCTCCGATATACATCGCTTGGAGTTTGAATTTTCCCACCATATTAAATACAGCACCGGCTACGCTTTCGCCGACAGAGATCTTTTGAGAGTAACGATCCATACCGTCTCCGCTAGGATAAAGAATGAGAGGTTTTGTATAGGATGAAAAACTCAATTGTTCCGTAAAAGATTTAAATTGCTGCAAAACACAATGATGCTGGTAATGTTAGATTCACTGCTTGAAAGCTAGTCAAGCAAACCATCACAAAATAAATTAAGCTTTTGTCGATGTGGCAATAAATTTGACCTCTAGCGTTTGTAACCTACAATGATGAAAATACCAAAAGCCTTCAATTGTCGCCTTAAATTTCCTGCAAACCCAACATTATCCGACAAGTTACTCACATGAGTCAATAAGATCGAGAACCACCCAGCCTTTAGATCAGGGGTCACCAACCTTTCTTGGACCACGGGCTACTTTTTGAATATTGATTAAAGTGGGGGCGCACTTATCCTAAAGTTTGCAACATCCCGGACTTGATGTTCGATCTGTTTTGTATCGGCAGGCGGTGTCATTACATATCTGTTGTCATTACTTCGGTGGCCGATGTCTCGCAACCCTAGGCTACCTTTTTTTTGAAGCCACCACCGACTTTAAAAAATTTTGAGAATATTTTAAAACAGGCTGGCGGGCACTTCATATTGCCTTCACGGGCGACATGGTGCCCGCGGGCACACGGTTGGTGACCCCTGCTTTAGATTAAATGCACACTACACCGAAGCAATTTTTGTGTTTGATGACTAGTAGAGCGTGGAGAGACGAAATTTAACTGGTGTAACAAAATCATTATTCATTGTCATAGCGCTAAAAAAACTTTTACGGATGAAACAATAGCTTGCGGCCGCAGTCTGTTTACCTGATTATTTTTAGATTTTATTCACTCTCAGCCAACTGTAACTTTGCAAAATATATATTCACGGCTCACTTATTTTATTAAGGGTAATTTGAAAGCAAATAGATTGGTTTACACTGGTTTTAAAATGCAAAGATAAATTCAGGATTCAACAAAAAAAGAATTCAACTTTTTTTGAAAATCAACCCAGAAGAACACGTAGTTTTTTAATCCCAATATACCTGTAAGTTGTCCGACCTTAGGTCAACGCTGTGTTACAAAACGTCTACCACAATTGATCGACTTTTTTTGACGAATTACAGTCACATATTTTTTGGAGGAAGAATAAAGTTTAGATATTGTGATAAGCCAATCACTATATCATAAAATCTGAAGGCCTTGCTACAACCAAACATTATCAACAATTCAAGTTAGCTTATTAACAGCAAAGAAACTTTCTCGAGATTGCTGGGGTAAAATCATGAAGTTTTGCGTATTCACTAAGTCAGTACTACTTAACTTTTTTCGGATATGTTTTCCTCTACCATAGTTTTACCGTTTTTTTTATCAAAAAGAAGCGTTTTTTTGCAAGTATTTTTTAGATTTAGACATTCTACACAGCTATCATCTGATGTAAAAAAGTGAGTTAAATGTTAATGTTAGAAGTTAGAAATTTGGAACCGATTCCTAAATTACAATAAACAAACATCACAAAGCCAAGCGCAATCTGCGCTTGCATTATTTCACTGGGCATTTAGTGCAGCTGTTGAGTCACGAAGGAATGAAATTGCTTCAGACTGCTGGTGCTGGAAGCCGCGGTTCTAGGACTTTTAAGCAGTGAACTTCTAGATTCTAGAAGCTGTTTTAGCTGAGCTCACTAACAGTCAGCTAGCTCTAGCTGCCAGTAGCAGCTAGAGCGAGGCCTTACATTTTATTCATGATTGCTGACATTCACAAATGCTGGATAAAAAGTTGGATAATTGCAGGTTAACAAAGTGTACAAAAATCATGAATAAAAATTTAATTCATCCCTCATTCTCTTCCTTGTAAAAATTTTATTCACCCGGTTAAGAAACACTGGACTAAACTATGGTGTCAATTTGCCACTTCCTACAAAATGTTTAATATTTTAAAATTGCTTTCGACACATAATTGATCAACTCCAGTCTGTACTTTTATACTGTATTCACTCCATCATGCATAAACCCATTTTTACACACCTTTCGTGTATTTCAAAAAACCCAATGGGAATTTTTACTTTTTACCTAACTAGATAATGCATGTGCAAACGCAAGCGTGGAAAAAGCCTGTAAGCCTACTTTGTAATAGCCATGTTTGTGTTAGTTCATAAAATCATCGATCATTGTCAAAAAATAGTCGATTCATTCTTGGAACACTTCTCAACACTTTTTTGGAATATGTTTTTTATGGGGGGAGAGGGGAGGTTGAACCAATGGAAAAACATTAACTGCAATAGCAAAGTTCATATGCAGAATAATGAAAATCTTCACACCCAATTTAAGGTAAAGCCTTTCCCTGCATACGGCATTACCAACAGACTTAAATGAAAAAATATTTTTAGTTCTACTTCAATTTTTCCGTCTGGATAAGTAATGTAGGCCAAAAGATTCCCTTCTTCAATGCTGATGTCACGGTCAATCAACGCTGGACTGTTACCGTCGTTTTTAATCCGAATTTCCAACTCCACAAGTTCATTCTAAACATATTGTGAAGGTAAACGGAGAATCAGTGAAAAGAACCTAAATGTTCTTGGTACAGGCCAAGCAGCTCAGTTACGTCATGCTGTAGGCAAACAAATACGTCCAATAGATATGCAAAACAACCTTGCTTTCTTTGTTTCCTTCTGTGCAAACTAAACATTATGCGTAACCTTATTGCATTGCCGCTACACAATTTACCAACGACTACAACCTGATTGCCACAGAGTAAACCTATTGTTATTCTAACTGATGACTCATCACGTCCATTGCACGACTTCTAAGGTTTTAGTAATTTAGTTCCTTTTTTGCTTAAATGTGCTCGATGTGTAAAAACAACAGTTAGAGATACTAATCAATTCAAATAGGTATTGCTCAATTTTATTAAACAGACGTTAAAATTGCACAGCTTTTGCTGCGTACTGGTAGCTTCGTCAGTGCCATCTTAGTCACACAGAATCTATTTGAATAATCCAAATAGAACTAAAGTAGAATTATCAAATAGAAATCTTAAATAATTATTCATATAGAATTTTTTGATTAAGGTCGCAATGACGAAGCGGCCAGTACGTGGCGAACGCTGTGCAATTTTAAAATATATGTAATAAAGTTGAGCAATACCTATTCAAATTGATTAGTTTGTGAAATAATTGGTATGCCTGTATCGTCTAGATTCTTATTAGCGAAGGTATGCCTGCATCGTCTGGATTCTTTATTACCAAACTAAACACAGGAAAAGAAAGCTAATAAATACGTTACCAGATGATAAGGTTCTGGCCGAACTTGAATTCTCAAAGACAACTTCTCATCAACTTCTGAATCATCATCCTCAAGATCGGCATTTGAAGGGAGTGCTTTCAAGACGCCATAGCTTGAATAGTGAACACGTGCTGACTTGGTCGACATGAATTCCTGCAGAATTTATTATTGAATTAGGTCAGTTTAAAGGATATTTAAATTGATTAATCAAGTTTAGACCATTAGTGCATCCAAACGACACATTAGGCCATTGAAATATTTCATGCTGTCACTCAAATTGTTACTAATGTATTAAAAAAATAGGTCTACAGTATAATTAGCAATTGAGGTCATTTTTCATAAAGCAGTGCGAAAGTCTAAAAACGATTCCGGTGGGATTAAGGTATGCTTTGGTTGCTACGCATCACTCACTTTGCTTGGCGAATGACGAATAACTTCCAACTCGCTCGCAGAAAAGGAATATCTAAAGCGAGAATAAAATTTTCCAGGTCCATGAAGCGTATCATATTTCCAAGCATAATTCATCCAGGACAATTCGTGAGGGTTACCTTAAAAATATTAAGTTTTCTTATAGCCACAATCGAATTCCGAAATACATAAAATCTTACGCAAATTAATCTATTTCATAAATTTTTAGTGTTTGTAATTACATAGACTGATTTGGCTCAGACCTGATCTTCATCGACTTGAAAAGAAAAAGTAGCTCTGGGAGTCCATTAGTTTCCATTAGTCTTGGTTTCGTTCTTATTTGCTTTTCCCAATTGTACACCACAAAGCAAAGGGAATGAGCACATATACCTGTGTTAGGCGGCCACAATTGCGCGTTCAAGCCTCACTATGACTGGGTATTTATGATTTAGGAAAAGTAGTTCATGGTGATTTCGTCTGCTTGAAGTATAAAGCAGCGAGTTTGTGAGAATATCAACGCAAATGTTAAAACTTAGCAATTCCAAAGCATGTATCAAGTACTTGTCCTTATGTTCGGCGTGAATATCGCAATCCTGAGTCTGAAAGATACACTAAGGATTAAGCTATGGAAAAGCAAGCACAAGAACCTTGTTTACCGCTAAATAGATCACGTACCGAGTTCAAAAGGATGCTGAAGACCCAACGAGTGACCGCATTCGTGGACAAAGTAATGCAAAAACCTTCTTTTGGCAAAGAGGTGGTTCTCGTGCGATGGATCGTTCAATCCCTCAAAAGATTTGTGGCTGAAATCATAAATATGACGGTCATTTCAAAATATACATCAAAGTCAGCAATTTAGATAAGCGTAATAACGAGATCAAATGGTAAACGTAAGCTTACGAACAGGGAAACAACCATCAGAGCTAGCAAAGCTGAAGACACTCATTGGCATCACCGATTTCAAAAAAGGTAGATCTACAATAAAGGAGCTGTGCATACAACACGTACCAATGCCAACGCATGGTATCTGGTTATGAGTATAATGAAAACATGGCATTGGCGTTCTTGCGGATATACGTAAGATAATTTGCGTCAATGTGCTCTGTTTAGCTGCAATGCTGGTGGTATGAAGCAAGCAGCAACACTGGAAACGTGGAAGCGGGTCTGAACAAAAGCTGTCTGGTGATGACCTTAAGATTGTCCTGTGACCTGAATAATCGCAATTCTGTCAGCGTGTCAGTGTCTCCTCCGAAACCGGCGCGATGGTATATTGGTTAGAGCGTCCGCTTCGCAGTCGGTAGACTTGGAGTTCATTTCCCTTGTCGAGTCATACCAAAAGACTTTAAAAAATGATATTCACAGCTTCCCTGCTTGGCACTCAGCATATAAGGGATAGTGTGGAGAACAAGCCGGCAAGCTTGCTTGTTGTGTCCTTGGGCAAGGCACTTATCGGGATGCCTCCGTCTTTATGTGACAGACAGAGGGTAGGGCCAAGTAGTCTACCAGTCGTGGTGGCCCAGTCTGACGAAAGACATGCAAACCGAGCATGAGCTCATACGCGTGAATGAATGAATGAAAGATACTCCTCCAAAACTGCCCGGTATACAAACATCAAACTTAATAAGATTGATTATCTCCAAGGGGTAAGTGCCATAAGGAGGAAAGAATTTTTTTTCTTTAATTTGCATCTTTGGATTGAGGAAAGCAGTTTTGGGCTTAAACGAAAGTCACTATGCAACTTCTCAACTTCAACGAATTTCATCTTCTTAGGATGTCACATGACGTCACCATTAAAAATAAATTGTAAAATTTGTTTCTTTTGTTTACTCAAAATGTACTGATCGTAAAAAAGCGATTAAAAGCTTTTTTGGAAGATATTAGCATGGTGCTTTCGTTAGAAGAAACTCCACAGCAATAAAAGATCAAATGGCAATGCAACAACAAACTGTTTATTTAAGCATTTTAACCCTTTTAAACATGTTTCTTTATTTTTCTGGATGCTTCAACTTGGTTTATGATGTCATAATGCTAGCTTGTACGATAAACACGCTACCAGGGATCACCAAATTTCATGACTTTTTCAAAAATTCATTCATTCATTCATTCATTCTTTTTTTATTCATGACCACCACCATTACACACGACACTGAACAACAATAATAATGAGAGAAATGGAGTCAAGAAAAGGAAGAAGCGACACAACGTCAGACGTTAAAACATGCAAATGAAAACAGTGGATCCATAAAACTAGAGCAATAGTTGCATGGCCGCTAAACCCTAAATTCAACAAAACAACAAAAAAAAACAAAAAAAACAAACAGAACAAAACAATAACGCAGGAGATTTTATAGTTGTAGATCATATTATTTTGTAAATAAGAAGTTAGAAAATTTGCATAAATTGCTAAATTGCTAAATTTGCTAAATTTGCATAAATTGCAACATTTATGCAAAATTAGTTTACTTAAAGACTTATTTGTGACTTCATTTCTGAACCGATTTTCAATTTTTTTCAAGATATTAAAGGTTATTTCAGGGTGATTCTGATAATATATGTTTTGTATCGTAATTATTTGGTTTTATGCTGAAAAATTGAACTTTGACACTTGTATTGTAGCTTTTTACTCTTTTTCAAAAAGTGGCAAGCTCTGCAAAAACAAGTAAGGTTAATATACTAAAGTTGCTATAAAGTGCTAACCCTTAGTGTCATTTGAAAGCTTTGAAACGTTGATTTCGAGCAATATGTAACTCTAATTAGTTTGGGCTAAGGATTAGTTTATAATGGCTGATCAAAAATTGGTTGCCATACATCATTTTCCATTTTTAGTTGAATACTTTTCCTACTAAATCTATTGTAACCAGCAATTTTTATAAAAAGTTGGTTTTTTGGTCATCTTGACTACTTTTGCTCGAAAGCATTGCTCTTTGGCGTTATCTATGCAATTTTTTTAAGAAGTTCATCAAAAGATGCAGTCTCTACAAATATCAAAAGATTCGTCAAAAAATGTAGTCTCAAAACATTTCAAAAAGTAGTCTGCTCCAAGCAAAAAATTGATTGATCCCCTTGCAAAAAATGAGGGGTAAACATGGTCCTGTTTTATCTTTGCAATAAAATATTTGTGTCGAGCTGCATATCATCTAAGCCAGGGATGGGCAAACTACGGCCCGCCAGAGCATTTTGTGCGGCCCGCCAACCCTTGCAGAAACTTCCATATATCTAATTTAATATGACAGGGGTGGCTACACTTACCGTACCAAAGAAAAAAAAACGATAGAAGCTATTATTGAAAGTGGCCACTACCCAATTCTTAGCTTGAATTGACGCATTTTCTTTCCAAATAGACGGTGACGACCTTTATTTTAGAGACCAACATTTTCAAAGTCCGAAATTAGGCATCTGCACCTTTCCACTAGACATTGGCATTGTATGGCATTGTATACAGTTATTGCAAGATTTTGAGCACTGGCCCTTGGCCAACTCTTAAATGGCCAATGCGCCCCTCTGGCTAAAAAGTTTGCCCACCCCTGATCTTAGCGATTCATTTCGAATTAGTTTGCTCTTTGCATGGCTGCGTTTATGTTTCAATCAAACAACATGCACGCAGCCAAAGATTTTAGGTGGTTAAAATAGGTATACAAATACGAAAATGTCGTCAGTACTGATTCTAATTTTTAATAAGTTATTTGTGAAAATACATATCAATCACTTTGGCGCCTCTCTTCCCGCACAACTTTACATTGATGCTTCCATGCGAATAGTGAAATAAAAACCGACAAAAGTGTGTAAAATTATTGGCTGTTTCAATTGTAGGCAAGTCCATCATTCAAGTGCATGCTCAAAACAGGGCAAATAAGTCATTGCTAAGGACTTCAAAAAGTTTGAGAGAAATATAGCGACTCTGTGTAACTCCCCTACCCTAATGTTTTCAACTCTATGCTTATTTCGAACAATTTCCGTTTCATTTTCAAACGAGAATTGGCTATGTCTAAAAATCTTCACTTTTTTGTAGCATTGTCCTAACTACTCAGGGTACAGCCTGCGTGTAGCCGTGTGAGTGCTTTGCTTCGGGTTAGTTTTCATTTCGCCGAACTACATTTTTGACAGCAACAAGCAACATGGGTGCAGCCACAGTCTTTAGGAGGACAAATAGGCATACAATTACGAAAAAGTGCTGAGTAATAGGCCATTTAATAGGTTTTTTCCGAAAATACGTATCAATCACTTTAGTGTCCCCTCCTCCCACACAACTTTTAAATTATGTTTCCATGCACTTCAAAAAAATGAGCAAACAAAGCTTTTTGAAATCTCTGGCTGTTTCAGCTGGGAGGAAATTCAATTCCTAAGTACGCCTATGCTGACAACAAGGAAATCAACGCCTACCCAGGGACGCCGCAATGTTAATGGGCTTATGTCATTGGCCACGTCGTAGTCTCTGTAAAAGTACACAACGTTAGCTATTTTAAGACCATGGCAGGGTTAGAAACAATTTCATTTTTTGAGAAAGAGGAAGTAGGCAAAGCTTCAAGTAAACTTAATCATACTATCAAGCTATCTTATGACGTAAGTGTCACTATCTTATTTGGGGAGGAAAGGACAGAGCATTGAGGGAAATGAGCTTTTTATAAAAGTAAAAATCTAGCCAATTTTGTTCTCTAAAAAAGCATGAATACCTTTTATTGAAGGTCAACGTTTTGAAGGTAAAAATTTCGCCCATATTCGTGGCCAAACATACAGCATCCGCCATAAGTAACTATATATTTTCTCTTGCTTGTAAATTTATTTATACTTAATCAATTTTTTTTCTTATGTCATTTTAAGCAAATCTAATATGTATTGCACCTATTCATATATATATAGAATAGTTACAAATTTACAAAGCCATCCCTGGACGCGTTTCGTCCTTTTCGACTGTGACCTTGGATAATATTTTTTGCCCTTGGCAAACCCTGCTGATGAGTCCAAAAGGGGGAAACGCGTCCAGGGATGGCTTTGTAAATTTGTAAATATCTCTCAATAGCATTGCTTCCTTCGGAAGCCTCGCACCTTCAGCACTCGCTTTGTTGTTTCGCTTCTCGCTTATAAGACTCTCTCTATCGATCGTAATCACTTGGAACTAGCGATATAATATGTAACTATCGCTCTTATCATCCGCGCCTCATTCATGCCCTTAACGATGGCGACCAGGACAAGCGGGTTGAGCTTTGTGAGCAGTTCCTTCAGTTGGGCGACAGAGGCTAGCTTGACATCGACCGAATTTTGCGGTCCGATGAGGCCATTTTTTAGCTCAACGGCTGCATAAATTGTCATAACTGTGTGTGTCTACTGGGCATCCGAGAACCCAAAGGTCACAATTGATGCTGATGTAAATCTAACGGGCGTATGTGTTGGTCCGTTCTTTTTCGACGGAACAGTGACTGCACAAAGTTATCTGGCTATGCAGCAGCAGCAGCTTTTACTGTTGTTACAACAGCAGGGTGGAGTAGATGGTTTGTAATTTCGGGAGGAGGGGGCACCAGCCCATTATGCTTAGCTTGTGCGAGACTGGCTGGATGCCGAAATGCCTAATCGTTGGATTGACAGGCGAGGACTGCTTGAGGGGCCATCTCGTTTTTTAGATTTGACCCCACTTGATTTTTTTCTGTGAAGCGTTCTCAAAGAGAAAGTCTCTGCCAAGCTCGGCAACATTGCTGAACCAAAGGAACAAATTCGAGCTGCCATTGCTCAAGTGTCGTTGGAGCTACGCGTTAAAGTATGTCGCTCAGTCCCTGAAAGATCAGCAAAGTGCATTGAGCTCCACGGAGAGCACACGGAACTACAACAAATATCATGTTGTATGTTACAGCAAACTTTAGTGTAGCTTTTGTTACTTTCTGTATTATACTACCTTGTTTCTTTTATATTCCGTTCATCATGTTGTAATAAAAATATATAGTTACTTGTGGCGGACCCTGTATATGACCACTTTTATCTTGGAGATCAAGATTTTGAGCGTGGTGTCATCCCGTTTGGGAGCATTGCATTTTTGTTTCCTCCGTAATTACTCAAGACACAAATACGAATTGGCAAGATTCACAATCTCCCCGGCGTAAATGTCATAAAGGAGGTTATTACATCACCATGAGCTAAAAATGAAATTGTTTTTAAATTCGCATGCCTTGACCGAGGAAAACGTTTTCGTGCCTTAAAGAGGCAGCACCCGACTCACCAAATTTCAAAAACATCATTCCTTTGTTTTTTTAATATCACCTCATAGTTGATGATTGATTGCAAAAGTTATTTTCATCATTTCTCAAAAAATACTGTCCGTACAAAGCCAGTTGAAACCTTTATTGAGAGATTATATAATTAGCTATTTGTAAATGACACCAGCTTCCATCAAAAGTGTGCACAGTTTTAATAAAAACAATTGAATTATTGTTTTACTTCTTGCTTAATATTACAATTAAGTTGCTTCTTTACCTCCATTTAGTGTTCGCTTTTGTGAGGAATAATCAATCGTGAGTGTCTCAACCTTAAATGCGTTTTTGATTTAGCGGGACAGCTCCACTTTGGCATAAAAAAGTTATTGGGTGCTGTTATTTCGATTGCTTTTCACTGACTGACCTGGATTGCTACTTGACTCAATGTGAATGTTTGACTGCGTCACCTGTATTTTGTGCTGTAGGTAGGATAACCAATTACATTCACCACTAGTAATTCCTTCGGAAGCGTACCGCATAAAAAGCAACAGAAAGATCAGGACTAGAGTCATCAGCTATGCTAATGATTTCTTTGTTTGTTTACTTTCTATTATTTTCACGAGGGGGCTTCACGAAGTCGTAAAATATGCATAACACAAAATAACTGTTTTGTGTTTTCGTAAAACAAAAGCCATTACGACGCCCATTCCCAACTTTATGCTTCTTCTACATTTATTTGAAGGAACGGACAGTATTCATGAAATGATAAAGAGTTTGTAAGATCTCTCTTAATTGAAAGTAATCGTACTACGATGGGGATAGGGGCGTAGGAGCGATATTCCCATTAGTATCAATTTATTGCTTAAAATTTTAAAAACATAATTTGGTCAAAGCAGGCTGAACCGGTGTTACCAACTCAACACAACGGACTGGTAGCCGCGCTTGGAGATGCCGGCGGAGATGGCTAGGATAAAGTATAAAATGTAGCTCAACTAAAATACATTGAAAACCTGCACCAACTCAAATGGAAATTTTGTCTTTTGCTAGTAAGCTAAGCAACTATGCTCACCCAATAAACAGTCCAAAACCATGGCAACCATTTTTATGGAAAGAGAATCCCATGTATCTAGAATCAGGTGGTTTGTTTGCCATCATACACCAAAGCGTTTCAACATCTTCCTCATGTTGGTCGTAATGAGTCATCATCATGTCGTACATGTCGTTTCTTGTCCATGGATTGTGCGGCGTCGGATCGGAAATCTAATTTACCACATTATTCCGAAGCATGCAATGATAGCTGGTTCAACTCATCAAAGATTTTGGAACACAAGCAAGAAAACTGCACTTAAATCAGTGCAGTGCACTTGCTCTATTTTTGCTGCTCGCGATCAGGATTGGATTATCACCCTGAGTACCGCCTTTTTTTGATAAATCTTGTCATATCTTCTAAATTGAACTTAACGGTAAAAGAACTTTTTATATTATTTGCTCTACAGCTACTTCACACCAGAAAAACACCATTTTACTTTTCAATTTACCTAGCCTACAACGTCCGGTGAACAAAAAAGCTTCCAAGATATTCCAATTGGAAAACTGTCTTATTAGTTTTCAACAACTGGCAATGCCACTAATCGACTACTAATTGAGCAATCGTAGATTTCGAGTACTGTGTAGAATGCAGAGATTTAGTAGAATGAGAAGACACAGAAACAACATTTCCTCACTTTTTCCTACTATCTGTTCTCATAACTAATTTATAAAATCTCCTTTCCATTTTGTGCTGAGCGGAAACTTGTAAATTGGGGTAAAATACAGCAATGATGAAAGATATATAGAACACAATAGTTGAGCCGGTAAAACTTTTACATTGTTAAGCTCTGCGATTCTAGTTGAAGGGTACGTAAAAATTTGTGTTTGGGAAAGCAGTTGGAATATTCCATTCGTAAGAAGAACATTGTTACTTACAGAATAGCTTCAAATTTGAACTAAATCATTCAATTCTTGTTTCTAGAAATCAAAGAGATGTTTACTTTATCACTGTCCTTCAGGTCGCAGACTAGTCTCACTCCTGCATCAGCGAATGCCGATTTTGGATCCAGTTGTCGACACTTCATCTTCTGAGGTGAATCACAGTATTCCACCAAAGATACAGTTGGCCAAATAACTTGCTCAACGTAGTCAATGTCAACGGCAATTTGCTTAAAGTACTGTAAAAAAAGTAACCTAATCTGTTAGCCGCGTAATCGTAACTGTTTTAAACGTGTGATATTATGTTAGGATCTCAACACAGTCTTAGATATTCAAACAAGAACAACAACTATACTTTTACTTTTTGCAGCTTCGACTGTGACCTTGGATAATATTTGTTAAACTTTCTCAGCTATAGAACCCTTTCAAAACTATAGCCTATCATGTAATGAGTTCTTATCAATTTATCATGTTCGCTAGCGTACATCAAAACTTTAAGAGAATCGAATCCCTTCCTTTTAATTGCTGCAATGGAGGCAAAACCAAAATTTCAAGCAAAACAGAAGTTCACTGTATTATTGACATTGGATGGCTTTTGCGGACATCTTACACTTCACTACTTCCAGCATTCAGTTTGTGGTTAAATTTTATTGCGCTTTCACAAACCCAGTAAAGCCCTTTTGCATATTTTCTGAAAGTGCATGGACCAAAGTTAATGAATCCTTTGGTTGAACCACGGTAGTCCGAACCTTGGCATACGGGCCGCATACAGCCCTCGAACGCTTCGGAAATACTGTACTGCATTTTTTAGTGGAAAATGTTCAGGTGTTAAAGTGCATCTACGCCTTTTATAAATGCATTGCATTAAAAACATTTCAAAGTAATCTCCATATATCACCAAAGTCATAGATCTAACACTTTGTTTTGTATAGGAGGTCTGAAGAAAAAAGGACTTTGGGGAGTTATTAATTCTTTGAATCTGATAATTTTTCATGTTGGTCGCAAAGCTCACCTAATAATCTTTTTTGTTCCAGATCAACTTTTTGATCGAAAGGATATTTTAATTTTTCTCAATTTTTATCAACTTTTTGATATTTACCTGGGGCCTTACAATATTTTGGGTCAGATTGACAAAGGTTTTGGGGATTAAGTTCTAGCCTCAAAGCTTCCTCTACATTTATGATCATGATCAAAGTGCAGGTTGACATGTAACTATTGTGATGTGACAATACCTTTTCACACTTCGAGACGAAGAGACATACGTTAATTTTTGCACTTCCTTGCAAGTAGTCTCTCCGATTCAACAGCAATTTGGCGGATGTGCATTACTTAACACAGCCAGACGCAATTGTGGTAAAGCCAAAAATATAATTTTCGGTCTCCATGTTTTTCAATTCCGCTAGATGATCTTGTTTGAAGATCGCTCTTTTAACCCCAATTTTTCAAACTTGAATCTCGAACCTGTTAGGTGGCTTTTTTTGGAAACTGACTTGTTGAAACTATTTAATCTCCCAGTACCTTCAATCCTTAATTGGCTTTAAAAACCTTGGGATGCGGACATAGCTCTTATGCCCTAATGCTGCATTGCCTACTTACGTTAGTGGATCACCAAAATTTAAGCAGACATTGGCAAGATAACCAAAAACAAAAAACAATAAATTATTTTGCTTATTTGTAAATACATCATGTATCTTTTTTATTGCAGAAAATCATTAATTTTTAAGTGGCAAACAAGCAGAAAGCATCAAAAAGGGCATCGAGGGTGTGGCAAAACTTCAATTGATTAAAACGCCAAAAGCATTTTTTTTTTGCTCACTGTAAGGAGTTTTCCTTTTGCGCCTCGCAAAGTCTTTCTCAATCCTTAATGTGGTTCTTCTAGTCAGCAGTCTTGAATCACCCTGAATTAGACAAAGAATTTAAGATTACCAATTACCGTATACCTGACTGGTTCGAATGCATTCGAAAATTATACTTTCATTTCCGATTTCCACTCTGCACATTCCGTGCCATCCGCTACCACTTTGCGGATCCTTCAGTAGAATTTTAAGTTTCCCGTCAAATCTTTCTCCATCGCTACGAATTGCCAAAATATTACAGGTAATGCCACGATCATAATCTTTGTCCTGCACAAGCTCTTTGTTATTGTGGTATATCAAAGTTTTCGCAATCGCTCGAAAGAAAAGTCCACTTTCGTTTCCAAAGCTGTAAAGCACAAATTTACAATGAACTTTATTTGTTCCACCGTAGGCTTTTATTTAGAATAGGTAGCTTTTTGACTGTCGGCAACATAAGTTCAGCACTTAGGCAAAGCCAATACTCTAAATCAAAACAGTAAAAAGCAAAATATGAGAGGAGTCATATTGCAACACCTAAGTAACAAACCTACGCCCTTCCCTGAGCTTGAGACCTCCTCAATTTTTTTGAAATAGTCGGAGGGAATCGCGAGTCTACAGACGTCAAAGGTTTCTAAAGCAAGAAACAAAAATGAAGAAAATCAAATTTTTGCATAGTTTGAAGCAAGGTAAATTTCCACCTTTGAGTATAGCTTTGTTTGGGATTTTAGTGGTGGAAAATTTTTATTTTTCATGAATGTTTACGCAAAGTCAATTCTTACCTCAAAAAGGTGCCTCGATACTTCGATATGGAGCCACTGACAGTGTTGAGAACGGAAGAATACTTCGTAATTCGATCAACATCAATCTTCAAGCCCAGGTTGGCTCGCTGGTTAGTCTTTGCAAACTCCCCAGCATAGCTTCCACTGACAGGGTAAGATTCGACCAAATTTTCTACGAGATGAAATGAGTGGTAAATCAAACTAACTGATTTTTCTCCTCCGGCAAAGAAAAAACCTTTGAGATTACAAACAAACGTAGAACAACGTGTATTCACATCAACTTTGAAGTTATCCACACCGTCAAGGCAAATCATTTCTATCACAAGGTTCGCTAAGAAGAGTTTATTACAAGGAATGCCAATGCGTACTTTTAAGTCTTGTCAATTGCGCTTAAGTCCTCTTAAAAAACTATACTTTATCGCGAAGTTGAATAAAGGGACTTTTTAAAGAGCATAACAAAGTAGAAGCAAGGCAAGAATTGAATTCACAACCTCACAATTGTGGTCCAATTCCTTAACACGAGAGCTAAGCTGCCAGTTCATCGCTGGCAAACTGTTGCTCACACATTTCGTTCTCAAAATTGATGCAATAAAGCCATTGAGCAAACTTTGTAATCCTTAAAGATTTTTGTTTATTAATTTGGAATTTTGGTACAAATCAAATTATCCAATCGGTTAAAACAAAGGAATTTCGAATCAGCAGGTTTATACGACATAAAACTGGTGAAAAAACGGAAAACACATGACCACCAGTTTGTAATTTTAATTATTTTCAGAGATTCTAAGTATTTCATCCCATTATATAATAGCAGGCTTCTGGCACCTAATAACTCCTTTATGAAAGCTTTCCTTTCATCCGGTTACCTTTGGGATTCCCGTTGAAAATCGATTCCGAAATACGGCGTTGCCATAGCTGACAGGTTAACCCAAAACGGAAAAAATTTTGTCGTCATATGGGCGCTGGTTGAACTCGTTTACAAATTTTGATTGCATAATTTGTAAGATGTTTATATAACGTAATAAACATAAAAGATCATCAAGATATAATCACGTTCCTCTTTTTACCGTTACTTGCTTCAACGCAGCAAGTAACGGTAAAAAGAGGAAATTACTTCTTTACGTGTAGCTTACGCTACGTAGTTTACATAAAACCCTACGAAGTCTAAACAGGTACGTATGACGTGAGTGTTACCACTCTACAAGTCTAGACAAGCTTCATTTTCAACTCAAATTAGGAACAAAGGCGAAGTCACCTAAATCTTTCGGAGGAGACGTAAAATCTTTTTTGTGCAGGATCCATAGCCTTGTTTTTGAGGGTACTAGAATTCAGTAAAAAACAGGGCTTTGATAAACTTTCGGGGCAATTACTATTATTGCTTTCTAATGTTTTCATAACACAATATTGCTGTCACTAAATAGTATGCGTGCCCAAGAAATACAACAGGGGTCACCAGCCTTTTTGAATCACGGGCTACTTTTTGGACACTGATATTGGTGGGGGTTATCAAGTTGATACCAGTGGCGTTTATGTCGTGAACTAACAGTGAAGATCTTTTTTTTTTGAAGATCAAGTGGCAGATCACTTTAAGAAATTATTGGGCCTAAAATTTACGCAACTTAAGCAGAATTGGGGATGACCACCTGTTACATTTACCATCGATTTTTGAAAAAATTTTCAGAAAATTTAGACAGGCTCACGGCAAATCAATATAGTCTTCATGGGCGTCTGGTCGCCAGTAAAGATCTGATATTGAGAAACTGATAACTAGACCATACTATAGGAAAAATTATACTTTCTCATATTCAAACAAATATTTCTATTCTAAACAACTAAATGCAGGTGATAAATCGCTGTTAACTCACTGATTTTCAGAGACTAGTGTTTTACTCAGCTCAAACTTGTAAGTTAGATTTTATCGATATGTAAGCAAAAGCTGGTTATAAATTAATTACCTTCCAATTTTCGCTTCTTTATCAATGTATCAGGTTTACCTGCAATGGAAACACAATCAAGGAATTTCATAGAACGCGTAAAAGCGTTTTTTGTATGTACTAATTTTTTTCAAATCCAAGACCTTTACTTTTTAATTAGCTTTGCCATTGATTCAAAACTCCTCGTGCCCCATAACCTTTACCCCCTGTAAGTCTTGATAATTGCTTGATATTATGTTCTTTTATTTTGCAGTCTTGGACGAGCTATTCAATGTATGTCAGCTACCAATCGTCTTGTAACCAGACTTTTTGCTGAAACAGCACAGCGCATTAAATTCCGTATATCCTTTCTGGCAAATACCAGTGGTGCTTTTTATAAAGTTCCCAAGTTAAAAACGTTTTCTTCTACCACTACTATGTGGGGGCAAGTCTTGTCAATTAAGATTATTTGAGACCTCTAATAAAATAATCCTAAAATTCTGTTGCGTTCGACTATACAAATACAGTAAAATAAAACATAATTTTTTTTTACAATCTTGGTATAGGTAAACAAAAAACAGGTTGTTACAACAGAGCAAACCTGATCGTAAGTATAAAACCCCCAATTTCTAACTGTTTTCAAACCTTTCTGTAATATAGTCAACCCCCATAAATATAAAAAATGGGTAAAATATTCATTTTCATAAAGATGATTTCTAAGAAAAGGTCTTCACCTTATTTTGGGGCTGAAACGAGCAAAAAAGTCACTCTAAAAAGCTTGATCTCCAAACTTAAAAAAGGCTTTCATAACTTATTGCGATAAATATGCTGTTAACACCTCATAGAAAATAAAGTGTTTCGCTTATAGACCGGACAATTCGCTTTCATTTTAGCTTGGGTAGTATTAACTTGTTCAACTCTTAATCGAACACTGGAGTATTTTTGTTCAAAGTATGCACGTTTTTTGGCTGTGTTTCATGGGCAAATGGAAAAATTCAAGTACCCTACAATTATGGATACTAATCCTTAAATAATATAACTCACTTTGATTACTAGCGGCCATTTTCACTTTTTACGTAAACCTACAAAAAATTAATTTGCTGCAAAAATGTAATATTTACTGTAAGCAATAGTGGGATTCAAATTTTTTAAGAACAGGTCCTCTTACTCCAGGACTCACGAACAATAAGTTCTCATTATCACAGTCTCCAGAGGCAAGCGATGCTGGTTGGCCTAATATAAGTGCAAAGGTTGAATGTGTTGCCAACTGCTATCGTCTAGCAAGAAAAATTATTGATTTTAGTTATTTTCCCAACTGTAACAGGGCTATGATAGTTTGCCAAAACCAGTTATAAGTAAAGGGTGCTCATGAGGAAAAACTGTAACCCCTCACTTAAGCCAACAACCGATTCTCGGGATTAAATAATTCCAAGAACAGGTTCTCGCGAACCGGTCGAACCCCATTGCTGACTACAAGATACATTGGATCTTTCTGTTTCGAAATTATTTTGCCAGCAGTTTTTAGCTCACGTGTTCTACTGAAAGAAAGGTGTCTCTTTGACCAAGCATTTTGCTTTTTAACAAAGACGAACCGTTTTTTGTTTGGGTATTAGCAAAACCAGATACAAATAAATGTTATTCAAAAAAGCTCTTCAGCTTAACAAATAAACTTAAACCGCTGGAACAATACATCGGCTTTTAGAGTTACGGTACAGTAGTGTTGCTATATCATGTAGCATTGTATCGCTATGGCAAAGCGGAACTACCGTCGAATTTGTGCTCTGTTTATTCTTTGTAGTTCACGAACAAACCGCATGGTAAATCAATCTCGTTTGAATTGAAACTTAAGCTCTCCAGAATAGATCGGAACTTCTAATTGAAATCATAAAACTTTTTGAAGGTTTACAGAAGATTTTTTTGGGTCTACAAATATTTCATTTAAGTAATGTACACTGTGTATAACCTAAAACTTAGGGGGCTCGGGCGTGTCAGGAATCTCTAAAACGCTTGGACAAAGAAGGAATTCTCGGTCGGGGACTTTTTTTATAGCACTACTGCACATCCAACAACAATAGCAATGGTTAAGTCAGGAGGTACACAGAATAAGCCAAAGTTTTAAAACGGTACATGGCATCAAAAATTTCGAAACCACTGCTCTAGTTTAGATCTCAATAATCCCGATTTGCGAGAATTACCGTTTAATTCTTATAAGCTATTGCTAAATAGTCCTCGTTTGTTTTGGACCACTGTTGACAGCAGGGCTGTCTGCGACTACATATGAGCTAGATAGTTAGTGGTTCTAAAAATATGCAACACTGCATTTTTCAAATCTTTCCACATCTCAGTTCCGTCTGTTACACCCTTGGCGTGGCGGCCGATCACTAATGATCAAGGTGCAATGGCCATGACAATGCATAAAATTTAATCGTTCTTTCTAAATTCAGTAAATATGCTTTCTTAAACATGTATGGTTTTGCCATCTTCTACTTTTTGCCAGCTGTTGTTAAATTATTTTCCTTTTATATATAGTTTAGGGCGAAAATAAAATATAATACAACTACTAAAATGCTATCGATTAGGCTAATTTACTGCTTGCAAGAAGTTATGCTTCACGAGCCTTAAGTATTGCTTACTTTCTGGTTGCAATTGCATTACCACAGATGTAAAAGTAAGCTGGCTTGAAGCTGAAGTCTCCAGAATCTTTTAGCCCCTACCACAGAAATTTGAAAAATGGGCCGAAAATACGGTGAATGTAGCAAAAAAGTCATCCTGAGAAACTTGATCTCAAAAAAAGGGTTTTCACCTTTTTTGGTACAAAAATGCTTTTAACTACCTCCTGCCCTATACAAAACAAACTGCTACGTCTATGTCTTTACTTTACCTTAAATGATATTCAACTAAATCATCGGTGCTTAACCATTGGAAAATTGAGCTGACCTGCGGAAAAAATTATTCATCTATACGCGCACTTTCTGCCGGAAAAACGTGTCTTGATTATACCTCGAAAAGCTGAAGGGGAAAAGTGTCGCGGCTGAATAACTTTGTATTGTACTGCTGCATACCAAAAATATATAGCTGGCTCATTAGGCCTACAATTTGAATGCTTTTTTAAATTTACAAACTTTTCTTCAAATTCCGCCTACCAAAGCAATTTACTGTTGGCGTACGTGACCAAACAAAAGATTCCTCTTTACCAAAAGCAAAACCAGACACCGTTAAAATATAAAGGCTGACAGACTATGACTCATGACTGAATGGCATTCATCGGTGACCATGAAGTAACACTTTTAAATTCCTTTTTATGACTTTAAAAGCCTTCCATTAGTGTTGCGTCAATTTGGGCAATCTTATTTCCAACCTTGCGCATCATAAATGTCAGTGCTAGAATTGTGCTCAGACATAGCTAAAATTTGGTTTTTCTCAATAAAGATGACCACCCTGTGCGGACTGCAACTACCGCAATGCCATTGCTGGAGTTTCCGCTCATTAAAATCGTAGTTAGGAATGGTACAAAACTCCAGTGGACCCACTTGTGTTCAGCCCCACTTTTGAGTTGCCATTGCTACTGGTACTAAGTGGTATAGCTGAGTGTGGAAAAGAACCAAAATGTGTCCTACCACTCTTCTTCAGAGTTTGTACTTGCAACAATAAGCTGTTAAAAATTGTTAACCTCATCACAACAATAGAAGAGTCAAATCTTCCTTTTCCACTGCTTTCCTGTCCTCCGGTTGCCGTCGCAGTGCATTCCTACCTCATGCACTGGAGCCAAACAGGACAAATTGTCGTGTAGTACCTTGCCAGAGGCACAACAGCGCAGAAATCACGAGTATCGAACTGATAGCCTCATCATCGCAAGGCAGCACCTGGATAAATATGCCAACATAACACGTGTTTATTTCAGTAATTCATTTTAATTTAGTTTTTTTTTTAGTTTTACGTAATTTCTGCGGTTCAGTGGTCTTTGGGAGGTACAGCGGCTTGACTATAAAACCACTTTAATTGGTACTTCGCAGCTTGGTTCCAGTCCACACGCGTAGCCCATATCTGTGATGTCCTGTTTTTATACCGAACATTCGCGTTTTACAGACCAAATGAAAAATCTGTCGGTCTGTTTATCATAAGCCATCCCAAATAACCTTATATCTCGCCCAGTGGCGTCAGCGGAGCAAAAGGAGGGCTGTTTCCCTTGGTGGCACTATTTTAGAAGGTGACATTTTTCCCTGAAAACAAGGTTATTTGCAATTGGTGTTTGATAAAAGCTGTCACTTTTTATAATTTTTGGGTGATCTTTTCGAATTCGCTCCGTTGACACTGTCTGCAACCTTGTGACGTCTTTGCAAGAACCCAACTGTAATTTACAGCACAACGCTTTGCTAAAGGCAACAATAGCTCCTTTTAAATCGATAGGCTACTTGAAAATATCTCGAAATGTAATGGCGTCACTATATACGTCATTTTTTGTTATCACATGTAAAGTAGGGGTAAAATATTGTTATTTGTGTACTGCCTTTTTTGTTATTTCGATTTGGAATTGAATTCGAGCCAACAGCGCTTAATTAAGTTACTTTTGGTTCAACGCTTGACTTCTACGCCCTTGCAATGTATTGACCAACGCACTAAATAAACCAAAGCGTATTTCACTTGTTGATGATTGCTACTTGGATCTCCAGTCTACACCTCATTGCAATTAAGAATTTGTCACCTTAGCGTTAAAAGTGTTTTTCGCACGGAAATCTCGTTAGTAATTTGCTATCTAGTTGAAGTTGGCTTGTTAATTGTACAATTGAAATGTTTTCCTTAGCAGAGTTTAATTGTTACGTTTGTTTGGTGAATTTGTTAAATTTAAGTCGAGTAATGTGACAGATGAAGTGGTAGTAGATCCGAGAAACGACATAGCCCAAATATTTAGTAACCGCTCGTACTGTTGGTCGACACTGAATCTGATTCGTTAGTTGCTTACATCGTTAACCGTTCTGTATTATCGCTAGTTATCTTCAATATACACCAAGCTCCTCCTGATTGCTTGCTTAGTAGCGTCGGCCGTGGTAGAAACATTAGAAGAACTTCCGAATCGATCGATAGATGCAAGCGCGTTATTAAAAGGGATAAAGTCTTACAAGAGCTGGATCGAAACCTGAACTACCCGTCACTTAACCAGCTGGCATATCTTACATAGGCTTAGCGACTTTTAGCTTAGACTTTTACACCAAGCCATAAGTTTCTGTATTTTTTTATTACTCCGCTATTTTGTTGTTCTGAACTGTCCGCTTTCCTCATTCTCAATCGACATAGTGATATTGTTTGGTGGCTCTATTTTTATTTGAATGCTGCTTGAACGTTTTACTATCGCCTGCCCAAGCGCCCTTGGCAACTGAGAGCTTACAACGATTGTCTTTGAGAGTGACAAAACAAAACTTTTTGTTGAATATTCTTGTATAGCAGCTTTGGTCAAATCAGGCTATCAAACGGCGATTCTCAAAACAGCTGGACCAGTGATTCCCAACCAGTGGTTTATGCGGCTTCTAAAGTAGTCCAATTAGAGGTTCTTTCATGTAAAGCTTATTTTAAAGATTCTTCGTGTTTCTGTCAATTTTAAACAATAGGTATTACTGAGTTTTATTTGCTACAATACTCTTGCCCAGTCAAGACTAGCTGCTGATAGGCTCACAGCTTGTAAATTAGGCTGCTAGTAAGGGTTATCACGAGCTATATGCAGTGCCGTCGCCAGAGCAACCAAAGTCGTGGGGCACAAGACGAAAGTGAGGGACCACTAAAAAATACTGAATTTTGCATATTGAAGCTGACTTCGTACGGCTGCAAACCTTGTGCAGTTTTTAAAATTCTGTATTTTTGTTTAAAAAACAGACACTATAGGGTGTAGAATGTTTTAGATTGCATACGATGCAAACATTCATGATCTTAAAATAGATATGAACGATTAGGGTTAGTTCGGATATCAATAATTTTTATTATCCGAATAACGGATATATCCGTGTACTTGGAATTTAGCTAACCGGTTAACCGGATAATAACTGCTAATTATGAAAAGTATTGTACAGCTCTATTATAGACATAAGCACACGTGCAGTACAATCGAATATGAAAAAATCACGCAGATTTAATGTTCACTGTTTCTGCAACGCGTTCCTTATAAAGCACAATGCATCGATTGTGGAATGGTGTAGACGAGACCGGAGTTTTGTAACAAAGAGTCCACATGCACTGAATGCTCTTTCTGCTTCCACAAAAGTGGGCTGAACAGTAAGCAGAGCTTCATAGAGAGTCTGAAGGTTGGCAGGTCGTATCCCAGAAGCTTCAAACACTTGACATTCCTTTTAGACCATTCTTCTGTTAAGGTTTGGAGTAATGGAAGGACGAGTAGCTAGAATCGATGCTGACGTGATAGCTCGCTTTAGTTCTTCCTTGAAAGATGCACGTGATGAGTCTCTACATACTGAAGTAGAAGCGAGTGACGCAAACTGGCTTCCTTCACCGGGACCAGGCTCTGGTACTCCAAACAGCTTTTGAATTAGGGTTGCAGCAAAAGTGTACATCTTGTTTTTGTTTCCGTATTCCCCAAAAATATCAAACTTGTTCTCCATTAGAAAATTGGGATTATGCAAATATTCAAGTAGATGAACAATACATGCATTTCTTCTGTCTTTGATTCTTACCTCAAGATGAGACTTAAGAGATGCCGAGTACGCAGAATTAAAATTAGAGAGAGTTTTAAACACAAAATCATGAATCCGCTCAGCGGTGAGAAGAGTAGCGTTCCTCCTGCAAAGTCCATCTACAGCGTGTTGACAGGTTCAAGGACATCAATCAGATCATGGGGAATTTTAATTTGTGCGTTCGTAATGGTGGTAGAAGTTCCAATTTCGACAAGAGCCATTCCGATATATTTTTATCATCTCTAAAAGACTGTTCCATTTAGTCTTTGAATCTAGAATCAATTTTAGCTCTGTGTTTAATTGTGCTTGGATATGCTTTTGCAGAATTTCGTTCTTAAGAGGACTTTTGCGAAACATCTTTACCACTGTTCTAACCTTCCCTATCACTTCCGCAACAAACTGTTGAAGTTCTACGCCAATTGCTTCAGTCTCCACAAGATCTACAGCAGCTTCATCAACTTGTTCCATCTCCTCTTCTGAAGAAAATTCTGAATCCGATCCAGTATTATTATTTTCCCTTTCCTTTTCCAGTCCTTCAAAGAGATTTTGCCTTGCATACAAGAAATCATTTATATACTGCTAAATGATAATCATGCGCAAAACAGAGCTGGTGGACGCAACAACTCATTTTCCCAAAACTCTTCATCACACTAGCTCCAACTGCTATATGTGCAACAATGTCTTGCATCTTGAGGCCAAACTCGTGCAATCTTTCTTTCACCAAATTCTCTACTCTTTTAGCTAGCATAGAACCTTTGATTCTTACCATTCCTAAATTAACAGGGTCTGAATCATAGTGCAGGTTTAAGTTCATGTATCTTCTGCTTTTTGTGCTTGTGTATTCATCAAGAGTGACAGAACAGAATCTTTTAGCTCCTTTTTTATTTCAACCATTTTCTTTGTATCGCTTTTTAGTGTGTGGGAAAATGCTATGATAATACTTCTGACATGTTCTCACCCTGATTTAATTAGTTAAAATTCCATCTCTTAAATTTAGTCAGTTTAAAATAGGTTGTATTCAAAGCTTTTCAAGTTCAACTGAAATCTTCTTACAACCAAACCCTGCACACTTCATAAACTTTATCTCACGATGCAAATGCAGTCTTCTATTAAAATAATCATTTTCTTGGCTTTCTCGGGGACGTGTGAGTAAAGTTCACTCATGCATTTTACGAGTTTTTGAAAATATAAGACAATAAAAGTGTGAACAAAAGCTTAATTGCGCTCAGCGGGAGTCAGCCTTCTGATAACAAAGAATGTTGAAACTTACTAAAAAGTGTTAAAGCATTAGCAACGATATTCTTTTATCCGGTTAACCGACAGAATTATATTCAGTTATCGGATAGCAAAAAACTCCTGGTTAATCGGTTAACCGGTTAACCGTTATCGGGATAATCCAATCCTATGAACGATCGTGTGTTGATAATTAGATAAGTATAATGTAACTTGAGATTGTTGCCATACTTTATGGGTTTAATGGCGTAAACTTGGGATGTGAAATGCTGTTTAAAACTTAAACCATCAAACTACCAGTATTAACAAATTTAATACACTGCCAATATAGGTAACGTTAGTCAAGTAAATGACGCATCAAGATACACATTCTTGTACTGTTGGTAACCACAGAATCACGTTAAATAAGTAAAAAAGAACATTGTCGAATACTAAGGTCACAAATTTTTTACGAAAAAACACATAAGTGCGGAGCCGATACTGTGAAACAAAGAACACCGAAAAGTTTAAAATAAAGTAAATCAACTGAGTTTAACTAAAATAACTGCAGTCTACAATTTGAGGTACTAAACTTTTGAAAGACGTTTTCTTTGCAATCAGTTTTTAGTTTTTTTGTCAAGTCGCTTTCAAACGCAAGTTGAACAAGATAACCTTTGCGAGCGTGCTTCATTGATTGCCTGCGATCTCGCATGCTAGTTTTCAGAACAGTAAAAGAGTTCTGATACTTTGCGATAGAGGCTCCGAGAGTGATTCCTAGTTTCAGTGCAAGATGCAGTAGGCATCGCCTTAAGTGCTTCACAACGAGTTTGAAGGAATTTGGTTGCAGTCGGCTTTGCCCTCTCATCACCGTTCAATTTTGCAACTTATGTCATAGCAACATCAAATTCTGCTTTCACACTTGTGCGGTCTACCAAATTCAAAAGAGGCTGCGCCATCTTCACATTCAAAAAGTTGCTATTTTCAGGTCAAATTTTACAAATTATTATTTACTAGAAACAAATTTTTTACAAACAAATTATAATCATTAATTTGCAAATTACAATACAATGGAATGAATAACAATAGCATAAACTTACTAAATCTGAGTACATACAATTACCAGTATAAATACTGAGCGATTTTACACATACAAAATTTGTAGTTTGTAACAAATTCAACTATTAATAATTAATGATTTAAATATTGTTTTTAAGTTTCTTTTCAAATACAGACAAATCGGTTGATTGCATATCGGATAATCGCATAATATGTTTTATTGCATTCTTCTTTTTCTTTCGGCTTATTCCCGATTAGGGGTCGCCACAGCAGATATCTGCATTTTTATGACATGTCACTTATTTTACGGTCGGATGCTCTTCCTGCCACCAACCCTCTCTTCAGAGGAAAAACTGGGCCACCTGTCTTCCACATAAAGGTGCGGGCATCCCGTTAAGTGTCTGGCCCAAGGACACAACGAGCAAGCTTGCCGGCTTGTTCCCCACAACCTCCCCTAAATGCTGAGTGCCAAGCAGGAAAGCTGTGAATACCATTTTTTTAAAGTCTATTGGTATGACTCGACAAGGGGAATGAACCCTAAGTCTACCGACTGCGAAGCGGACGCTCTAACCACTACACCATCGTGTTGGTTGTTTTATTGGTTTATATGTTTTATTGCATAAGAATTGTAAATCCTAAACCTTATTCTATCTTTTTCGAAGAAAATAGTCGGTTAATCGCATATTAGCATATTGCATAATTCGTTTAATTGCATAGAAATAAAAGCTGTTTGTTCGATCAACCAAAGTGTTAGTTGCAAAATCAAGTGACAAAAATCGTCTTTGGCAAAAGTTTTGGCATTCTTAAAGACACACGCCAATTACTAGCGCAGTGGGTGCACGTAATCCACTGTAAAACATGCTGCGAGATTTTTTCCATCAATTTCAGACAGATCTTTCATGTTTGCAAAATTTGATCTTGCAGCATTGCAGAATTATTTGATCCTAAAGCAGATCTTTTTACAGTGTGCGAGCACGAATTCGCACGTGTGCTTCGCAATTGTCGGTCGCAAATCGAAGGCAATGACATCGAGAAAGAAAACGCTGCTAATTCGATTCTCATTACCCTGCCAAAAAATAAAGAAGTGTTAAACCCCCTTCATACAACTTGGCGACGTTTGCAATGTGAAGGCGCAGACATGAACACATTTTTTCGTAAAGAAAAACAATTACAAGAGAGCGTGAAAAATAACAAACAAACTACTATTGCACAGTATTTTACGTGATTGGAACAATGTTGTGTATGATCAAACAATACTTTGTTTTCTGCAGTGCTTTATTTGTGTGTTTATACTAATTTCGGATAAATGCATAATCCGCTTAATCACATAAAAGAGCTTGGCAAATTGACTATGCGATTAACCGAATTCATCTGTAAATACATTGTTGAGTTTTTAAAGATTCATCAAGTGTAACCCATAATTTTGATCCCCGAACTGCCAAATAATTATGCACAATTGATTTGCTTACTCGGGGCAGAAAGTAAGTATTTCTTTTTAGTTGTCTAGTGTCATATGAGTGACTTTGTTTTACTATAAAAAAGTTATTATCAAATACCGGTGGTGTTTCATCCCTTGATAATAATTGATGCATGAACTTAGACAATTCTAATTTGTATATATCGTTTAATTTTAAAAGATTTATTTTTTTGTACAAGTTACCCACTTGATCATACTTTCTGTTCCATGTCATCAAAAGAATAATGTTGTTTAATCCAACTTTAATTAGCCTCAGTCGAGTTTTAGTAGCTGTACCCCATAGTATAATTAAACTCGGCTATACACCAAACTGCAGTGTTATAATCTTAACGTTTTAGCATTAATAAAACTCCTAAATCTATACAGAAGTGCTATAGACTTAACCAGCTGCAGTGACAATTCTGTAATATCAGATGACCAATTAAGTTTGTCATCCACGTACATACAGAGATATTTTATGTTGTTAATTTTGTTCAATAAATGTATTTTAATTTCAAATGGATGATTAATTGGTTAATGAAGATGTTTGTTTATAAGCAAGTATTTAGTTTTTGAGAAGTTTCAAGAAATTTTATTTTTGGTTAGCCATCCATTAATTTTTTTAACTTGTTATTCACTCGACACTGAAGGGAATTTAAGTTATAATGAAATAGCTGTAAGTACGTGGCATCAGCAAAAAGAGTTGTTCAAAATTCTGAGGCTAAGGGCAAGTCGTTGATATTTTTGCGAAAGCCATATTGGTGTTTATTTTGCAATTCATATTTTTCCAGATATTTACATAATCTGGAGAAGGTGAGTTTTCAAAAATTTTATTTGATTGATTATTGAAAGATATTGGCCTTTTATTAGTGGATTGTTCTGGGTTACCTTTTTTAAATATAAGAATTACTTCATTACTTTGAAAGAATCGCAAATTATCGCTTGAGATTGGCACTTGCTATAAAAATCACTTAAAAAACTTGGCATCACATGTGATTGTAGAACAGTAAAATCACAGAAATAATCAAACACTTTGAGTGCCCGATCTGTGGCTATGGTCCACCAAAAGGCAAAGAAATGCGTGGAGCAATTTAAAAACTTTTTCTGACAATCCTCACTTCCTGGGCACGAAAGAAATTTGCATTATACACAACATTAAAAAAATATTTTTGCAAATCATAGTTTTTCGCATTGCGCATACGGTAATTTGCTTACAATATTCGCATGTAAAATATTGCTTTATACAATATTTGGTAAATCAACGCGAAATGAAAATTAAATTTAAGCACGAAAAAGATGTTTTTATCTCTACGTATAAGCTAGATGCTTTGTTTTTAGCGCATCTACGTATGTAAACTGTTGAGTGTTGTTTGCTAGTCCTTTGTTTGACTGGGCATCGCAACAGGTAGATTGCTTGGCCCCACCATCTTGTCTGCTACTATAAATATGGAGGCATCAGATATAACGTTAAATACCTTTGCCAAACAATACCTATCGAAGTTGCGAGCTTGTTCCCCATACTACCTTTGTCGTGATGAACGCCAAGCAGGGAAACTGTGAATAACATTTTTCAAGTCTCGTCAGGTAAATGAATTCAGGTCTGTGAAGCACGTAGTCCCGAAACCACTCAAAGCCCCGAAATATTATATTTATTTAATTTTACAAGCCATCACTCTGGTTATAACATTGAAATGAGCTGTAGTATGAGCTTCTCCATAGATCAGAGGCAAGTTATTTAATTGCTTCTATTTTAATCTGGGAGCCAAGCTGTCTACTCGCCGTTGTAGTGGTCCAGCAGCATAACAAGACAGACAAACACAACGCAAACTCATAAATTGTCATCATCAACAAATTTTTGAAACTGAGACAATAAGAACGATTTATTAGCAATAAATACCTTGTAAATTATCTTTGAAATGAACAAGAAACTTTGTTCCTGTACTTTTCTAAGCAATTTTGGTGCTTCTATACGTGTTTCTGCTTTATGTTTCCTTGAAGTACCGGTACCCATTTCTTGGAAAAACGATGTTGTATGTAGAAAAGAATTGAGAACAGCTGTTACTGTAGCCAAATGACAGTCCACCTCTGCTCAAGCAGGCCTTTCAACTTTTTGTCATTACATGTATAGTGAAGTGCAACTGTGAGCCTGGGAAAAAAATTCTCAAAACTACCACAAACGTGCAAAAAATCATTGATCGCTTGTTCAACCGACATTGCGTGCAATACTACAAAGGTGCAATTGATGATTCAGGTAGCGCACATAAAAAAATCTTTCTGCTTTCTCGTTCCTGCAATAGACGTTGAACTTCTTCACAGTGTCCTGCCATTACAGATGCACCATCATAGATATGACTAAGTATCTTTGATGAAGTCAGTTCTGCTTTCGTAAGTTCGGTCAAAATTACGTCAGTAATTGACTTCGCATCACTTGAATTGGTGCTTGTTAAAAAACGAATAATTATGGAAATGTTTTCTACACCATTTGGGTCCTTGGTGCCAACAACTTTTACAGTATACCAAGAATTTCCAATTTCTCGCTTAACATCCTCGGTTATTACTGAGCTCATAGCAGCAATAAGTTTGTTTTGCATATCGGGACTGGTGTACGTTGAATTTGGTGGAATAGTTTTAATGATTTCACGTAGACGTTGGTTTTTTCCAACAGTGTAATTAAACAGACTTAAAAAGAGTCCAATTGCCCATTCGTCTTCGCTTTCAAATGCGTCACTTTTTCCTCTGAATGTCAATTGATGAGTTGGAAAAAAAGCTACTATGTCAATCAAAATAAAAAATAGTAGCCGTTTCTTTTAATTGGTACTGTGTTGACTAATGAGGTAATTTCCTTACCCATTTCAAACCGTTTGATTTTTTCTTTTCAGGTACTGTAGCATGCTAAGTGTTCTTTGGAGGCAGCATGATTGGAAAAACCTCCATTCATTTTAGTAGCATGTTTCCAATTATGATAGCCATCGTTTGTAAAAATGATTCACAATGCATTCCTCAAATGACTCCTCCAGCTTTAGATTCAAAAGTCCGACTTACGCGCGCTTAGACACAATTTTACTTATTACACAGTTGTTCTTATTCTTTGCACTGTGAAGTAAATGTAACGTCGTTGTGTTTAATTCTTTCGCTACCGTGAAGCAGTCCTGAAATCCTTTGTAACAGATGCAAAAACAGCTAATTTGCATAAAAAAACGATTAATCATCTTTACTTTTATCATTCACTGGTTTTAGGCCATTGGTTATTATATCGATTATGTTATATCGCTGAAAAGGAAATTTCATTGTGATTAAGAATATGCTAACCTCCAAAAAATTTTTTTTGTCCAAAAAAATTATTTATGCAAATTAACCCTCCCTTTTGGTATCCAGTTATCTTCGATGTAAAAGTACTCAACTTCAAAAAATTCCACAGACTTTATTTTCGAATTCATCTTTTTGGAAATGGCGGTTACATCATGCCAAAGAGCCAGACTCTCGAGGAAAAATAGTCAAAAAGCGCCAAACCACTCCGTTTTTTTACAATTTGAAATTTTCTCAAACCCATCACCCAAGTGGTAAAAAATTGTTTGGCCCAGTGCTGAAAAAATGTGTAATGGAACTGCGTTTTCGATCAATCAACATTAAACCAAGCCTTCATCAAACCCTCTAGTGCTTGATATAATTGGAAAGGAAATTTCACTCACATTCTCTTGATATATATTTTAGAAACAAGCTTTTCTCGCTCAAAATAAAACACTAGCATCTTTACACACAACTATTTTGTTGGGGGAAAGCAATTTTTGCTTAGAGCACCCTATCTACAAACCTTGGTACAGATTGCAATTTTCGATAAATCTTTTTGAAAACGGTCGCCAGATGATGCCAAAAGACCAAGCTTTCGACAAACAAGAATCAAAAAGTAGCAAAGAGCTCTGTTTTTCTAAAATCTCTAATAGTTTGATTTCCAGCACACTAATTTTGGAGAGTTTTGAGGTTGCTGGGATCTATTTTATTTACATTTGTCATCAATCATAATCAAATAACTCTCAGCTCAAACTATCTAACATTACATGTTTTTGAAAAGGATTTGTATTCAATATTGACGTGGCACGTGGTTTGGAAAAATCATTTTGTTGCTAAAGATAAAATACAAGCATCTTTACCTCCCACTATTTTGTTTGGGGGTAACAATTTTTCGTTTTCATTAGCTTAGCTTTAAAATCGTTTCAAACTTGTACAGTAGACTATTTTCTTGTAAACTTGACACAGTTGAAGTCAATGAACCGTTCAATCGTGGAAAAGTTTTCTGAAATGTGGTTAGCAACTGACGCGAGACGTAGTGGTTAGAGCATCCGCTTCGCAGTCGGTAGACCTGGGGTTCATTCCCCTTGTCGAGTCATACCAAAAGACTTTACAAAAGGGTATCCACAGCTTCCTTGCTTGGCGCTCGGCATTTAGGGGAGGTTGTGGAGAACAAGCCGGCAAGTTCACTTGTTGTATCCTTGGGCAAGGCAATTAACGGGACGCCCCCACTTTTATGTGAAAGACAGGTGGCCCAGACACCTCGAAAATGCAACTGCCAAGCGAGTGGCAAACCTTCCGAAACATAGCGACATAATTTGCTTTCTTGTCAATGGGGGATAATATGGCAAATAAATAAAGAAGAAAAAAACGCGTAGGCCAAGCTATCCAACATTACATGTTTTTGAAAAGGATTTGTATTGAATATTGACATGGCACGTGGTTTAGAAAGATCATTTTGTTGCTAAAGATAAAATACAAGCATCTTTACCACCCACTTTTTTGTTGGGGGTAACAATTTTTCGTTTTCATTAGCTTAGCTTTGAAATTGTTCCAACTTGTACAGTAGACTATTTTCTTGCTAACTTCACACAGTTGAAGTCAATGAACCGTTCAACCGTGGAAGTTTTCTAAAACTTTTAACGGGTGTACTTTTTTTAAAAATTGCACTGTTCTGAGGCCCAGTACCCTAATTTTGAACAAGTTTCACAGCTACCAAATCACTTATATTGCATTTAGGCCTACGATTTGATCAGTTGTTACAAAAAAACGAGTAGGCCAAACTATCTAACATTACATGTTTTTGAAAAGGATTTGTATTCAATATTGACGTGGCACGTGGTTTGGAAAAATCATTTTGTTGCTAAAGATAAAATACAAGCATCTTTACCACCCACTATTTTGTTTGGGGGTAACAATTTTTCATTTGCATTGGCATCTTTTTATCACCAATAATGCAAAGGTGTTCACTCTACTTGCTTACAAAGATAAACGTGTTATTGTTGAGGTTTGTCAGTACCACTACAGAGTAACGAAAATAAGCTGCAAAGATCGTACAAAATCTCGGCTATCGCTTCCTGCCACGTGGTATTATGACGTCAAACGCGTTTGCGATAACTGAACAAATGTACTTTGTTATCAGCTATGCCAGGGGTGGGGAAAGCGCGGCCTTCAAGCCGCATGCGGTCTTTTCGAAGAGTTTGTGCGGCCTTCTAACTGTTTACTCACTTCACCATATTTTTAAAATTATGTTTTGCTCGTGTGTATAAGTCGTACTCTCAAATAAGTCCAGACATAGTCATTAAATGCTACAAAATTGTTTTTGTGTATTTTTAAGTTGTTTATTATTTTTTATGCATGACAAATTTGTCTATGTGTACTGCTGTTTTAAGTTGCGGCCTAACTGATTATCTGTGATTTGAAAAGCGGCCTTCGACTTACAAAAGTTTCCCCACCCCTGAGCTATGCCTTTATTTCGTGTCACTTTCTCCTACTCGTCAAACGCCGATGTAAACGACTGTCGTCACGGCTCGCTGTTTTTGCCGTCAAGAGCAGCTCAACAGCAATAATAGCGGACGATTTAGATAGTTTACTTGAACGCACGGTTGCACTAGAACAGGGGTGTCAAACTCATTTTCACCGAGGGCCATATCAGCATTATGGTTGCTCTCAAAGGGCCAGTTGTAAGTGTTAAGACAGCATAAATGCGATTTTTGTCTTCATAAACACAAAAACCTCCAAACATAGTGAGTACATTGCTACACATACAAAGTAGTATGTACATGTATTTAAATAAAAATAACAAAAGAATGGTTGTCTCAGTTCATAACTATATGGGCAAGTTGATGAGGTGATGCTGCCTGTCCTTGAAAAAACCCAGTAGATGAGTAGAACCTTCCTGAGTCCGAGACAACACCTCACATACCATCCTCATTCATTGATTATGTTCTGAAAATAATAAACAGAACAATATGTAAGCACAGTCATTAAATTCCACACATATTCTACTGTTCTTTGCTTGGCTGAGATAGGTTTCATAATATTTTTTATTCAAAGTTATCAAAAATGCTTACCTGTATGTTTTCCAGCTGGATGTCTGATACCGTTTTCCCTTAGCTAGTTTGTCAATGTCTGGTTTTAGGTCTTGTGCTGAGGCAATTCTTAAAACAGCGTGAAGGTTGTCATCGGTGATGCGTGATCTGTACTTGGTCTTGTTTAGATTCATTATTGAGAACATCTGTTCGCACAGATAAGTGCTCCCAAACAAGGACAGAACACGAGCAGCATGAAGTCGTAGCTGTGGCATCAAACCAGGGGGCAGCAGACGGTAAAAGTCCTCAATTGCAGAATCCTGGAATTTAGCTCTCAGACCACTATCGCTTTGAAGCTCTATTAACTCCATCTGAAGGTAATGAGGTACACTGCAGACGTCGGTGGTGAAAGGGTTGGTAAAGATGGCAAAGCCTGAGTGATGTGCTTTAAAGTCAGAGAAGCGCCGATCAAACTCATTCACTAACCGGCTAAGTTTCGTAGCCAACCGATAACAGGAAAAAGCACCTGGAAATGAGGTTGACATGCTCTGGCAAACAGGAAAGTGAGCAAGATTATCCTGTTTTACTTGTGACTTCCAAAGGTCAAGCTTACGCTGGAAAGCTGTGATCATACCGAACATCTGCGTGATGACTTGTTTGCGTCCCTGCAGCCTCTGATTGAGTTGGGCGAGATGCTCCGTTATGTCACACAGCATAGCAAAGTCGCACAGCCAGTTTGGATCCGACAATTCAGATAAGGGTTTTCCTTTACCATGCATGAAAAGCGCAATTTCTTTTCTAAGCTCAAACACGCGTTTGAGGACTTTGCTCCTACTCAGCCACCTTACTTCTGTATGGTACGACACGTCTCCATGCTCCGAACCCACCTCCTGCAAGAACTGCTGGAACTGCCGGTGATTCAGACCACGCGCCCGAATGAAGTTAACTGTTTTCATAACCGTGGTCATTATATTATCTAGCTCCAGAACCTTTCCACAGAGAGCTTCTTGATGGATAATACAATGATATGCTACCAAAGGTATGTGACAGTTACTTGTTTGCATTTTCTCCTTCATTAGTCCCACCAGGCCTGTTTTTCCCCCACACATTGCAGGTGCACCATCTGTAGTTAATCCTACCAACTTTTCCCACTGTAATTCATTTTTACGGACGCAATTCTCCACCGCATCAAAAATGTTTCTCCCCGTTGTGGTCCCGTGCATGGCAACAACGTCCAAGAGCTCCTCAGTGACAGAGAGGTACGACTTCACGCCTCTAATAAAAATGGATAGGTGCGCTGTATCCGAGTTGTCTATGCTTTCATCAACAGCTAAAGAAAATGCTATGTAACTACGTGCCTCTTCAGCCAGCTGTGTTGCTAGATTTCCTGCTAGTTCCTTAACTCGGTCCGCGATGGTGTTTCTTGATAAACTGACATTTTGAAAACTTTGTATCTGGCCGGGGCACACTTGCTCACACACCTTCAGCATGCACTGCTTCAAAAATGCACCCTCTGAAAACGACTTTGAAGCTCGGGCAATTTCTTCAGCCACAATAAAGCTAGCTGTCACTGCTGCCTCGTTTTTAGCTATAGCTTTTGTGAACATCTTCTGCTGTGATTGCAGTCCGCCTTTTAATTTTTGGATAATCTGTTGTTTTTCTTGGAGGCTAAATTTGGCATATTTACCTCCGTGTTTGGTGTCAAAATGCCGACGGAGATTGTACTCTTTAACGACTGACACCGCCTCATGACACAAAAGACATACCGGCTTTTCTGCTTGAAGCACAAACATGTATTTACTTTCCCAACTTTCTTGAAATTTCCTTCCATCTGCATCAACTTTTCTTTTCCTGGACATTTTGGGATTAAAAGTAGACATCTCTCAAGGCTAGGCCTGCTTAATTTTTCTGCTAAAGCGGTAGTTCACGCGTACTTCTAAAAAGGAACGCAAAAATGTGCGTGAATGAGAATTAACCGCAATCAATTCCGCCGGGGCTTAACCAGCAGCTCTGTGACCTAATAATGGTGTTGCAGTGAAAGCAGCCTAAAAACTGAATAACATTTTGTACAGCAAGAGAGACGTAAGGTCAGCAAGATAACTAAACTAGCAAAGTTATAACATGGCAAAAATCATCGTTCGCCTTTGCAAACAGGTGGAAATCACTACTGTGCCAAAACACTCAGTAGGCTGAGGTTTAACATTTAAGCTCCACGGGCCACATAAAATGACGTGGCGGGCCACATTTGGCCCGCGGGCCACCAGTTTGACACCTATGCACTAGAATATCGTCTTTCATATGAAAACCATATTCATTGCGTTCACTCAGAGCTCACAAACAAGAAAATTCTGAGCAGGAAATCAAAAACATATAACTGACGATTATACAAATGTCGTTCAATAAAGTCTTTGCACATCTGAGCTATCATTATACTGTAAAAAATATTCGATTATACAAATGTCGTTCATATATTAAAAAATTATTGCATATCTTGCAATTCTTTTCAATTAGCTATTGTGACTTCGCCATTGCTAATAGGGCGGTCGTTGACGAAATTGCCATGAACAAAACTTACAGATCGAAACAAGCCTGTGGGCATCAAGGAAGCAATAAAACAATCTAAACACTTGTACACTATATTCGTTTATCTGAAAAAAATATGAAAATCCATATGTAAATCTCGTACAAACCTAAGCTTACAAAAGTCACACAGGTAATAAGACTACTGTAGAAAAAACATATAATTCATGAATTTTTATTTACTCATTATGATGAGTGATAACATATAAGGCAATATAATTCCAAAACCAAATCTGACTAATGCATTACCGACTACGGTGAACAATACTATATGACGCATCAACAGCAAATGCTACACATTTTCAAGAGTAAATTATCACTCATTCAAAACAGAATATACTTCCCAATTTCAACAGTTTCATTGTGTGCACTACGGTCAACGCCAACATGTAACGCATCAACAAACTATTACAAAAACACATTACATTCACTTTAAAACTGCAACGATTCTGCTCAGTCACAGTATATTGAATTACATAGTACCTAATGACTACCACCATTCACTGAGAGCCACTACTTTAACATTATCTTATCAATGTAATCAGTGCTGCCAACCGGCGCGATGGTGTAGTGGTTAGAGCGTCCGCTTCGCAGTCGGTAGACCTGGGGTTCATTTCCCTTGTCGAGTCATACCAAAAGACTTTAAAAAATGGTATTCACAGCTTCCCTGCTGGGCGCTCAGCAAATGAGGGCTAGTGTGGAGAACAAGCCGGCAAGCTTGCTTGTTGTGTCCTTGGGCAAGGCACTTAACGGGATGCTTCCGTTTTTATGTGGCAGACAGATGGTGGGGCCAAGCAGTCTACCCGTCGTGGTGGCCCAGTCTGACGAAAGACATGCAAACCGAGCATGAGCTCATACGCGTGAATGAATGAGTGCTGCCAGTTTATGCTTTCTGAAGCTACATTCCGCCTATTTTTGGTCGTTCAGCATTGCAAACCTAGCCTCCAGCCTGTTAGTTTGCGGGAGCATAAAGTTCTTTCAGTTTGAATTAGTTTCAAAACGCTTTTCTTAGCACTACTGTCAAATAAAGTCAAGTGGCAATGCAACGAAATTATAGACAACACCTCATGTAACCCAGCTTTCAACACAATTGTATTATGGTTGAATTGTATTTTCAATACAATTATCTGGTACCAGCCATTCAATGCATTTGCAAAATAATAACTTTTTAGTTATTTCCACAGCAGTGCTAATTTCTGAAACACAAAAAAATGCAATTCATAAAGAATAACTCAGAAACAGAAAATGAAACTTTCAGGATGGAAATCAATAATAGCGATCATTTTCTGTAGCAACAAGTAAAGTTAGAGAGGATTTCCACACTTTATTCATAGTCCAGAAAAAATAGTCCCCACTTGTGATGGAGTGGGGGGGCGAAACCGCCACATACCTGCAACGCAGTTAAAAATATTGTCACTCATATCTCGAGTCACTATCTTTCAAGCCTACCTGCCCTGCTACGCTGGGGTACCCTGAATACAACGAAACCTTCGTTTCAGAGTAACTACCATCATGAACAGTTGCTCTCAAGCCCATGAAAAGCAGCAACCAACCGCACAGAACAAGACATATGTATCAAAAGACTTGAAGAAGGAAACCGGCCGGCTTTACTCATGCGATTATCTCGAATGTGATCGTACAATTTCTGCTAGTGAGGACTTACTTGCTTTCGCGTTATTCCTTGAAAAGCAAGTATATTGCAATCAAAATAAAACAATTTTCAAGCACAAATGCAGGAAGATTGCAAAATTTGTTGAGAAAAATTTTGATGTTAAAAAAGTTTTGAAGGAAATGAAAAGGTTTAACGAAAGCGCAAAATCATCAAAAACATAGTCTTTTCTACCACAAACATTAAAACCAAACATGAACAACATTATGGCACTGATGCAAGTTCAACACGTCAACAAAAATATCTGACATTGGTGCAAAGGTCATTCAAATATTTTATTGCAGCAAAAACGATCTACAGCATCAAGAATATGTTCTTACGTGAACAAGTTACAAAAAAAATTTGATCTACTATTGACACTAATGCTTGAATGACCCTTAGCGCATTATTTGCAATGGGCCTATCGTAGTAAATGAGGTTTATTTTAGAAGGATAAGAAGAAACCAAAGATAGAAAATAAATTTGGAGATTGAAAACACGCCACTCGTAAGAGAAAGTACCGGTACAAGCGTAGGTTACCACTACTCTGAGTAATTCTCTTTTGTGTGGTATGCTTCAAAGCAACCGACAGCGCATAAGGGAACTTTACAAGCTCTGCACCTGAACACGGTCATTTTCCGGGATGAGCCTTCAGAGGATCCTCCTTCAGTAGTAGTTAGCCTTCTTTTCTTTGAGCAAACTTTACATTCAAGTTGGGCATGGCTCCTGCTGGAAGTTGCCTCAGTGTACTCTAGGAAGTGTTTAATGCTGAGTGAAGAATGAGAGGGGGGATATCTTCCACTTGAATACGAGGTCTTGTTCCAACAAGGTCTCTAATAACCGCCTTTAAGAATGTGCTCAGGGGCATCGATTGATTGCTGGGTTCAATATTCTGCATAATGTAAACCTTATGGGCGTTGACCAACGCTAGACTTAGCAAATGGAAATACACTTTTTTCCACATTTCACGGCTTTTCGGGTGAAGGAGTAATCAGGGATGTGGAAGAGGTTATTTTTCAAATGCTTCCGCTTCCGCTTCCACACCTATCGCTTCCGCTTCCACCGCTTCCGTTTCCACCAACAAAAAACGAAAAAACGACCATTGACAATTTTTTTTTTAACTTTTGTGGGTCTTTAGCCTGCTTTCTCCTATACTTTATCATTTTGAGAAGACAAAACCTTCATTTATTGCTATTACTTTACCTACTTCGCTTGAGCTTATTGTTTCGAACTACTCTGTGTTTGTTTTTCTTAGATATTAGAGCTCGTGTTGAATGTAGAACAGTGCTTTTCAATCTTTTTGTCATCGTGGAGCCCCTAATGTACGAGGGGCATACCAAAAGTTCTGCACAAACTGTTATATTTTTAGAACAAAGAATCACGAAATAATAAAACAAGTTTATTTTTTAACAATATCTCCTTGCAAGTCAATGCACTTTCTCCAACACTCTGCAACCTTCTTTATTCCTTCTTCAAACCAGTCTTTTGACATGGCCTTAAGCACCTCATTCACGGCTGACTTCAGCTCATTTTTACACCCAAATCTTCTGCCACGAGGAGGATCCTGTCCACACAGCATAAGTTTCCATGGCTAAATTAGGTGAGCTGAAGTCGCAATTTCTTCCTCATCTAGCTTATAGCCCAGATCTTGCTCCAAGCGACTTCCACCTATTTGGGCCACTCAAAGATCCTCCTCGTGGCAGAAGATTTGGGTGTAAAAATGAGCTGAAGTCAGCCGTGAATGAGGTGCTTAAGGCCATGTCAAAAGACTGGTTTGAAGAAGGAATAAAGAAGGTTGCAGAGTGTTGGAGAAAGTGCATTGACTTGCAAGGAGATATTGTTAAAAAATAAACTTGTTTTATTATTTCGTGATTCTTTGTTCTAAAAATATAACAGTTTGCGCAGAACTTTTGGTATGCCCCTCGTACTTTCGCGTTTGTCACAAAACTCCCACTAACAAAAATTCAGAAATCACGAACTGCTTGCAACAAAATCAAATATTTCGTTACTACAATTCAAAAAATAATTAAACACTTCAACAAATAGACAGTTATTACCAGTTCCTTCACTACTTACAACTACTTTTACAGCAGTTAACCTAATGCTTCTCAGATCTAAATCGTATGACCACATATCACAGCTCTCGACAATAACCTGTCGTCACAACAACAAATTACACCGTATAGCGTTGATTTTCCCTCTCCATTCTCAACTAACTCTGACTTTGAGTTAACTTTAACTCTAATCATTATTACCGACTTTCTGTCCGTCCCCAAAACACGTATTGACTCCGATCTTTTTGGATAGTGAAGTGCGAAATTTCTGTCGCATATATAGTATGTACATGTAAAGCGAGCAAAATTGAACTGCACCAATCAACAGCCGCCTCAACGTGGTGGTGCGGTCCCCGACCCGTTTGGGTTGGGTCAAAATGGCTGTTGGCCTTTCCGAGGGTCCCAGTTACCCCGGGCACTCCCCTCACACAAACCATTTTTTCTCCGTGCAGCCCCCTGAACGACCGCAGAAGGGTAGCACGCAGCCTCTTTAAAATCGGCCTGTCTTCTCCTGCCTTTCTTTTGACTGTCTTCTCATTCTTCTCCTTTTCCTGATGAGTGGCAACGTTCATCCAAACCCTTGTCCTGTCTCTCCCTGTTTAGTGTGCACTGGAAATGTGACCTGGCGGGGTAGGTAAGTGCAATGCTGCACATGCTCTAATTAAGTTCATTTAAAGTGCTCACTACTCTCCTTTTGTAGATTCAGAACTCTTGGCAGCTCTCATTTGTGGAGCTGCCCTCCCTGCTTTTTTTGGAGATTCTACACCTACCAGCACTGTGACTTCCTCCTCGAACTCCTCCAGCTAGTATACCTTCACTGCTCAATCTGGCCCTCTTCTGCTAATGCAACACTCGCACCCCACCCTCGCTTTCAAACCTCTTATTCTTTTTCCGCCCACTTTGTATCTTCTCCCTCTGCACCCTCACCACCGCTTCATGCTCCTGGCTGTTTCTTTTTAACTCCTGCTTTCTCTTCCCCTCCCTAACTCTCTTAGGGTTCTTGAATGGAATGCTGGGGGTCTCCGAGCCAGGGGCACTAAACTGCTACACTTTATTTCGTCTCATCCCGTTGACCTTATTTATATCCAGGAACCTAACTTCAATTTTTCTTCCTCTTTCCGGATCCCTGGATTCTCTGCTCTGCAATTCCATGGCACTCACTCCCGATCTGGTATTTTTTCTACTGATGTGGCGAATGCTAGCGGCGGCGTCATCATTTTCGTCAAGCAGTGCTTATCCTTCTCTGAGCTTTCTACCTCCTCTTTTTCTTTGCTTGGCCCCTACTCTGATTGTGTAGAGGTCAACATCTCTCTAAACGACTCCTCCTCGCTCTCATTTCTTAATGTTTATGCTCCCCCTATTCGTTCTTCTACGAAGGATAGCAGAACCAATTTCTTTTCTTTCTCCATTCTTCCCTCCTATGTGGAAGCGGAAGCGGTGGATTTTTCGCGCTTCCGCTTCCACAGAAAAAGTACCGCTTCCACCGCTTCCGCTTCCAGCTTCCGCTTCCGCTTCGACATCCCTGGGAGTAATAGCCTAACATTTGGTCACTCTTGTCAACGCCTCCCATGTGCCGGTTGTAATCGTCGACAGCCATGGGCTTCTCCTTTGAAACGCGACCTCCTCGCATTCTTATTGAAACAGTCGTCATCGCTGGCGTATGCTTCGTAGAAAGCACGGTGACATCGCGCTTATCACGCCACCTCAGAGCAAAAATAGGCCCCTGCCGACATGCCACTACTGCGCCTCGGGGAATGTTCTGCATCAAAAAGGCTTTCGGCATCCCTCGTCTGTTTATCTGGCATGTTCCCACTGCTAGAGTCTGCTTTGCATACAACTCTCGAAACAGCGGAATCGATGTTTAGTACCGATCTACATACAATTTATGACCCTTTCCAAGGCAGTCTTGCATTAGGTCGAGTACTATTATGTACACAGTACGGGATTCCCCTGTAGCGATATTGAAGCAATAGCGGTACCCCGTTCCAGCGTCAGACACCTCAAAAATCTTGATGCCCCACCTATGTGGCTTGTTCGGGTTGTACGTGCGAAAACTCACCCGGCTCTTGAACGCACAGATAGCCTCGTCAAGACTAAGCTGTTTACCAGGTTCAAACATAGTCTTGAATGTCGACAGAAGGCGATCGATAAACGGCCTAATCTTCCAAAGGCGATCATGTGTCGCGGAAGAATCCAGAGACGACCTGTTGTCAACGACATGCAGGTGTCTCAAGATTTCTTCGAATCGGTTGCAAGACATAATCTCCCGATGAAGACTTGACCGCACTACGAAATCTGTCAACCAATAATAATCCTTCAATGTAGGTTTGTGGACTAACCCCATTGCAAATAAGAGCCCAAAAATTTTTTCCATTTCTGTGCCGCCCACATCTTCCCACTCCCGCATTCCACTTCTACTTCTTCCGGATTCAGCCAGGCGTCGAGAATCGTACTCGTTGGTGCCAGCAACAACTTCGTCGAAGAATCGGTCGTCCAAAAACAGCCGGACAACCTCCAGCGAACTCATATTAGCTGCCGGAAGGTGATGTTGGCGACGGCCAATGAAAGTAGGAGCCGCTGGAGCGATACGAGTATTGCCCTGCCACTGCGACGAAGGTTGAAATATGCCAGCGTCAGATGGAATAACAGCAGCGGCAGGGCCTGACGGAATTTCGAGCTGTCTTACAGGACAACCACTTCTGGATCGCGGCCGACCATGCACTCTTGCTGGAGTGGGAGGCGAAACCACCACACCACCTGCAACACAGTTTAAAATATTGTCACTCATATCTCGAGTCACTATCTTTCAAGCCTACCTGCCCTTCTACGTTGGGGTATCCTAAATACAACAAGCCTTCCAATCAAGAGCAACTACCATCATGAACAGTTGCTCTCAAGCCCCATGCAATGTTTTCAAACAAAGAGGCCAAAGATCACCTTTTAATTGGAGACTCATGTTTTTTCATTCCCGATTTTGTACAATTATTTTCAAATTTTTCGGCTGGCCTTAACGTAAGATTGCACAACCCTGACACAAGCTGGTAAAGATAATATACGCTGATATAAGCAATTAATGTTTAGTGACGATTTTAAGTTGATTCTATCCGTCCATCTTACAGTACGTTTAACAGTTTACTCAGTAATTTAATTGGTTTCGTGCATGTTTGCTTTGGCGTCTGAACTCAGCACATGGGATAAAGCGAAAAAGAAAAGGAAAGAAGCAGCACAACAAGAAAGGCTTTGGCGAAAATTCCAAAATTGAGTTCATACTTGGAAGTACGAGCATCTTGGCCTCACTCTCTTGCGTTGGATGCGATTGCGAGTTTTAGGGCTCCTGAAGACTTGGACAAGCAAGATGAATCTGTCGGGCCAAAAGAACATAAAGAGTGAGAAATTTCAGTGGGGAGAGAAGAGTCAAAAGAACACGCTGTTGCTGAAGCACTGGCGCAGTCGCAGGAAAATTTCACTAATGAATTGGGACAGTGGGATAAAATCAACGACAACACTCACGAATGTTGGGCTACAAAATATCCAAAAGACTGCCAGCACACGAATCAATGTTTGAAGAAAGCGCCAGACGATCCCCAGGCGAGTCGTTCTACTAACATCGTTGCGCAAAAACCTTCTTCGTGCCAACGCATTTGCTCGCTCAATGGCGAAAAATTCTAGAGGTAATATTTGTGTTACTCGCCTTCGACAAGGAAAGTGTTCTGTTTTGCAGGCAAGTTTTTCGGCTCCAGTGCTTTTCGAGCGACCAAGTTCTTTTCTGGCGGTTCTGACAATTGGAGGACATGCGAATCCAGAACAAAAATGCGTGAAAGTGGCGATGGTCATCGCGAGACTATGTTGTCTTTCGCAAGCCGACAAAGGGAGACCGGTCTTGTTGACTACCTAGCCCCAAAACTGTTCTAGGAAGAGGGGTGTTACTGACGCCAGATTGTGCAGCGGCTAATCGACGTTCTAATATTTCCAGTTCGGCGTGGTCTTGCTTTAAGGGGTGCGAATGAGATCATTGGTTCTGCTCGAAATGGCAATTACCTTGTCAGCTGTAGAGCTGTTGCCGAAGTATCGTGCTCTGTTGGTTTGCCATATTAGATACTATGCGAACAGTTGGAAAAAATTACTTTTCCTGTTTATCATCGGCAATTTGCGAGGAACTGCTAAAGCTCTTCGTGAAAAAGGTGCAGAACACCATCTTGAAAGAAGCCAAGGAGGCGAAGTATTTCTCTATCTCGATTGACTTAACATCTAACGTATCACATCTTGATCAATTAACGACTGTTATCCAGTATGTTCCGACATTGGGCCCAGTTAAACGATTCCTGACATTCATGCCTACAATGAGAAACACTGCGGAGTCGATGGCGAGCAAACTTCTGAGAGTTTTGAAGGAAAAGAATTAAACACATGATCAACAGCTGAGGCCAGGCGTATGACAAATGCGTCAAGCATGTCAGGTCGGCACAATGGTGTACAGGAAATTGCAAGGTGAGAATGTAAATACGCCGCTTTTTATTGCATGCTGCAATCAGTCTAAACCTGTTAGAAGATCAGCTTGTTGAAAAGCTGCGGCTGCTGCAGCAGATTTTTTAATTTGTCGAGAAACTATATGTTTTCGTGTGTGAATCAACATATCGCTAGCAGCAAATAAAGAATCGCTGCTTGCTAACGCTCGAGGTTTAGCCTGGAATCCGATGGAGTGAATGAGTAGATGTTCTCAAAGCGCTGGTAGAAGGGTAGAAGAGCATTCAGGAAGTCCTCGACGAGTTTGCGTTATATAAGGAGCGGAAGGCGTATACGAGGAATGTTTGCGCAGAATGGACGAACTTGAGACCAGAGCCAGTTTCAACCTATTTTACCAATTTTATGAAATTGGGTCCCGCACCTTACGGGGACCCCGCGTCAGCGGGCGACAGAGTTACCGTGTGAACACATTTCCGCAACCTACCAGAAAAAAGCACTACAGAAAAGGCGAAATAAAGAATGAAAATATTTTTCCTCACGTAATTGATTTTCCATGCATGCCGTTTTAGCAAAAAATTGTCATTATGTCACTTCTATCATTAATTATCAACAACCAAAATTGTGTGTTAGTCTGTGATTATGTTATTTTACAGCAAAAACACGTTTTCTTTCGTATATTTATAGGTATCGTACTTTCAGTCCCTTGTGTGAAAACTGTTTTTCCACGCGTGTCGTAATATCACTGCTCTTTGGGTATATTGGTTTTGGTAACGTATTTAAGGATATATTATGCTTGTGTCATAACATTATTTTAGCAAAGCTTTAGTGCATAGAAAAATAGCGAAACAGAGAGAGCGGGCTAATTAGCCATATAAATGATATGTGGCCGTATGAATATTGTGCCGCCGTCTTCGAAAGACGAAATAATGGTTGGCGAGTGATCAGCTAGTTTAAAACATACCGAGCATTTATTGTGTTCCTTGGATATTTATATATATTTGGTGCATGACAATGATATGACAGTGTTAGGGAGTGTTTGGGATATCTTAGAGAAAGAGTACATAAGAACAGTTCAAAATTAGCTATGGAAATAGTAACGTATGACTTGAGTCTAGCCTACGGTTAGTTGCCATGAATGTAAACAATGCATCAAAAATGGCTTAAAGATGCAACAGCTGATTTTGAATAAGTTATATTGATTATTTTTTATGTTCCACTTTCATAGATACTTATGCAAGGTAGTTTTCACTTTTGTTGCGTAGGGGCCCCGACATGAGTTTTCTAATTGGGCCCGAAACTTTTAGCTCCAGCCCTGGTTGAGACAACAGTTATTGACACTGCTTGAAACGGTATCCTTTACTGCCTTAAAAGTACGAACATCAGTCTCAAGATCCTAGAGTGAGCCTAAATAAAGCGACTGACTTAATGGCATCACTGGTTGACACGTTTCAGTTTGTACGGAACAGATTTGATACGTATGAGCAGAAGGCGATCAAAAATTTCAGCACGGTGAGTGCTAGGTTGAACAGGGTCTAGGCCGTAGGCGAAAGCTAATGCCTGATAAAGGGGCAGCAAAAGAAGAAAAACTCACCCCAAGGGAAACATTCAAAATTCGCATGTATCTGGTCAAAAGCGACAGTCTGTTTGCTGAACAGGAAAAACGGATGAAGGCATGTGATGGTATTTCTAAAACATTCGGATTTCTCTCGGAGCTAACGTCATTGAGTATTGAGCAGATCGAGGACAAAGCTCAGAATCTCGTTTCCTTGTACCCAGATAACGTTGAAGACACACTGGTGGTTGAGCTGTTACAGATTGCTGCAGTTACGCTCATTCAGAAACCGGCGAGTGTGAACGAATCAGCAGAGCTTACCATGTACAGGTTTTTGTCACCGTTGCATCTTCCTCCGACATTTCCAAACGTTGCAATTTGGTTGCGTATCTACCTGTGCAAGATGGTGTCCAATGCCTCAGGCAAGCGGATCTTTTCAAAGTTGGGTATAGGCAAAGAGGAACCGGGCCTCAATGGGGCAGGAAAGACTAAGCATGTTAGCGCTTATAAACATTAAACGTGAGGTGCCGTGCTGTGTGCAGTCCCGGCTACACTGACACGATTGAAGAATGAGCGCTGGCTATGGCTTGAAAAACGATATTGTAAGGAAGCAGCACCAGCGCAATAGTTGAAGAGTGACCATGTGCCAAGGTTAAGCTTTTTCTGCATTAAGCGCTTTTCAGGCAATTGCTATTGAACGTTTGATGTGAACATCGAGTTGTTACGATAACACGTTATTATTCATGCTCGGTAAAAGCGGCTGATTGCGTAGCAAGCAATTAAGGCTTATTATCGGTCAGTCTTAGTGCCCTTGTGCGGTCAGTGTAGAATGCACAGGCACCAATGCCGAGAAAAGATTTGCCTTTTTCGCGTTACTTTATCAAGCCCGCTATTGTCTTTATTCAGTCCATCAAGCACTTTTTTAAGTTTTGAGAAAGTTGCTGACTGCAAGCATCCATCGGCAAATTAACTAGCCACGTAAGATCAAGTAAAAGTTTCCCCTTAAAAGTTTCTAGCAACATTATTGCACTGAACTCTGTATCATTTGTCTCCATTTTAAGCAGAAAACCCAGATAACAGCAATGATAATATTTATTGCGAAATGATGCAAGTTAAGATGAAAATCGAAAAATAATAAACAGTGTTAGTTACCAACAGAATATATCACTACAATAACAAAAAGCAACGATGTCACGAAGTTGGACTTCTTTTCAGCAGCAAAATTAAATGAATTACAAATGAACAATATTGCACGAAACAAAACTTGAATTCACGTACACGCTAATGAATGAGTGGATGGCTTCTTTGTGACGTTTTAGAGCTGGTCTTGTGGTGTAATATTCATGAGAGTTTAAACTCACTGAAATCAGTAGTGAATGAAGACTTCACTGAGCTCTGTGGCTTGGTTCCGGTAGAACCCCAAGGATCAGTAGGAGCCAAAATACTTCCAAACGGATCACTAGACGGAGCAGTAACATTGGTTTTAAACGGATCGCTTTGCCGAGGAGCAGCTTCAATTCCAAACGGGTTATTTGGCGTAGCACTCGCTCTCGATCCAAACGGATCATTGAGCGGAACTTTAGCTCCAAATGGATCATAGGACGCCGCAGTTGCGGTATGGTTGCTCCTGACAGGTACGAGCGGAATGGAACTCGGAATATCTTGTTTGCTAGGCGCAAACGGATCGAATTCTAACAGTGACATGTTTTGCTTAGATCTCTGATCGGGCGTGGTGCCTGTAGTTGGAACTGCATCGATGGAGCCAAAAAAATCATCGATAACTGACGAGGAGGTCGCTTTTGAAGTTGGTGGAGGGGGCGCAGGGGCCTTACCAGATCTTCGTGTTGTTGTGCGACTGCGAGCCATTTCAGGAGACTGTGAGGAATGGTTTGGGGGCTTACCCGAGGAAGATAAAATTTGAGGGGGTGCAGGAGCCCTCCTCTTTGGAACTGTCTTGCGAGGTTTAATTTTGGGCGGCTCCACCGGCAAGTCCTGCAATAAATTTATCACAGATAACAAAACAAGCTGACACAGTCTGACGCAAAATCTGTTCATTGGTTTGTGTGATTGTGCTTAAGCTCTACTTGTTGGTCGTTAGTCGTACGGAGTCACCGCAATTAGTATGTTCGCACCCAACCACCTGTCTGCCACGCAGAGATGAAAAGATTCCTGTAAGTGCTTTGACCAAGAGCAAAACCGGCAAACTAGCCAACTTTTTCTCCATACTATTTCTCGCTGAATGCCATGCAAGGAAGCATACCATTTCTTAATTTCGGTATGACCGGGTCAAAGAGAACCAGCAATCTGCTGCATACCAGGCAGGCACATAAACCAAAAAGTCATTAACGCAGTTTTGCAAAATCTGTTAATAATGCGCCACGCTCTTGTAACACGGTGTGACAATAACGTCAAATGACGCGGTGTACTTTGCTCAGTCAGCAATCAAGCTATGGAACAGCACAATCTCGCTCAACTCAAGGTCAGCAAACTTGATCGTATTGCCAAAAGATGTTCGTGATTCACTCTTGATGGCTAACATTGATAGCGGTATCGCATCAAACTGGAATAAAACAGGAATGGGAATGGCCACTTACATCTCAACAATTTGGTGGCAAACGATGTACAGGGTGTCCATAAAGTCTCGTTACAATTTAAAAAATTTATTACAAAGACAGTAGATGAGATATTTTATATAGATTTGTTTATTTTAATCAAGGTTTAATGAAGTATTTTTACCTGATTTAATACCTCTATATAAACACCATTAGTTGCACGAAGCACATCAAGCACTCGATTTTTATTCAAACTAAAATTTTGTTTCAGATACAATTTTTTTATATGTTTAATGAATGTGTTAAATAAACCCTTATAAAATAGCTCCTACTTAAGAGAAGGCACAATGTGTATCCTGGTTTTTTGAGACTAAATCGGATGCTCAGACTCAACAAAAATACAGAAGTAAGTACGGACGAGGCCCACCATCACGTCCTTCGATGGCACAAAAAATTTATGGAGATAGGGTCAGTGATGAATACAGCGAGAAGTGGGTGACCAAGAACATCTGGAGAAAACATCGAGCGTATAAGACAAGCCTTTGGTCATTCTCCTGTGAAGTTCATCTGTACTGCTGCCAGAGAATTGGAATTACCACTAATTGGAGGAATTGGAAGGATGCACTGGAAAGTAAAGGTTTAGAGGTCAACACCAGAAAAACAAAAGTGATGGTAAGCGGGTCAGAAGACGAACTATTCAAAAGTAAGAGAGATTCATGTGGAGTTTGTGGGTGGAAAGTCATGGCCAATTCAGTGTTGTGCACAAAATGTGGAAACTGGGTTCATGACAAATGTGCAAAAATAAAGAAGGGTACCGCTAGGTTGGCAATGCATTTTGTTTGCTCGAAATGTAAAGAAATAATGGAAGGAACGGTGGATTCAATCGAGAAGTTGTGCGATGAAGTGGAGACAGTAAATGGATTTTGTTATTTGGGAGACAGACTAAATGCTAGTGGTGGTTGTGAAGCGGCAGTTACAGCAAGAGTAAGAATCGGTTGGGTAAGATTCAGGGAATGTGGAGAATTGTTGCTTGGAAATAGGTTTTCTCTGAGGATGAAAGGTAAAGTTTATCGTTGTTGTGTAAGATCAGCAATACTGTGTGGAAGCGAGACATGGTGTTTAAAAGAAAATGAAAAACCAATTTTAAGAAGAACGGAGAGGGCTATGGTGAGAGCCATGAGCGGTCAGAAAGTGGTAGACAGGAAGACGACTGAAGAACAGATGGAACAAGTTGGGGTTGAAGGAAACTATAGACTGGTTAGCAACAGCGAATGGAATCACATGGAATGGACATGTGCTGAGGAGGGATGACGATAGTGTTTTGAGGGTTGCTCTGAATCTTAAGTGAGTGGCAAGAGAAAGCGAGGACGACCGAAGAAAACCTGGAAGAAGCAAGTGGAAGAGGAGACAGAGAAGATTGGTTTGAAGAAGGAGGATGCCCTAAGACGAGACAAGTGGAGGGACGGAGTGCGAGCAATTGCAGAAGGAATGGGGTAAATCCGGCCATCTCTGTTAAAGGGACAACACCGGACAAAAACTGAATCACTACTAACCGCGCACAAGGTCCTGCGCGAGAGCTTACAATTGTACGCCTACAAAATGCAAATGTTACAGGCACTTCAGCCAAATGACAAGTCAAAAGGAAAAGAGTTTCCAGATAGCATGCTGGAACGAATTTCTGAGGATAAAGCATTCCTCAAGCGAATTTGTTTTGGTGACGAGGCAACTTTTTATGTTTCTGGAAAATTTAACAAACACAATGTAAGAATTTGGGGATCAGATCATCTACATATGATTATGGAACTTTAAAGGGATAATCCAAAAGTGAATGTGTGGAGTGGAATCATGTGTAATCGAATAACTGGTTTATTTTTCTTCCACGAGGCAACTATTTCTGCAGATGTTTACCTCGACCTTTCAACTGAATACGTGGCACCACAACTGATTGATTTTCAACTAATCATCATCTTCCATCAAGATGGTGCACCACCACTTAGAGCAGTGGTTCCCAATCTTTGTAATGGCCCGCACCCCTGAAGTATTTTAATATGTTCTCGCACCCCTAAAATATCGTGATATGTTCTCGCACCCTTAAAATACCTTAATACGTTCTTGCACCCCTAAAATATTTTAACATGTGACCAATTCATAATATATCCTGGGAAATGTGGGTCAATTTTGAAGTCACGGCTGAAATTGCATGTGTTGACCTTTTTTTCTTTGGAGATCAGCATCATCTCGGGCTGACTTGAAGGCCGTGCACTAGGTATACTGTAATTAGACACAGATTGTGCAAAACAATTAGCATAGGATGAACTAAGCATGACAGTACAGTAATGCAACACAAAAATCTAAGTGACCATCTCACACCTTGAAGATCCTGCCTCACACACCCAAGGGGTGCGAGCACCCCTGGTTGGAAACCCCTGACTTAGAGGATTGCCTATCTGTCAGTTCCTCAATGAAACATTTCCAGACCGATGAAATCGAAGAGGTGGACTAATTCCATGATCACCACGTTCACCAGACATCACTCTCCTGCACTTCTTTCTATGGGGTTACGTGAAGGATATCGTGTATCGAACCAAGGTACGGGACATTATTGACTTGATGCAAAGGATTTCAAATCACATCGCCACTATTGATAAGAATATGCTACAACCAACATGGCAGGAAATCGAGTACCGTCTTGATGAGCTCGTGCAACTAACGGTGCCCATATAGAGGTGTATTAAATGAGGTAAAAAACTTTATTAAATACTGGTTAAAATAAAAACAAATTTATATAAGATATCTCATCAACTGCCTTTGTAATACATTTTTAAAATTGTAACGAGACTTTATGGACACCCTGCAATTGTAATGATGCAATTGCAAAGCGAAAAAACGATTACGCCCGAGCTCTTGCAACACAAGAACGTGTCCAGAGTCTACTTCAAACCATCAATTTGACGCGATACTGCTACTAATAACAGCATCATAAAATATCTACGGCAGAACTACTTTATTCAAGGCTATTTTAAATTTACGTAGCACCAAAGTAGTAAAAGTTGGTAATTAGGAACAATTACCCACTTTGCAATGCAGCCGTTGTAAAGTGGTTAATTGTTCCGAAATTTGTCAAAACGAACATCGAAGTGTTGATCCAACGAAAAATCCGCTTTGAAAACGAGTAGGTAGTGGCAGACACACACTGAACTAGCTCGTCTAAGCCCAAAAAAGACGAGGGGTTTTGACGTTAAATCTAACTTTGGATCAAGTCAAATCTGATTAATCGAACGCCGATAACTTAAGATTGGCACAAGCAACAATTAACCACAATATTCTTTGTATAAAATCGCTCCCCCTCGCGCCCACTGTCCAAATCAAAAAGACACTTCTTCGACCGCGTGTTTCTGCGCAACTAGCTCACATGTGAGCGCACAAATTGATGTTCAAAAACAAAACATACGCGTAATTACGCACAAGCATCATGCCAACAAAATCAGGCCGCAAGTAACATAACCAAAAGAAGCAGAAAAAACCTATACAAAATACCAAAAAAATGCAGAAATACCTCCAAAGTTCGCCAGTTGGACAGATCGGGAAAAACAGGTGATTGTTGGGTAGCGTCGTTGTTTCCTGTTGGAAAACTTGAAGCATTGCTATCAATTTGAAACGATGCTTCGTTAGTTACTGTTGGTCGCGAATAAGTAGATGGTTTAGTGTCACTGACTTGCGAAATTCCATTTGTAACTGAAGATGGTACCCCAGGGCCAGGAGGCTGTCTTGGTAGAACAGCGGGACGTGGTGGAGGGGTCCTACGCACAGGAACAGTGGGTGACGTGTCACTAGACGCATCTGATCGATCAGACGGCGACCTTTGAAAATCAGATTGGGGTGACAACGAGGATTCAGCGAAAGGTCCAGGGGGACCAAAGGCGTTTGGAAAAGGTGGAGGTCTTGAAGGAGGGGGTCTAGAAGGCGGTGGTTTGCTGACAGGCTCAAGAGCAATGGTGCTTTGAACAGAAGGGGGTCTAGAAGGCGGGGGTCTAGAAGGCGGTGGTTTGCTGACAGGCTCAAGAGCAATGGTGTTTTGAACAGGAGGGGGTCTTGACGGAGGAGGCTTGCTAGATGTATCAGAAGGAACAAAAAGTTGAGCAGCAGGAGGAGGTTTTGCTTGGGGTGCCTTAGTCTCGACAGTATTATCTTCAGGTTCCATGTATTTAGACAATACAGGAGAGGAGTTCTGGCGCGGAAGAGACTGGGTTCGAAGCGCAGAGAGGTTGCCGCTTGATAAACTTGTTGGCATAGCCTTTTTGACGCCATTCAGCTGATCAGGTTTGTCAAGAGTGTCGACAATGTTATCTGAAATTAATCGAATGATTTAAAAGCATTTTGGTGCTTGGCCACACACCTGGCGGTTGACTAGGAGACTGGTGCTCATTCGGAACACAAGTAATAAATTTTGCTTTTGCTCTTTTCCATTTGACCCGTAGTCACCCACAGGCAAGCCATTTTATTTTCGTCAAAACTACATGTATGTTGAATGCAAAAAGGATTCTACACTCTAGTAGCTCAAAAGCTGGCCTGAGCGTCAGCTTTGCAGGACTAATTTAAAATTTCCCAACTCTTCGGCAGTTGTTATTGCCTTAGATTCACAGTTTAACTATTTATATAAAAAAAAAAAACTGATCCAATCAATTCAAACGTTAAAATTATGAATCAACAAATCTCAAGCTAGAACACCGATACTAGAAAATGATAGTATTTTTCTTTTAAACTTTGATGAAGCAAGAAGACATTTTAGAAAGGATGATCTTTACTTGCTATATTCTAGTTCACTCAAGCCAGGGAAAAAATTAAAGCAGTAGCTTAAGCTTATTAAAAAAAAAAAGAAAAACAGATATGATGGTAAATATTTAAAACTTAGCAGCATTTTGCCTAAATATTCAGATATACCTAACAACTTTCTAGTCGCGCTGATCACTACACGACACTTACCATTTTCTAGAGAAACTCTCATTATTTTTTCTTGAAACTTTTTTCCATCGTGCTGACGCATCTCACCTACCATTCGATATTCATGAAAAATGACCATGTAGGCAAAAGGAAACCATCTGGGATTAAAATTTTTTTTTTACTACTCTAGCACCAACTGTATAATAAAACATATTTCCAACACCACCCTGGAACATGCAGCTTTGTGTAATTTTTTTTTAGTACCAACAAAATCAAATTTTAGTACTCTATCTTAGGGGCTCTTACACTGTGAGGGCGCGGGGCCACGGATCCCCTTAAAGAGATGGAGAAAATTTGTCAGAATAATGTTTGGACGAAATCGAACTCCGAAAAAAAGAAAAATGGAGGGAACTCTATGTTGTTTTAGACAGCTAACAGTGAACCCCTTCAAAGAAATGGATCTTCAAAAAAGGTCCTCTGTTTTGGAGGGCTCCAAAAATATGGAGAAAATGGAAATGGCAATCGCTGGGAACAAAATCGTCTCCGAAAAAATTTTTATGTATTATGGGGGCACGGATTTTTGTTAACATTGTTAGAGGGCGTGTCTCACCTTTCAAACCGCTTTTCCTCTTAGAAGGGCCGAGGGGCTTCTAAAAATTGGTTTCTTCCTAATTGTTGTAAAACGACTATATTTGATCGTTTAGTTTAGTCCAAGTAGGTAAAAAATCACGTTTCTTTAATTCCTGTTTGGATACAGATTTTGCTTCGACTTGATTTGTAAAAATGTAGTGTTGTGTAAAATGAATGTTTTGAAAATCAAACGCTCTTTCCAATCTAATAAGTAACCCAGGAGGGATGTCTTCATAACAAGCAGAACACAAAACTCGCGTCATGAATGCGGGAGCTTGACACCGACTGCATGCGGATGAAGCGCAGCCTAACAAACAGTCAATGACGTCATTTACTGTGATCCCACTGCTAACTTGTCGGCTAAATTTTTACTTTGATGTTACACGTGCCAAAAATAGCTAAGTACTGGTCGTACTATCACAACGCACCATCCACATTCGCGCGAAAGGGCATCTGCAACTTAAAAGAGTAGCAAGCTGCTGGTTTGAAAGCAAGTATGTTGTGGTAGGCATACGAGGCCGAGGCCTCGTATATTAAATGTGCACGAAAACCACGGAAAAAAAGAACGTAAAAACTGTGAAGTTAGCTCGGAAACGTAATAATTGTTGAGTAATTTTTTTTTATCCCATCGAAGATTGCAATACACAGATTGTGTGATAAAAATGATATCATCTAAAAGTGAGTAAGCAACATTGCCGCCAATACCAATGACCACATAAAGATCCACCATAAACGAGATGATATTTTTCGCACTATAGGCAAAGTGATGGAATTAATCAACAATAATGGCTGAAATGGCACAACATACCATAAGCTCTCTCCATCTCTGTATGAGCTAGTTCTTTTTTTCTCTCACATATGAGCTCATGCTCTGCGACGAGTTATTTAGTTAGAATAGGCCACCGCAACCGGTAAAATGTTCGACCCTGCAGGCATCTGTCTGTCACATATCTTTGTGACAATCAGATGGCGGCAGGGTCGAGCATTCGAATAAGAGTGTTATCCAATGACTCGACAAGCGCACTTGCTGGCTTTTTCTTTACGCTAACTCGTTCGTGCCAAACTGCGAGGAGGAAAGCTCTGAGTGGCATTTTTTAAGTCTGTGGAATGAATCAGCAATTTCAACCGCTACATCACCGCAAGCTCCAGGGACACTTTCTAACTTTGTTTCTAACACCATTCACAGGCAATAAACATTTTGACTATGCAGTAACTTATAGACCAAACATACCAGGTACAGACTACATACTAAAAGATGCTTTGAAAAAGTACTCAAAAAGAAATTACCTTGTCACAAATGTGTTTTGAATATTAATAAATTTCAAAAAGTCTTCGCATAAATGTGAGTCGCATGCTTCCCCTTCTACATAGAGATAGACAGGCGAATAAATAGGTTGTATTTCCTGCAGTAGTTCTTTGTACACATTTTCTCGGTCTTCTACTTGAACATATGAAGCAAGAATATCCACCACAGCCATTACAGGCCTAAACAGTCATATACAGCATTAATATTTTAAGATATTTTCGTTTGCCGGGTAATAGACAAGGCGCAACGTGATGCAAAATATTTATTCCAAACCTCAAACATTATTACCGAGCAGAGGCATGGATTGATGGATCAAGGTACGTGAAAGCGATAGTGCACTACGAAAAAGCCACGAATTTAGAACGGTAGTTTCCCAATAGTCACTCACCTCTTAGCAGATGACGGATTTGAAAAATAGCCTCAATTCTACAACTCGGCAACGTACAGCATAATAACTCACGTTTAGAAATTCTACTCGTATATAAGAGTGGTCTGTGACGCCTGTATTTGTATACTAGAAAATTAACCAAATATATACATTTCACCGGTTTTAAAAAAAGGTGAAGCTGTTTACCCAGCATGTCGCAAGAGGCGACTATTGGGTACCTACCAATTGCAGTCTGACTGATAATGGTGGGGTTGCCAGGTTAATTGCTTGGTTGAACCACTCATGCCAGAAAAATGAGGTTGGGGGTAGCAAGGGCATGCTCCCTGTAGAAAAATTTTGCTCCAACAAATCCCCATGACAAGAAAAATTAAACAAATGGCCCCCCAGTCCCCGGCAGCTCTTAAATGGGCAGGGGGTGCGAAGAATATCCGGATTTAAATCTGAATGTCGTGGGATAAGGTTTGGTACATTAAATGTGGGAAGTCTTTGTGGAAGGAAACCAGAAGTGTGTGAAGAAATGAAAAAGAGAAGAGTTGATGTGTGCCGCATCCAGGAAGTGAGATGGAAAGGCCAAGGAGCTCGTTTTGTGGATACTTCGGGATCAAGGTATAAACTGTGGTGGTCAGGAAATGATGCAGGAATCGGAGGGGTTGGAATTTTGATGAAGGAGGAAATATCTGGAAATGTTGTGGAAGTTAGAAGAAAAAGCGACAGAGTAATGGCAATTGTGCTAACTTTAGGTAGAGAAGTGAAGCGCATAATATGAGCGCATAGGCCACAAAGTGGAAGGCCAGACGCAGAGAAAGTTCGTTTTTATGATGAAATGGCGAGTGAGTGGGACTTGGAAAGTTCTAGTGAAATCATTGTTTCTTTGGGGGATTTCAATGGACATGTGGGGAAATGTGCTGAGGGTTTTGAAGGTGTACACAGGAAAATGGTATCGCGAAAAGAAAAGCAAAACGAAAAAGACTGCTGGAGTTTTGTGATGAAAGAGAGCTGTGTGTGGCAAACACTTGGTTTTGTAAGGCAGACAAAAGGAAAATCACTTGTAGTGCCGGTGGATGTGAAACAGAAATTGATTTTGTACTTTTGGAAGAAAAATAAAGAAAGTATATAAGGAATGTAAAAGTGATGGGAACTTCAGGACAGGCTGGTGGTCTTAGACCTAGATAAAATGGTTTTAAAAAAGATTATGAGAAAGCAACGGATCATAAGAAGAAAGATTTGGAATTTGAATGAAAACCGAACAAGAGTAAGATTTGAAAAAAGCAAAAGAACTAGTAAGCACAGACACGCCTGATTTGTGGAAAACTTTCAAGGATGATGTTCAAAAAGCACGTGATGAAGTGTGTGGAAAGAAGATGTCTAGGAGAGATCGAGGAGACATGTGGTGGTGGAATGAGGAGGTCAAGGATACCATAGCAAGAAAGAGGGCGGCATTAAAGAGCTGTACAGGCTCCCATCAGAAGAAAATAAGACTAAATACAAACGTATAAGAAATCAAACGAGAAAAATTGTTGCTAGAGCTATGAGAATGGAAGCTAATCAGGAGTTGAATGATTTATATCAGAATTCTAACAGTGTTTTCTACTTCCTTAGAACATTCGTTCTCTTCATTCATGATCTTTTCGATGTGTTCCTTCCAAATTTTTGCCCTGTCTTCTTCAATAAAACCCAATTGTCCGTTTCTTCCTCTTACTTAAGCACCTTCCTTTCCTTTTTTATTCTTCTAAGGCCTACATTCTCCGCACAATAAATGTCGCATCCACTGTGTCTTTTCGTGGCATAAATCCAAACTGCATTTCATTCAAATTGACTAGTGTTCGTATTCGCCTTTCAAGTACCCTTTCAACAATTTTCATGGCATGTTCTAGCAGTTTCACTCATCTCTATGATCCACAGCTCATTACATCACCTTTTCCTTTAAAGATAGGCACAATCACACTTGTTTTCCACTCATCAGACATTCCTCTACCATCCAATACACGCTGACACAGTTCCATCATCACTTTCGCCCCGATTTCACCACTGCAACTATTATCTCCACACTTACTTCAGATGGTCCAGTTGCCTTTCCTGATTTCATCTTTTGCATTGCTTCCACAATTTCATTGCCGGCCACTTTTTCCACTGGTCCTTCTACTACATCAATTTTCACCATGTGGTCATCAATACAAGGACAAGAAGTTGTATATGTGTTTTGTTGACATGGAAAAAGCTATTGATAGAGTACCAAGAAAAGTGATGGAGTGGGCCATGAGAAAGACGGGTCTATCAGAAGTAATGGTTCGGGAAGTTATGAGCTTGTATGATGCTGCAAAGACAAGAGTGAGAGTGGGATCTGCATATTCAGAGGAATTTGAAGTAAATGTTGGTGTACATCAAGGATCTGTGTTGTCGCCACTATTGTTTGCAATAGTTGTGGATGTTATTACAGAAAATGCAAGAAGGGGTGTGGTTAATGAATTAACTGTATGCAAATGACCTTGTTCTCAGAGCGAAGACATGGAAGACTTAAAAGGAAAGATTTTGAAATTGGAAGGATGCACTGGAAAGTAAAGGTTTAGAGGTCAACACCAGAAAAACAAAAGTGATGGTAAGCGGGTCAGAAGGCGAACTATTCAAAAGCAAGAGAGATCCATGTGAAAATTGTGGGTGGAAAGTCATGGTCAATTCAGTGTTGTGCACAAAATGTGGAAACTAAGTTCATGACAAATGTGCAAAAATAAAGAAGGGTACCGCTAGGTTGGCAATGCATTTTGTTTGCTCGAAATGTAAAGAAATAATGGAAGGAACGGTGGATTCAATCGAGAAGTTGTGCGATGAAGTGGAGACAGTAAATGGATTTTGTTATTTGGGAGACAGACCAAACGCTAATGGTGGTTGTGAAGCGGCAGTTGCAGCAAGAGTAAGAATCGGTTGGGTAAGATTCAGGGAATGTGGAGAGTTATTGCTTGGAAATAGGTTTTCTCTGAGGATGAAAGGTAAAGTTTATCGTTGTTGCGTAAGATCAGCACTACTGTGTGGAAGTGAGGCATGGTGTCTAAAAGAAAATGAAAAAGCAATTTTAAGAAGAACGGAGAGGGCTATGGTGAGAGCCACGTGAGGTCAGAAAGTGGTAGACAGAAAGACGACTGAAGAACAGATGGAACATGTTGGGGTTGAAGGAAACTATAGACTGGTTAGCAACAGCGAATGGAATCACATGGAATGGACATGTGCTGAGGAGGGATGACGATAGCGTTTTGAGGGTTGCTCTGGATCTTGAAGTGAGTGGCAAGAGAAAGCGAGGACGACCGAAGAAAACCTGGAAGAAGCAAGTGGAAGAGGAGACAGAGAAGATTGGTTTGAAGAAGGAGGATGCATTAAGACGAGCAATTGCAGAAGGAATGGGGTAAATCCGGCCATCTCTGCTAAGAGGACAACACCGGATAAAAACTGAATACCTACTTTTACACACGCACACACCTGTGATCAGACACCTTTAAGTCTGTCCGATTGTAATATGCGATTGTTCCTGAACTTTCATCAGCAGCATCTAGGTCCTAAAAAATCAATGTAAAAATACAAGAGCGTTCCAACTCAGACTAGTGCTCCGATCGATTTCTCCACAGCCTAAATAATTAGTCCAAAAACTCTTGAAAACCATTGAATCTGTCTTTCGAGGAAATGAAAACACCTGATAACATCTGATTGCAGTTAATAAGCTGTGAGATAACAACAATAGCAAAGCTACATTGACTGTTTTTTCTCATCTTTGCAGATGAGAAAGTACAGTTGACGAACTGGACACTCGTGCGGCTCAGCGTAGCTACCTTTACTAACTCCCTTTTAAACCAAACTTTTCAAAGTTTGCCGTTACAACCTTGAAAGCCAGAATATGTCGCAGTAAAGCTCAAACCTCGAACCAATGAGGTGGTAAAAACCGATAAAGAAAACAAAAATACACCCGCGAACACACACACAGCTACTTGCCAGGCGAATTTAACGTTGAATAAATGGCATTTGAGAAATTTATTCCCACTTTTGCTAAAACGTAGTTGGCTTCTCTAAACACTACGTGCATGGTCTCTTGAAATGTAAAGATAAATGACATATAGAGGTAGATCCTGCTACATTACTTTTCTTGGCACACATTACTTCGAGAGAATTATTTATTAGATCTAGCTCCAGATCTTACAACTCAACACCTCTCAAAAATAAGGCCAAAAGTAAGATTCAATCCCACATTCATACTAAACGGTCGAAAACGATCAATATAGCTTACAGACCAAAGCAAGACTATATTGGATGTAATACTGTACCGTCGTATGGAAACTATTCCGTTTTTGGTGCACTTACATGGTTCCAATCAAGAGACACTTTAAAACAGAACTTTACATTTTCTTCTACATGAAGTAGATTTTAGGCTAAATAAAATTAAAAATAATTGAATAAAAAACCAACCTTCCCGGAGTCATCAAGCCATTTTCTCCGCTTCCAAAGCACTCGATCCGTCCACGCTGGTACTCGGCACTTTTCGCTCGTATCATAATCATCGGAAAACAAGTCATATTTATACGTAGGTGCAAACAAAATTTCACCCTCACTGAAACCCTGCAATATATACATTACAAATTAAATAAGAGAAGCCAGTATTGGCTCCACAAAAAAAATGATACCAAAGTTACGCTGATGACTTGCAATTGAAGGATGCTAGTTAAAATCCCACGTCGTTTCTGCGCTGTCGTGCTCTTGAAAAAGTAAGTCTACAACGATTTCCACTGTTAGGTGCAGAGCCTAGGTAGAAATGCACTGTGTCAGCAATACTAGTAATTCCGAAGCGGTTCTGGACACAACGAAGCTCTTCGCATTGGTTACCGTAACTGTGATCAACGAACAAAAATATTGCCAATTTTGCTTTCTCTACAGTAAAACACCTTAAAATAAAAATTCTCTAGTTGCCACTTGAACAGTCTACATAGGCCTGTGTTGTGTTTACCCCACTTCTTCCTTGGGATAGAGGTAACGCATGAAATGGCAATTTTCCAGTCGACATTGCAAACCTAGTACAGATCACGCAAGGGGAAAGCGGCAATCTATTTTGAACCAGTCACAAATACAAACTTCATATGGATAGCGCCACCGCCAGCAAAGCAGGTTGGAGGGGACCCAAAAGTCGGCTCGTAGTTTTTCGTTTTGCAAGGTTGAATTGAACGCATTTGAACAATAATACTTCGGCGTACACTTGTAAGAAGCGCAAATTGACTTTGAAAAGTCATGTAACAATTGAAAAAGTGCAGTCAATGTCAAAATTAAAATTCATATTTTGACAGTTTCATTAATGTGGAATGTCGCTTTTTACCATTACCTCCGACAACGGTACGTTGGAGTATTTCAATAATAAAACGCTCACTACAAGTCGCAGTCTTCGGTAAAACAAATGAGAAATATCGTATTCCTTACCATGTGGTTCACTGCACTTGGACTAGTTTAGTAAAGTTGCTCATCCAGCATGCTGTAATAGGCGATCGCTAGGTAATCGCCAATGGCAGTCCGCTTTGTAGGTGGTGGGGTTACTAGTCGGCAATTTACATTTATGACTGGTTTAACATAAACTTCCACTTTTTTCTAACCTGATTTAGATTTGGCTTGTAATGTAAGCCGAAAAATAAATCTGTTATGTCACGCCTTTATTCCTATGAAGGGAAAGAGTAAACGCACACAGAATAAACCCTCATGAAAAACTTCTAATATGCAAGGTTCATGGAGTTCTTGAGACCTTGCGGGAGGCCAACAGTCATCGACCTAAGCTAACAGGTAAGGAAACCAAACTATTATGTTGAAGTGGCTGTTGTCAGGCCTCGACTCGGAACTTTTTCCATCTCACTCCGTCAGTTACGAGCTCAACGTAGATTTCTCTTCAGAAACTTTTTCTCCATATGTACGACTGTTGATCCAAGCAGTGAAAAGTTGGTCGGAAGAGGTCGGATAATAAAACAGAACAACTGCTTGTTGCCACACTGGTGGAGCAGAAACAGGCTAAAGTTTTTTAATTTTGAAAGCACTAAAACAGCCTTGATTTTTACCTTGAAAACGTTTCCCATTTTCTTCTGAACAAGTAGTTGGTCGTTCTCCTTCAATTTGTCCCAAGCTTGGGCCTTGACCAGCTCTTTCACCTCATCACCAGACATGTCGATGCGATAATTAAAATCTCCACACCAAAAAATGTAATCGTGCATTGCTAAAGGCCGGCCCTAAACGAAGCAAATGATTTGTTAAAAACTAATGTGAAAAAAACAACTGGCTGGTTTCCAAACCAAAGTTGTGCAGATATGATGAGCTGTTCACTTTACTTTTAACAAAAAAAAGCGAGCTGTAGCAAGCGTAGAGACTCTAGCAGAAGCTTATAGAGATGCAAAAAGTTGCGCTCGTGATCTTGTACGTAGGATGATGCAAAACAGTTTCAGGTTCACACCGCAATCATAATCCTAGAATAAGTGAAAGCCTCAGTTTATTTCGAACAAGTATATTGAATACTAAATTGTAGAGCAATGGGCCCACCACTAACGAGGCAGATTGCCAATGGAGGGTGCCTAAAAATGCCTCCTAGAACATGCTGAATGACCAGCTTCACCATTCCAATCACTGAAGCACAGCTGAGAAAAAGTATTTGTAGGTTTTATAGCACACAATGGCGTTGGATATTATAATACTTACTTTGGTAAAATACAGCCTACTGTAGATCTCCTGAAAATCATTGTTTCTTTCCATGACTTGGGTCTGACCAGCTGCAAAGTGTGAACACACAAAGCAAAACGAAGTATTGTATAATGAAACGCTAATCGCTACCGCCCCCTTGTTGCCAGTCGTGCCTCCCATTCCTGTTTTGATGGTCGCAATCGATACCTCACTGAAATCAAAAAGTTGAGTAATTTATGATAACCTTTGCTAATATCCATAAAACTTGTGTTTAAACTCGCTTTGAAGTTGCCAGACCTTCCGGCTCAGTGCATTTCTTGTGGTACAAACATGCAAGGGAGATTTCGGAGCATGTGTTCTTATATCGTCCAACCAATCAATCAAAACTCATGTGAACTGCACCAATCAATTGCTGCCTCAATGTGGTGGATAGGTATCCGAAGCCGTTGAGTAAGGCCAAAATGGCGCTTGGCCTGATGTCTCATGCACTTCCCCATATCAGTGTTCCCTTTAAACGCGAAAATAGTGCGAATTTGCGAAATCATGTTCGACGGATTCCCAGTTTAAATTCAACATTGCGTAAAAAAGTCCGGCAGTATTTTGTTAATTTCTTTCAGTTTGTTAAAATCTTTTCAATTTTGCAAGCAAAATGTTCAACCAACTGTTGAATGCGAGGGAGACAGTGAATAGGAATCCAAGGCTGGACCGACGCTTTTTAAAGGCAGTGCAACGTCTCGCGTAAACATCGGGTGGTTGTGATGTAACAGCGAGTGATGGCGACATAAATATCTTTTGTATTACAAATTACCTCTCAAGCAATTAACATAAAGTAAATTAAAAAGTCATTTTTTCTTTACTTTTCCCGGCCAATTTCAATTGCAGCTGAAGAACAATAATACCAAAGAGCTCTCAAACTTCAGTTAAACACAAGACGTCATTTTTCGAGGGAAGTTCGAAACTGAAGTGGTTAAGGTGTATATTTTTTTCTTTACACTTCAACGCCAATTACAATAATGCTTGATAAGATAAAGCACGAGGCTCTCAGTTTCAGTTTAGCACAAAAGGCACCATTTTTTGAGAGAATGGTTCAGTTTTTGTAAATTACAAAAAATAACCTTCTTACATTTGCCAGGAATAAAAAGTAAAAAAGAATACGACTTTTAACCAATGTTAGTTTTAAACAACACCAAAATGCTGTTTTTTAAATAAAATGTAGCCGACAGCTATTGCTTTGATAGCTCACCAGTCATAAATTAGCTCTGAAGCGTGAAAAAAAATGTAGATTCTAGTTTTCATCTCTTTAAAAACGTTTCTATTAAAATGTAGCCTTTTTCAAGTTAATTACTTAAAAGATAATTTGTAAGGTAGTAAAATTTGCCTGTAACTTTGGGCGATTGTAAAAAAATTGCCGTTCACGATTGACCATTTCAAAACTTGTCTTTTGATTCAAAATTAAGGTATATCCTCTAATCACATCTACCTGTATTACGAAAAATCACTAAATAGTCAAAACTCACAGAGAAACTTTCGTTTCAAAAGTAATTGTGCGCGCGCAGTTATGGCAGTTTTAAAATCTGCCGGTACACAGTGACACCGGGTAAAGAAGGCGATGCCCCCTAAGATTTTTTCCGGGGAGGCCAGCCCCCTCGGAAATGCAGGTTTGCGGATGCAGATTTGAAATGCAGAAATGCGGTTTCAAATCAATGGAACTTACTTTTTTTTGCGTAAGCGCCTCTAAGTGAGACCCTGTAGTTTTAGGCGTAATTACAAATATCAGCTTTTCAATTTTTGCAAGACTTAAAAGCCGCGTTCACCAAACTCGCGTCCATGAATTCCTCTGTTTCCTTTACTTTGGTCAAGTTTCGAATGCTTTTCACAAAAATAGAATTTCACCTATCAAACATTTGCGACTTCTTTTCACGCATTCAGTCAATGGTAAATTAAAACTTATTCAGAGCCAAAAATGCGGTTGATTCCAGTTTCTAATGCGAAAGACGTAGCAGAGTAAAAAAGATACAACTCGCAAGCTGGCGTCGTAATCAAATTAAAAAATAAAGATCATTTGTCACAGATGATGGCCTGGATCATAAATTTTCAAGCGGCGGAAAACGGTCTTAACGGGACCAGGAGTTTATTTACCCTTCTGATCGAATGAAATCGGAAAATTTTCTTGATGATTTGTTTTTTATTTTATTTGGACAACACCCCTGAAATTTACTTTGATAACTTTTTTGAGGTCGCCTATGAAATTGAGAAAAATATGTATTTGAGCCACGTTCCTCTGTGCGTTTCGAAAATGGGCCACATGCCAAGAGCGGTTGAAAAGCACTGAACTAGTTTTAAAATGTCGTAATCGAATAATATATACATCTGAGGAAAAACAAAGGGTGCGGTTATACGCAATTTAATGTTATAGGGCAAACTATAAAGTATTCGAAATATTGTAATCCTGCAGGATCTAAGGGGAACGTTACGTTGTTATAGGTAAGTGGACGTCATAAATAAAGCCGTTAAAAACAAATTCGACTGTACAATGAAAGCGTGGAAACAGTGTACGCTGAACTCGCAAATTGCTGTTGCGTTACTGCCACGATGTTTACATCAGACGCTTAGCTGCCTTCGAAAAAATTTGGGACGAAGGACCCGAAATCTGAATAGGAGTAAACGACACCTTTTGTTAGCTTAGCGTACACACTGACTGCAGCAGGCAACCAAAACCATCTTTTTTACAACTTTTAAATACACCACTTAGGCTGGTGTAACGGTTTGTTCAGCAATGTCCATCAAAATTTGTCAGGCGGTTACGCATTTACTAAAATCTTAGAGGGAAACACCAAAACATTTTTTTGCGTTGCTGCCCTCTAATCGACCACAGCAGAGCACCCTGCGCTCTCTTAAAACTCGGTCGTTTGTCTTTTCATTTTTCGCTCTCCTGGCTCTCTCTCTCTCTCTCTTTTGTCTTGTAGTTCTTCTTCTTTTGAAGCTTTATTTTTTGCGTAGCGTGCGCCGGCAATGAGACCTGATGGGGCAAGTCAGTAAAAGGTTGCACCTGCCTCAAATAAATACAATTACAGAGCACCTTCCGCTCCTCAGAATTCAACTCTCTTTCCAGCCCTCACTCCTGGAGTTGTCCTCCTTGCTACATCTCGGCATTCTCTGAAGGTTACTAGTCCACCAACACTGCACAATTTTTTGTGGTCCCTCCAACACGTATACCTGAACCGTGGACTACAACCCGACCAAACACCTTCTGCCAATGCAGCTCTCCCCTCACTGCCGCCTAGTGACCTCCTACCTTACCTCTACCCTGACCCCAACTCTTTTCCCAGAATCTTTCCCACCCTCCTCTACTTCCAGCGCTTCCTTTTCGCCTCCTGCTTTCTTTACTTCTCCTGACTTGCTCAGGGTTTTCCAATAAAACGCATGAAGTCTTCGTGCCAAAAGTGTTGAACTTTTCCACTTTGCTTCTCTTTCCCCATCGATCTTATCTGTATCCAGAAATCCAATCGCAACTCCTCCCGATCTTTTAGGATCCTTGGATATTCAGTTCTATGATCTGATCACATTCACTGCCGAGCTGGCACTCGTTCCCCTGATGACTGGCACGCTGGAGAAGTTGTTATTTCCGAAAGATCTATTCTTTTCTGAAAGTTCAACCTCCTCTCTCTTAGCTTGACTCCTACTCTGCCCAGGTGGGGGTCAATATTTCTCTCACAAAACTATTTTTCTCTCTTTCCTAACTCTACGCTCCTCCTATTTGATCCTCTTCTGCAGGTATTAGAAACGACTCCTTTTCTCGCTTTGCTCTTCCTTTTATCGAAAAATATTTTCTTCTTCAACTGCTATCACTTTGTATGAAGTTCATAAGGTACTTCACAGCCTCGTGAGGATAAGATATTCAATTGGGCGATCTTTGATCTCCTTCCCCTTAATGTTCCCGACACGCCTACTCTTCTTCATGCTCATCCAGCATTCACTGCTGGCCTGGCATCTTTCGCTTCCACTCTTGGAAGATGCTTCAGAACTACTAGGGTTCTAATAAACTACCAATCCCCCATATTATCCCTCTTACTTCACTCCCCCGCCCCAATGAGCGCCCTCCCTCTTTCAATTTTCCGAGAGCTCGTTGGTGTGTTTTTGCTCTCTACATCAATCGCACTTCGCAAAATAATACTCATCTCCCTCTTTCCCCAGTACCTGCGTTCTGCACCTCTTTGGCATTACATGAGCCCAAACCTTCTACACCATTCAACCGCGTCAAACACCAATCTCAAGCTTGGTTGTCTTCCAAAGTGAAGGGGGAAGAGATGAACGCCCATAAGAGTGACGAAAATCGCTAAGCTTACATCTCATCTTCTCGACATTCTTCGTCTGTCATCGAAAAAACCAAGGCTACGACGTGGCATTAACCACATTCCTCTCTCTTTTTCCTAATTTTATCCTATGCGTAGCAGAGCAAGAGGCTACTTGTCTGAGCTCCGCCACGCATCCTGCGCTGAGGAGCCTCACTTCTCTTTCTGCTCTCTTTTCACCTACAGCCAATTTCTTGCCCCAGCCACCAACCTCTTCTTCTCCACTACCACCGGCGGAGACAGAGTCGCCTATCCCATGTACAAGCACCTCCATCACTCCGGCATAATTTTTTTTCTTCACAACTTTAAGCGTTCTCTTAGTCTCTACATTCCATTCCTTCCGTCTGAATGTCTTCCTCTATTATTCTCGTCTACAAGATGAGAAAATCTGTAGACTCGCCTGCTTTTCTTCAGATGATCTCTTTCACCTCCTGCGGCTCTAAGCTGTTTGAGCGTATCATTCCATCTAGTCTGGTCTTCTTTTTAAAGAAACTCCATTCTCACTCGCCACCAAGAAGATTTGCGACCTAGTTGGTCTACTCTTGATCAAATTCTTTGTCTTTTCTCAGTCCATTTTGGATGAACTGAGAACCGTCTTCTTCCAAATATCGATGTTTCCATGTTTACTGACTCTGTCTGGCAGCCCGCTCACACGAACATGCTAAATTTGGCTGGCCTCCCTCCTTGCTATGTTTGTTGGACTCAATCTTTACTTTGTGACAGGCGCCCTTGCGTCACTTTTCGTAATCACGGAAGTCGCTATCCACGCCGAGGTGTAGAAAAGCGACTTCTGTGATTATAAAAAGGATTCGTGAAAGAATTCGTTCTTAGCTCCGTTTTCATTAACGATCTCCCTGCATCTCCACCTTCCTCTGTCAGCTGCTCTCTTTATGCTGATTGCCTGGCCATCTGGTCCTCCTCCCCCTACTAGCTGCTGCTGCTGCGGAGGCCACAAAAGGAGCGATGATTTGACTACATTAGTCGCAGCGCTGGTATCTTTCTCACAATTCGAGCAAATGTGAGCCTTCCTTTTTTTTTGATAGATCCCCACCAGGCTACGGCCCCGCCTCTTTCTGCTCAAACTCCATCTCCACTTCAATCCTATTCTCACTTTTCTTGGGGTCACCCTTGGCTGCACTCTTTGCTTTCCTAAGCATGCATCGTAGCTGAAGGCAAAGTTCTTCCCTAGATTCAAAGCCTCAACCTGTATCTCTGCTTCCCAGTGTAAACCCTTGAAGAAGTCTCTTGCTCTCTGTACAAAGCCCTTTTTAGGCCTGTCCTAACCTATGCTTCATTCGGATGGTTTCCATTTCTCGGCGTTACAACGTTGATAAGTTGGAACGCCTTCACCCAGCGGCCAGTCGTGCCATCACCGGCTGCCCCTAGTCATCCCCTACCCCTCTTCTCCTCTCTCAAGCATTCCTACTTCCCATGTGAGTCAATTCGACTAATTTTGCCCTTTCCTTTTGTGAGCGAGCTCTTTGTCTTCCCATCTCTTTTCCAACTCCACGCCTGGCCGTACATGAAGTGAAACCAAGGGTTTTCGGAACTTAGTGGTGAGACTTTGCGTCCACTCGCCAGCTCATGCTTTCTTCATCCTCCAGGGAGACTCTTCTTGAGTGCCCTGCCTTTCCTCCTTAAAGCCCACCTTTCTTCAGAGTAGAGATCACTCTTTCTACTCCATGCTCTCGCTCTGACCTTCTGCTTCTCCACAAAAAGCTGCTTCAACCCACCTTGACTTTCCATCTCACAATCTCGTGATTCAGACTGATGGCTCTATTGTTTATTTTTTTGGAAAACGAAGCTCGGCGTCCTTGTCAACTGCTCACTTTGTGATGCTGAGATCAACCACTTCGATTAGGCAGGCCCAATGTGTACAAGTTCCTCTGCTGAACACTGTGCCATTCTATAAGGTAACAATTGTAAAGCGAAATCGTGAAGCGGGCCTTAAAAATATGTTGCAATTCTGGAAGCTTGTTAGTGTAACGTAAAGTTATTACAGTAGGCGCCGCTTATTATGGCCACGGATAATATGACCAGCCGCTTATTATGACCAATTTGGTACGGTCCGGAATTTCTCCATTTAAAATTCTCCGTTTAATATGACCAAATTTCGGATAATATGACCAGCATTTTCTCCATCTTTTTTGTTACAGTACAGTATTTTTTCCCGCCACGCACTTATAACTTCGCCTTTTCAACATATTGTAACACACTGTACTAAATCTTACCGTCACTTGTAGTGTTACAGTACTGTACTTTGTTTTACTGCCAACGTCACACTGTTACTTCGGGTAAACGATGAATTTGACGGTATGTGGACTTCTTGTGGCTTACGGCGTCGATTCAGGAGCTGTTATGGCGGCTTCGGTTTTTATAACCATTCGGATATTATGACCAAAATGGTCTGATCCCAAAGTGGTCATACTAAGCGGCGTCTACTGTATTTACCAAAAAATAGACACTGCGTGAAAGTACAGTAATCTGCCAATAGAAAAACTAACCACGTCAAACTAATCTTAATTGTTGTTATTATGTCTGCCTTAAAATTCCATCACGAGACAGATAGCTTAAAAATGTTTGACAAATAGTTTACTATTCGTTGCAAAACAATAGAGCAAAAGCATATCTTTGATCAAACCACCACGCCACATCTACGACGTTCAAAAAGTTCTAACGATGTCGATACACAGCGAGACTTGTAAATAAGCTTTACAAAATTTTTATCCCAAACTACTTTCAAAATTCCTATCTTTAAAACAGATTCGACAAAAGTACAGTGGTAAAATGGGCACTTAGCTACATTGCTGCAATTTATGACTGGTTTGAAATAGACGCCATGAGCTTGAATGTTTATGGTACAACTTCCTATCGTGTCTCTAGACTTATAACCAGAAAGGATGGCAATATCATTACCAACATACTTACCGCATTTCACTTGTAAGAGACTTTCTCACGAACAAAAAGAGGCATACACCAACCAACTGTTCGGATGCAACAAGAATATATTCGTCTTTTTCCGAAAGTGTCTTAGAAAGATCAACTGCCCATTTCTGCTGGTTTTCCAAGCTAAAAAGTAGGCAACATCACTATTTGACTGAAACTTACACCCTGACTTTAATGTCAATAACCCGTGCTTCACTTGTCAGTTGGATGAACTCGGACATAAAAATGAGGTTTCTAGCTGTTATAACACTGCCTTCTAACCCCCAAATTCGCAACACAGCGGCACCCTTGGGAACTTTTGATTTCAACATTTCAGTTTTAGTGCTCGTTAATACTTCCAATGAATCTACTGATATCACGATCTGCCAAGCAGAAGTAATCAATGTAAAGCATCTTTCTCACGGGCACAGTATCGCGATCATCGTGAGAGTACAAGTACCAAGCATGGCGACTCGACTTTGCTTAATGCGGATGTAAGAAGTAGACAAAAAAGTTTTACAACGCAACAGGCGTTGTGGTCTAGGGCATATAAAATGAATTAAAACCATTTAGCACTCCTAAGTAATAATAATAACAGCTAAGCAAGACAGCATTAACATGAACATGTAATAGAGAATAACGATAGTTTTTTTAAATGCACGTTTATGGCATGTTACAGCTTGTATTACAACATGCATTAGGCTTTGAGCTGTTACAGCATCAAAAAAAAGAACGCTTTAAACCACCTTATTTTATTTGATAGTGCAATCAAAGTTGCACATGTTACCTTGTATTGACAATGTTACCAGCATTCAACTCGACGATCTCTTCCAGACCAATCACGTACATATCAACCGCTGGATTGTCATCACTTGCAAGCTAAAAAGCAATACATTGAAGCCGTTTAGTAAAGTCAGGACATAGCAACTTCAGTATTACATTACGTATTTCGAGATCGACAACCTCGTAAATTAACGTATTTTTGCGTTGCTTTCTTGCGAGGAAAGAAGTGTTGAAACGAGATACCGGTGCACTTTTTAGTCACGCGTACATGTTCATTTTCAGTCTCTAAGTTAAAGGATTTGTCGGAGCAAAATTTATATACACAGTTTTTAACAAATTAAGCATTTAGAGATTGAAACCTAGTAAATTAACATATTTTGCGTGGCTTTCCTACGAAGCAAGACGTGCTGAAACAACGTACATTAACCTTGATCTACTTGTTTCGCGCCAGACTAAATCATATCACCAAAGTTATTATAAATTCCAGTACCAAAGGTCTTAAAAAAGAAAACATAGGAATTCTGGGTGATCAGCTACCAAAGCATAAAGTCAGTGTACAAGGATGTTAAAAACTTGAACCGATTCTAGAGCTCCGTGGCCTTTTTTTACGCTCTCATTTCCAAACAAGGTGTCGGTTACCAAGAACTAGTACCTTCTCAACAAAGTTGGCAGGAAAAACACCTTCTTCGTCAACACCATCTCGATGTAAGCGACCAGTCAACCACTCTCCGTTCACTTCAGTGACATCTACAACCTACAATTAAGTTTCCTTTTTCAACTAGACCATAAAATCCATTGAATCCAACTGACACGGTAACGATGATAGTGGCAATTAGGTAAACGATTCAAGGTAGTACACTTGCTCTGGTAGAGTTTTTAACGCGAGTTACTTTCCCTCCGGTCACGGAAAAATCTATGGAGGTTATTCCTACGACAGCGTTGTGTTTGGACCTGCTTTGACGTTACCAAGCCTGCCAGCACAACACAACATTTTTTGCCCCAAGCAGTGCAACAAAGCAGAAAAATCAGCCGTACAGTGACTTTCCAAAAAAAAAAAAAACAATAACGGTGAAGCAAAGCAAAAAGTCACCAAAGATGGCATTTAGGTGCTCTTAAAAAAAACACTTCTCGTCCCATCCCAACTATAGTAAAGGTTTTAATGTGATGCAACCATAACGGTAAAGAGAGCAGTTAAAAGAAAAATATTTGATCAGCCGGTCGTATTCTGTTGTTGTTGTTGTGGGTTACCCGACTCCTTCCAAGGAATGGGGGCATGGCGGAAGACCATGGAGCCCCAGAAGCCGGCCAGCTCCCCAGGGTCTGGACCAGAGGTCGGAAAGAGATAGACAGTCGACAAAGAGTGAGCGGCGTAAAGAGTCCGTAGCTGGACAGTGGAAAATGAGATGAGAGGTGTCCTGGGATGAGTGTCCACAGGCGCTGCAGCAAGGATTCTCGATTCTGCCAATCCTAGAGAGACAAGAACCTAACAGAAGACTGTGTCCGTTGCAGCGAAGACGAGAGAGGACACAGCGAGGATGACGAGGGAGCACAAGTTCCTCGGTGGAAATCGAGGGAACCTGTGTGTCAAAGAATTTCGATGAGACAGTACGCCTCCAGACAGAGAAAAGAGAAGAGTAGATACGAGACATAAGAGGAGAGAGACTACAGGGAATTGCGGATGGCGCAAGTAGCGCTCCCCGTCTGGCCAGCTCATCAGCCGCGTCGTTCCCCGGGAGAAACGAATGTCCGGGGACCCATTGTCGTCTGATAGAACAGGAGAAAAGAGAAGACAGTTCCTGCCAGATCTGCCACAGAGTTTGTGATAAGAGGGAAGATGGAGGAGAGGACAGGGTGGTGAGGACAGAACGAGAGTCAGACAATAGCAGAAGAGAAGAGAAATGGCAGACTTGTTGGTGCTGCCGAGACCAGCAAAGAGCGTGCAGAATGGCGCAGGCTTCAGCGGAAAAAACTTGAACATACTGGGCCTGCCGACCGCCGTATTCTCGGTTAGAATAACCATTACAAAAATCCTAAGTTTACATCTCAAAGTTGCTAGTGCTGATATTGAGCTCAAATTCTAGCCAAAAGCATTTTTCATCAAGTAGTGCGAGGTATCTGCAGAATCTGATTGTGTCGAAAATTGTGTCGAAGATTCTGCAGATACCTGGCACTACCTGATGAAAGAACGAAATCAAAATGGAAGAACAAATACGAGCGAGATGCATTTTTGTTAACGCTACGTGACGGATGTCACATAAGTGACTGCTTTTGTTGACTAACATCGGTAATCCGAGGCTTATCTCAGTTCTAACGTCCTTGGGCTTTCAGCTTTATAGCCAAACAGTAAGTACCTCATTGGTCCTCAAATCAAGGTCGCCATCTTGTTGGGCGGGAAAATCATGAAGGACTACGTGAGGATTAGCTATCAACTGAGCGTAAGCGGCCGGGAAGATTCCTTTTCGTCCATCCATTTGTCCATGTAACCACTCTCCGTCTTGAGAGTCAACTACCGCAATAAAAGAAAAATTATTTAAGCAGTACCGTTGAAAATAACGTCTCGCTCAACTAGAACTTATGCTGAAACTGACACAGAGAAATCGAATAAAAGAAGACAGCAAGAATATTGGCCACGGAAAAAGATGTTTAATCCGGGACCCTCCAGCAGCGAGAACAATACCCGCCGTGCTTCACCGAATTACAACAGTGAAGCTGCTCGACAAATACGTCGTCAGAGCCAACATGGGCAGCAACCAATGACAGTTTAGCATGTTGGTGATGAGGCTACTGTATGCAATTTGTATTTATGACTAATTTGAAATAAATTGATGACGACCGGAAAAACTGAAAAAGTATCACGCCGCGAGTACATCCCAAGAAGGGAGGTAAACACAACAGCTCACAATAAAACATCGAATTATAAAAAAAATAAATCTCTCTCGGACTTCTACTCGCATACACAATAAACCAGTGATTCTCAACCTTTTTGAACCGATGGACCACTAAAAGATAATTTATACCATCTTGGACCACTATTTCCAAACTTTCCACATATAAGCTGTAACACTTTAAAAAAATCAATAAAATTTAAGTTGCTTATTCAGCTTGGACCGCAATTCCTACAAAGATTTTGATATTTAAGAAGAACTTTAGGCTTTGTGTATAAAGCCAGAAAGCAAGAGGCATTAGCATTCTAATTTAATCGATGCTGACAACCGTTACAAGCAGCCTAATTCATAAACTCTGAGCCTAAGTAGCAGCTAGCACTGAATGTGTGACAGTATTGTATTCAAAAACAAAAGCAATAATGCTTATTGTTGAAAATGACAGAAAGACGTAGAATCTGTAGAATATGCATTTTATGGAAAATATTTTGTTTTCACGAAAGGATCTCTCGGTGGACTCCTTGAAAAGCTGCATGGGCCACTTGGTGGTCCATGGACCACCCATTGAGAATCACTACTATAAACATATGCCAAAATATTTTATTTTCTCAGTTTTGTTAAAACGAGGAGCCAGTCATCAAGATACTTTGCACGAACTAAAACAAAAGTGCTGTATAACGAATGCATATTGGGCGCGCCGCTTGTAGATGGCGAAAGTGCTACCGCTTTAGCAGGCCACTCACAACTGATTTTCAGCCTGACGCTGTGATTGTGCTATCAGACTCAATGCACGGTACAATGCAAGCCATTGTGTATAACGTAAATTGTCACATGATATTTTCGTTAAACAGAAACGCAACGAGCTATTACCTAACACAATGTCGTTTAAGGCCAAGCTTAAATCGTCGTCCTCTTGAGCATCGTAGTCATAAATCGCTTGATAATACGTTTTGGGCTGGCTTGCTATTTTGTCTTCACAGAAAAGCCAGTCTTTTAGCGTCTGCAAAACAAAGCGAACTTTATTGATCCGGCCAATACTGAGAGCTTCTCTGCTGCAAACCTCTTGAGCAGCTCAATTTAGGTTCAGATCAATAATTTCAATTAGCAAAGATCAATCAAATGGTACTCTCAACCTAAATCGATGCCAACTCTACATCGAAAAAAGCTTAGTTTGCTTGCATCATAGCCAAGCTTTCATAAAGCATGGAGAATTTTCACTCAAAATTTCCACATCATACCACGCTAGTGTGGTTCTCAGTGCTTTTCCAAGTGAGACAGTGACGCTGCTCACCCGCAGTGTTGTAAGAGTCAATTTCTGGGCGATCACTGATGGCATTCTCGTTGATGGTGGTGGCCTAGTGGTTCTAACCGTCTGCTGTTTATTCGCGATCGAATTAAATTGCTATTTCAGTTTTGCGGTGTGAACCAGGATGCCCGTTTCATGTAGTGCCTTCAAACCGAGAATGAGGAAGGAAAAACATTATACCAACATACACTACCACGCTGAAGCAAGCTTTCTTTTTTTAACCAGTTAGTCACGAATGTATGAATAATCGATAAATAAGTAAAAAACTCAGTCACCTATTTACAGTCGCAACTTATCAAACTATAGGATTTTACCGCGATACAGGGTGTACAAAAAGTCCTCATACAATTAAAAAATATCGTTATTAAGTCAGCTCTTAACATATCTTAACCAGGTTTGTTTTATTTTAATCAGTGTTTATCAAAGCTTTCATTTACATTAAAATTTTGTGTTTTACATATAATTTTTATGTGTCTAATAAATGTATTAAATAAGCCGTTATAAAATGGCTACTCCTCAAGAGAAGGCACAATCTGTATCCTGGTTTATTGAAACAAAATCGGATGTTCAGACTCAGCGAAAGTACAGAAGCAAGTATGGAAAAGATTTACCATCGCGTTCTTCAATTCGTCGATGACACAAGAACTTTTAAGGAGCGAGGTTCAGTTCCTCAATGAAACATTTCCAGACCGATGGATTGGAAGGGATGGACCAATTTCGTGGCCACCACGTTCACCAGACATTACTCCCTTGGACTTCTTTCTGTGGGGTTACGTGAAGGATATTGTGTATCGAACAAAGGTACGAGACATAACTGAGTTGAAGCAAGGGATTTCCAATGCTATTGATACCATTGATGAGGCCATGCTGCCACGAACATGGCAGGAAATCGAGTACCGTCTCGATGTGCTTTGTGTAACTAATGGTGCCAATATAGAAATGTATTAAAGTGCTTCGTGTAACTGATGGTGCCCATATAGAAATGTATTAAATTAGGTAAAAAAAACTTTAATAAACACTGATTAAAATAAAACAAACCTGGTTAAGATATAATGAGAACTGACTTCATGATAAAATTTTTAAACTGTATAAGGACTTTATGTATACCCTGTATATATGTTGAATCATCAGTATAGCTGACTAATTCAAACAGTCATCGATCTGCGCAGTTACAAAGCTTCGTCAAAAGCATTGGGGTTAAAATAACAAAATAGCAAAAGTGGAATACTATAAATACTTTTAGATCATATAATTTTACTTTGGTTCTCAAGTTGCCAAATGAAAGATTAATGGAGTCGTATTGCAAACAAAAATAACAGTTCAGCTCTCTTAATAGGTCGTAAAAATCATGACACTAAGAAAACTTCAAGCATAGTACTGACTGCATTGGGACCACTGCAAAAGTAATTTATAACACGCTGTGTATGATCAGCATAGCTGACTGATGTATAGACGGCAAAGATTTAAGCAAGCGCCCGCAAACCCTTTCGCAATACCCTGCAATGATGATTTTAAACTTTTTTTTTCCAGTAGCAGTAGTAGTAGTTATTTAGTTTTTATCCGGTATTGTCCCCTTAGAGATGGCCGGATTCACCCCAGTCCTTCCGCAATTGCTTGCACTCAATTTCTCCACTTTGCTCGATTTAGGGCATCCTCCTTCAAACCAATCTTCTGTGTTTCCTCTTCCACTTGCTTCTTCCAGGTCTTCTTCGGTCGTCCTCGCTTTCTCTTGCAACTCACTTTGAGCATTGGTACAAAATGCAATATCAAAATAGTGTTGTTCACATACCATTCCTTTGTAAGCGATTGAACGAGTCTGCTTTCCGCCATTAACGTTCCAAGTACCAACACTTATTCTCAGAGAAACATCATCACAATAAGTAAATCGCCTTCCATACATTCTTCTAAGCAACGCAGAAGAGCCTAGAAACGCAATTTCTGGTTAAGTGCTAGTTGAAAAGCGAAAGTCATTGTTTAATTAGAAAATCGTCTTACAAGATGGGTACTGTGAATGTACATAATCAAATCGTCATCTTCCGGTCGCAGCAAAACGTTTACTTAGGCCACACATAAACAAACAGCACAGAACCGTTTTGTAGCTGCCAATGCTTGCCGAACAGTGCATTTCTACAACAGCCAGTGAAACCATGCATTTAGCTTTAATACGTGCTTTTCAAATGGGAGAAACAGAACCTGAGCAGCAAAGCGGAAATTAAACACAAAACTTCTTGATAGAAAGACCACCATCATAATGTACTGAACTGCATTGCGAAAATGCACACCAAACAGTATTTTCTGCAAAGCATAGAACATTCTAGAGTCAAGCAAAGCGAGAGCAGGTTACTATTAACTTTGAAACAACCCACTATTTCGAAATTGTTCTTGTGAAAGAAGAGTGCGCGACAAATGATAAAGATTAGCACTGTGAAATGGATTGCGCAAAAGATGATCGATCGCTCCCTGCTTTCCTTGATCAAGAAAGTTATTTTGAATGGACCTTGATAAAGACTTGGCGCCGTCTTTCAGCTTTCCCACCTGAAAAAAAATGTCACTTTGAATGCCGGTACCGCCTTCAATTTTCTAGTCATATATTACAAGAGATATTACAAGTTTTCTAGTCAGATATTACAGTCTTTCAGATATTACAGTTTTCTAGTCAGATATTACAGATATTACAAGTTTTCTAGTCAGATATACCAGTCAGATATTACAATTTTCTAGTCAGATATTACAACCGACGCGATGGTGTAGTGGTTAGAGCGTCCGCTTCGCAGTCGGTATACCTGGGGTTTACTCCCCTTGTCGAGTCATACCAAGACTTTAAAAAATGGTATCTATAGCTTCTCTGCTTGGTGCTCGGCATTTATGGGAGGTTGTGGAGAACAAGCCGGCAAGTTCTTGAGCAAAGCATGTAACGGGACGCCCCACCTTCATGTGGAAGACAGGTGGGTGACCCGGAAATGGCAACTCCCAAGCGAGTGCGGACTCACCGTCCAAAACATAGCGATACATCGCTTTCTCGTGAATGGAGAATAAATATGGCAAATAAAAAATAAAAAAAAATAGTAAAGAACAAAAGCATATAAATCTTACCGTGTCTTTGCCTTCTAAAGCACCAGTGCCAGCGTACATTCGGCTTATTAAGTCGCCCGTAGATTGCCAAACACTTTTCAATGGTTCAGTAACCCTTCCAATAAGCTGAGCGTTGTCAGCATAGCCCAAAACTGCCAACTGCTTGCTCACCATCTGTACAAAAAATAAAGCGGCTGCAGTTAAAGCCAAGCAATCAGCAAAGTACTGTAAGCAATAAAAAGTCAAACAATTCATTTAAGGTCCTCTTTTCTGCTTTAACTGCTTTTGGTTTGCAACCTTTAGCCCTTCTTCCCAAGCTTTAATATACAGTACCGGAAAAAATTAACTGGGACAGTTACTTTTCACCATATTTTTACAGTCTTTACAAACAAAAACACATAAATTCAATTTTTACAGTCTTTACAATTTTTACAGTCTTTACCATATTTTTACAGTCTTTACAAACAAAAACACATAAAATAAATTCAGGATTTTCCTGAAACGTTTACATTCCATTTTCTACTTCAATAATCATTGTCCCAGTTAATTATTTCCAGTACTGTATAACATGACCAAGGACAAATGCTTAGCTTAAAGACTTCACTCTCTTCTAACGCCGGTTTTTATTGCTTGATGGGACCACGGCTTGACCTAATGCCATCAAAGGAGCACGTAGTTGCAACAGGGTAGCTTTTTTTAATATGGTTTCTCACCTGCATTCCTATGTAGGTCTTCACACTGTTGGTGCGATCAAGACAATCCAAGCAATTAATACGCAACACACCGGTTTGTTCCCCAGTCTCTTGACCAGCATACATCACACCATATTGCTCAAGATAAGGGTTTAGCTTATCTGTAAAAAACAATAGAAACGCTAAATTTTGGTAGTATTCAATTTAGAAATACAAGACAAAACATGTTGGCATATAGTTATCGGTTTCCGTCAAACAAAAAGACGCATGGACTCGAACAATCCCAGTCCACTATCTTTTACGTCAGCAACCAAAAATGACTGCTAATTTATCACTGATTTCTCCGACAGTTTACTTTTTCCCCCTCCCTCCCTCCAAAAATACAAAATTACCCCTATAAATATTCAACTGCTATCAACGCGTCTAGTTGTAACTACAATTAAAAATTGGGCTAAGAAAGAAGACTTTAAGCACACATACCTTTTTATATGGGACCACATGACGAGGTCACAAGTCGAGGCGCAAAACGCCTGTAAGATTGCAATATTCATCAACCAATCTTACTTTGCATTTTTCGATATTTTGAACAAACATATTTCGCAAACTCTACCTACTTGTTTTACTCACGTTACTACGCATTAACACTCTTTTTAAACACGCATTTCAATCACCCTTCTGACTCAACGGCAGCTTAGCCTTTGATATATTTGCTGTTCAAGTGCTACTAGTAACTTGATGTAAATAAGCAGAAGCGAGTACAAAAAGTGGTCTCTTATTGCACCAATGACCTTATGCTCAGCTTGCTAATATTAGCGAAGGATAGACCGCTTGGTTCCACCAACTGTCTGCCTTGTACAGGTCAACGAATACCACTAGATATCTCTCACAAAGACAGCAAAAGCTGGCTTACCAGTTCTTTACCGTATCTTTTTCATCTGATCACCGAGCAGGAAAGCTGCGAATACCATTTTTATGTTATGACCCGGTAGAGGATTAAACCAGCAATCAGCGGCATTAGACAAGAGGCTCTAATGTCGAAAAAATTGAGCCAGATCATAAAACAGTTCTCTCAAAAAAGATCAGCATTGCTTTTAACGTGCTAAAAGTCAGAAGACCTAGAGGCAGATTCAATCATTTATTCTCTTGACACATTAATATGTGATTCGAATTAATTGTGATCACTTCTAAATATACAAGGCTTATCACAAGACAGACTGATTCACTAATTGCTCGTAGCTTGGACAACACTAAGCTACGCAAAAAAGATTATGTACAAAAATTTAACATTCATTACCCATTAGTTTTGAAATGTTTGACATTTTTCCTGCACGGCATTCGCTGTGGTAATCAAACGCAAAATAAGGTGCAGCAGTAGCATACTGGCTTTGCTTGTGATGTTCCTATTCAAAATACATTGCGTAATCGCTATTTAAATGTGTCTAAACTAGAATTAAATCAGGTGTGAACCCATTTCGCTTAATTCGGCTGAAATGTTACCTATAACAATACAGCCAAAAAAAGCCTTTTTCTATTTTAAAGTTTGGCATATGACAGAAATATCACTCATAGGTCTTAATCACATGAATCTTTTTCTGCACTAAATAAAATGAAACACTAAACAGGCATGGCATCAAAAAGTAGATACCTAGCCACTTTTCTCTACTGGACTAATAAGGACTGCTGTTAATTTCGATTGACACTAGAATGAGTGAGTTATATACTTTTATCTTCCAGTCACGAAAAAACCTTTTGCCAGTTATTATACGAAAGCACTTCTTAACTTGGGGTATGTTTACTGCTGGGGGTACACTTCTTTGTCCTACCACTTCTTCGACAACATCCTAACAATGATTTATCACTTAAATTTTCAAAAATTTACTGACGATTGCATGTTTCGGGGATATGCCTAGAAATATGAATGTAGGCGTAGGTATAAAATAAAGAAAAAAATGTTAGCAACCGCTGTTCAAGAACAATTTTGTGTTCAGACTCGCTCGCAGTTGCCAATACTGCTGGCACAAAGCATTTCCACCGAAAGCAATGCAACAAAATAGAGGTAATTGCCGTAAGGTGCCTTTCCCAAAAACATAACAGCGTAGCCATCGTAAGATTGGAACGCACTTTAACTTCATTTGCACTTCATCACCACCTTGAACGGCGGGGCTCCTACTCACTAGAGCATGGGTTCTTAACCGGGGGTACCTGTACCCCTTGGGGGTACGAAGCACCAAAGCAGGGGGTACGAGATGAGGCGTCAGAACAGTGATTATTTTAAACTATTTGCTAAAAATTTATTTTCAATGTTATTTGAAATAAGAAAACATTTTCCGAAGCCTTTTCTAACATCTGCATTTCTGAATGATTTTTTGTCATAAGAAAGAGTTACTGTGACGTAGTAAATAGCTTCTTGTTTGTTCTGGTTTTGTTGTGAACAATATTATGGTTAATAAATATACACCGGTAACATGCTACATCGTGTTTTATTTCATTGCTAGATTGTATATTTACCGATAATTTTGTAGGTATTTGTTCGATGAGTCTAGGGGTACAAAAACATTTCACAAAATTTTAAGGGGTACGAGCCCCAAAAAGGTTAAGAAATACTGCACTAGAGAATGCTGTCGACCATTTAGGCTGATTTACTGCAGGTTGTTACTTTGTTAGTAAACCAGGCTGGTAGGTAAATTTTATGTAAAACAGTGGTTTTTAACCTTTTTCTGCTGGCGTATCACCTTGAAAATTTTTACTGTCCTTGCGTGCCACCAAATGCACAGCCAGGAAAGAGAGGGCAGAACCCTTGGCTTTGCCCAAATTCTTGTAGCCATAAACCAAACAACTTTTCCCAGAAAGCCATGTAAGCATCTATTTTTAGAAACTTTTAATAAAATATGCCTCTAAAAGTTGTTGGATTTGCTGCTTACATTATCTGATGCGAACATAGCAACACAACCGGCGCGATGGTGCAGTGGTTAGAGCGTCCACATTGTAGTCGGTAGACCTGGGGTTCATTCCCTAAGTCGAGTCATACCAAAAGACTTTAAAAAATGGTATTCACAGCTTCCCTGCTTGGCGCTCAGCATAAAAAAGGAATAGTGTGGAGAACAAGCCGGCAAGCTTGCTTGTTGTGTCCTTGGGCAAGGCACTTAACGGGACGCCTCCACCTTTATGTGGCAGACAGGTGGCCCCACCCGTACTTCACCGGATTATAATTGTGAAGTTGCTAAACCAGCATGTCAGACGACTCTTGGGTACCCACCAGTGGCAGTCCGCCTTGTTGGTGGTGGGGCTACCAGTCACTCAAGACTGGTTCGAAATGGGCTGCCATCTTTCCCCTAGCCTAATATCAATTAGGTTGACGGCATGAACCTGAATTACCGTTCATGCCGTAGCTCCATCCCAAGGAAGAGGAGGGGTAAACACACACACACACACACAACATAGCAACATAGAAATAAAATGTAGGTACTGTTATTTGCATAATTGACGTTAGAGTGAACGAGCAGAAAAAACAACTTAAAGTTTTACTGTAACTATAAAATTTCATGAAAAGAGAACAATGCAAGATTCAGCTTTTTTTGTGAATAAAAATTTTCAAAAACGAGCACGAAAAAGCGAGTTTTAGCTCTTCATTAACATTGTTTAAAAGAGCAGGAAAATTACAATTTCGGCTGTTGATTACCGTAATGAAAGTGTATGTCAGGGCTACTCAACTGGTGGAGGGGGGTAGGAATTCGGATCTTTTGAGTGTTGAAATTGGACCTCAAGCTATATGATGAGCAACCGTGGGCAAAAAAAGCAATGCTCTTTTTGTCAAACTTCTTCGACTTGTTCTCAGTAGTACACTCTTTCAAGCAACTTAGAAAAAGTCTTTTGCATCGTCGGCGCAACTGCACATTTTTAGCATTGACAAACGGCACCTTTGAAAAGACAGATAAATCACATAATCAGCAAGAAAACCAGGAAAAGCCTCTATCTGGAAATTTCTTAATGCTGAAGGTCTGTTTTCCATGGCCCTCTTATTTACTAAAAGTGCCTGAGTAATTGAATTGATCAAAGTTCAAACAATATCCCGCCACATATATCCTGAAGCACTGCCGCCTCAAATGTCTTACATGACTTCAAAAACTCTATACATCCGGCGTGACCTACCAAACAATCCCCACAATACGGCGACTGGACACAGTTATCTTGGTACTAAAACCTGGCGAAGCAGCTGATAACTGAAGAGCTATCAGCTTATACTGTTTTTGAGCGTTCCTCGCAAGTTCATCGACCGACTACTCCCGAGGCGTCTAGAACCTGTTTTTGACCTCCAACTTAATAATAAACAAGCTGGCTTTATGCATGGACGATGCATAGCCGATCGAGTTGTCAACCTAACCCATGACGTCGAATACAGCTTTGAAGAAAACAATAAATCAGGCCATGTATTGGTACACCTCACAGCCGCATACGATATTGTATGGCACCAGAGGTTAGTACTTAAAACTAAAATTATACTTCACATGATCTCAGATAAAAGTATGGTGCGCTTGCTCCCTAATATACTCGCATACCGAAGCTTCATCCTTAACACAAATGACAGTCAAAATAGCCGTCTCCGTCGTTTAAGGAATACCGCACCACAAGAACCTCTTTAGTGAGTACATAAGTAGTCAACCATACTCAGCATCACAGCAGTAGGCTGTGGCTATGTAGATAACTTATTCCTGTACCACTGTCCAAGGTTAGGAAACCCAACTTTAGACATGCTGAAATTTGTGGAAATGGAAAATGAAGTTAAGCCTAGCAAAAGCAACAACCACAACTTTCCACCGTAACACAAAAGGAATCGAATTGTCAACAAGAGCTGCATAACGATTTCCCACTTCTAAATAATCCTTACCCAAAACAACTAGGCATACAGCCAGACCGCCAGCTCACCTTTAGGAAGCATAATAAGTCTGTCGAGAATAAAATAAGTGCCATACACATTTTGAGGTGTTTGGCAGGATCAACGTCGGAAAGAGGACCCAACAGACACACCTTGCGAACAAAAGCTCTTTCACTTTGTCTAAAATGCTGTTGAGTTATCCCACCTCAGCAGCGCAAAGAAAATACCAAGGCCTGGTTTGGAAAAGAGTTTAGGCTGAAAACCATCACCTCCTACAAAGTCCAGTAACAGCAGGTCAGCAAGGCTTGGAGTCTCAGCGACTGCCCTAACAGTGCTTCTTTATTGGTCTTGCTGTAGTGCTCTGTGGATCCAGTTTTAACCTTCCCCATGATTGGAGATCTGAATGGAAGACAACCAGCCAAAGTGAACAATTCATAGCACTTGCAAACATTACAGCTCCAGCCAATCCCAGCTTACCTCGGAAAGCTTGGGTCGCATTGAATTGCCTTTAAACGAGAGCACGAAGATTTAATCACCACATGTTCCAATGGCGTTAGAGAGCATTTACATTGTGCGAGTGTGGCACACAGAATCAAACTGCCCACTATGTTTTTTTTAATTCCCCCACTTAATAATCACCTCAAATACTTGATCTCAAAATTATCGACAAGAAAACCACTTCTTCACTTTAAAAAGCACAAATGCGTTGCATGAGCAATACCAAATTACTATTTTTCATACAAAAGATACATAGTTTATTAAAAAGAATAAAGCCAAAATACTGGTAAACATTTCATTAAAACGTTTCCCTTTTGCAGTAGAGATGCATTTTCTTTCGACTCTCATCCAAATTTTATGTTTAATAAACTTTCCTTTTAATTTGAGGTCGTCAAAGAACGAATTAGCCTAATTTATTTACAAAAAATCAATTAAAAAAGTAGTCAATGCCCTTATGGTGCAATATACAGTTGAAAACCAGAAAAAAAATGAATCATAGTATTCTGATTTTGGTCAAACTTGGCGTTCGCCCTTTCCAATATTGCAACTTTCTGAAAAAATTTTCCCGCACAGGCAATTGCTTTTCTGGCGATGTCGTCGTAATCATTATAACTCGCGATTAATATACAAAGCAGTTTTTTTCGAAATAGTCGTTCTAATTAAAAAGAGAGTCTTTACTCAAAAGCAAGAACGTGCAATTGTCTTTTTCTTGCAAGACTTAACGTGCCAATGAATAGAAACTCCCCCACCACCGCGTTCGATTTCCTCATACTTCTATAGACCAAGCTTTTGAAACTGGCTACAACCAGAAATGCGATTTTTCTTACAAAATTTGCCGAATAGAGTACAATAAGTTCACTTTGTTTTTGATTTCAATGACTCGTGCAGACTAAGAGAAAGCCCAAGTACTTTACCGTATTTACTTACATTGACAGTTATATTTTTATCATTGCATGTTAAAAATTTGACCGGACATCGGTAAATTAACTCGTCCAATTGGACCTTGGCTAATATTAGTTGAGTAGCTTTGGTCTATGTAAACGTATACTTTAAAATCACGAAGTGTAAGGCCAAACTGCCAGCTCTAAGGACCATTAATTGTTTTTGTTGTCATATTTTTATCTTTTTGTCACTGTAACCTGTCTTAAGCATACATAAATGTAATAAATAAGCTTGTTTGTTTTTTACCCTTAAATTTAAAAAAATGAAAACATTAAGTGGGTTTACCATAAAATTGCTATCATATCTACTCAATTTGATGCAGTAGAGCACTTTAAACTGTTGACGCAAAGTGATTCAACTTTTGAGGCCTGCAGCAAAAAATGTCATTAATTGCTCTTCTGTCAAGCTTACCAAACTAATTTTTGATTTTAATCAAAACAAAATTTGTTTGTGTTGCAGTGAGTAAACCTGGTAGAAAGAAAAAATTTGTTAATCAGTTTAGGCCTAACTATCACAAGCGTATGAGGTAGGGGTTAGTTAAATAGCTATTGGCTTGAACTAAACACCAAATGCTGCGCAGGCACGCAACATAAAGCTAGTAAAATGGAAAAAAGCTAGCTGGTAAACCTTTTGATCTCCAAAAAAAAACTGCACAGTCGTGAGTCTATCCTAGTCGGGGTTTCTAAAAGCTAGACGTTTACTAAGTTTTTTTTGGCAGAGTTGGTAGGCGTATGGCTCCAAAATATGCCTAAGGCTATTAGGACATAGCTAGAAGGCCAAGTACAGTAAGAAATTTTCACCATACATGTTTGCTCAAAAGCCAATAACCTTTTCTAAACTTGGTATTAGACATATGGTTTGCATAAGTGTCGAGAATATTTTTGAAAGGTGAAGGAAGCATAAAGGAAAATTAAACTAATTTTTGTTTTGTCGTAAAAAATAAAAGGGAACCTGACACAGCCATAGTTACAGCAATAGACGATATAACTTTACTTGACGCTAAACTTAGCATGCAACCTGGCAATGGTTAGTGTATCATTTAGAAAATGCTGACGTATTTTGGTGGTAGGCGTACCACAGTTAAGAGAACCACTGATGTAAAATAAGCAAGCCATCAGACTAAAAATAGAAGTCATATAATAGGATCTTTTGAAAACGCTTTCGTGATCAAAATATTCAAGGAGGTAACCAAAGGTGTATTATGAAAAACATAGCCGAATACACTAAAAATTAAATATTACGGTACAAGGTGAATCATTAATGATCATAAATAATTTGGAGAAGCTAATAGTTTTATAGGCGAGAAACGTTGACATCTTACAAACCTAAAATAGTGTGATAGCGTGCTTATTTTAATTATAACTTGCCAACAGGCCTGTAACACTGACAAAGCAAACAACGTACGATAAATCAGCTGTGCTTCAACTGATAGGAGAATTAGAGTCACGTTTTGTCACGGTTAGATGATTTTCAGGCTTCAATTGCCAATTAAAATCATATTCAAGGCACAAGAGCAGTTTTAGCCATTCACTGATTCCTGCGTGCAAGCTTATGCTCTGTTTGCAAGTCTTTACTCAAATTGCATTACTAGGATGAATAAATTGCTCGAATCTATCACCTGCATGTCGCATAAAGGTGAAGAAGAACCTTGTTGAGCGTCTTTTCTAAGGGCATAATAAGTAGACTGGCCGGCTTTTCTCCGAGCTGACCCTCTAGTGTTAGGCAATAAAACTGGTTTGCTACTTGATTCAGAGCAAAATGCAAACAAAAAAGGCAGCAAGTAACCTAACTGATAGAACGAGACTACATTCAACTCCCTTGCAGTTATTTCGTTTTAGTTCTCCACGTAATTCCTCGCCCCAAGCATCTAAACATGCCTATAACGTAACAACATTTACTATTACACTAAAAACTTGCCTGATACTGATACGTCAACGTAGCTTCACCCTCTTTTGAGCCAAGCAAGTTCACCAAAACACAACTATAATATGCAGAATGAAGTTTCGCCAAATGTCTATCGTAAAAATCAAAATTGTTAAAATGCTATTTGAAAAGTATTAACACGAGATAACTGCCAGCCTTTTTTAGAAGCAGCACTTGTGGAGCAAACATAAAATAAAATGACTTTCCCATTTGTAATGATAGCTGCACAAAAAAGAGTTCTACAACTGCTCGGTGAAAACCATTAGTATTCTAATCAGCAAAGACGGGGAAGCACAACCTTTTAGCTATTGGAGGCCGTATTACAGATTTCTATTTCAGTCACAGCCGTGAGACAAATTGAGCATTCTGCTGTTCACTGAATAGTGAAAAACCCTTTTTGGGAAATCGAATTTCCGAAGGCAGTACCCACTAATGTTGTAGCCCGTGCTTCAACCAGGTTAAACTAGTTGAAGCCGTCTACCCAGAGAATTATGAAACACGACTAATACGGAACTGTGCACATGAAGATGAGGTGACGCTGCAAACCAGTGATGGCGAAGTCGGGATTCCAATTTGCAAATTTAGTCCCTAACAATAACACTTGAGAACTGCATGTGACGTAGAGCAATCGAGTAGAACTCTGGGTTGTCGACTTCAATCCCTAATTACAACTCTTGAGATTCGTTAGCATTGTATTTGATATCGACTGATGATGCACGACTCTCCATATACAAGTTTAATACCTAATGAAAACACCTGGGATTCGTCGGTATAAGCCAGCTTGATATCGACTGATGGCATGAAGCTGAGGATACGCAAATTTAGTGCCTAATGGTGATGCATTGGCTATGGATCACTAGTCTGTAAGTTTTGTATTAGACTGCTCTTCTCGCACCTGTGTTTGTGTTTTTTATATTAACGTGCTGTTCTTTACATGCTACAGAGCAAGTTATAACGGGCCCGCCTAAGGCCTTAACAACGTGCCGGCTTGTGGCAATTTCTACGTTGTTCACCAGGCACTGCAGCCTATTATACACAAAAAACATGTCGTGTACAAATTGTAGTATTACTCTGTCCATTTCAAGACAATCACCTTCGTATCATCTTTTTTTGAAATCAACTTCAAATCATATGTCAGAAATATGAGCACGGCCGCACGGCTTATCCCTCACGCCCGAAGGTTGTGCAGCCCTAAGCTAAGGCATGGGGCAATCAAACAACCAAAGGGTTCACGTTGCATTTACTAATTTTTTGAAGCTCAAAAAATCAGTGCCACCATGAAACAAATAAAAAACTACACAATATAAGCGTATCACCAACTTTTCGAAAGCTTGAGAATTGACAGTGAAAGCATACGGAAGCCGAACTCGATGCGAACCAACATTAAGACCTGGTTGTTCCCAGAATAAAGGAACAGATCCCCTCGTCATAACAAAAGACGAATACTTATCTCCGATGCAAATGATCTGACATAAATAGCAACTATAAACGCAATTGCCATAAATTATTTATTGCATTTATGATAACTTATGATTACTACATCAATATAACTTCATAAGTTGCCTACAACTCAATCATAGAGCTAGTCTGCGTAAACCACAACTTTCACTTGTACAAAAGTAGTGCAGCAATTGAATAATGAATAAAAAATGAAATGAAAAATGTGGGCGACAAGGCAAAAACATGTGAGTATCAAAGATTTTACTTGTTATTAAAACAAAATTTATCATTTACCATATTTGGATCATTAAAATGTATTTGAAATGGTAATTCAATTTAAATTCTTACCTGTTCACTTTCAACAAAATTAGCTACGTTGCCTTGATCATCAACACCTCTGACATTGTACCTCGTACCAACTCGTTCACAGCTCAAACGATTGATGACAGCAATACGACCCTAAAAAAAATCTCCAGCTATAAGAAAGTTTAAAAGGCCATGACGTCACAAATACATTACCATCCAACCACAAATCACCAATCAATCTGACGAAAAATTATAAACGCCGTATGTTCATAAATAATCGCTACAATTTTGAAAATTCAACATTTTATTTTTGAAAGTAGATGTATTTTCACTTCGTTTGTTTTATAGCAAAAAGAAATGCTTAGTTTTTCGCTCTTGACAGGTACTTTTTGAAACAATCAGATTTGAAATTATAATTTGTTTGAGTGATTAAAAGTAACAAATGGAGCCTGTAAAAATGAGCATTTTGCAGAAAAAAGCCCAGTGAGTTTCCTGATTTGAAGACGAAGTCAGATATCCAAGCTCAGCAAAACTTTGGACGCAAATATGAAAGAGAGCCACCTGCGAGATCAACCGCTCGATCAAAGCATAAAAATTTTGTGGGGATCGGTAGTCTGCTACGAAAAGAAAAGGAGCAGGCCGACCTCAGCCATCCGAAGAATAATCTGAATCTATGCGTGCAGCATATATCAGATTTGATGCTTTCCTTGGCTACGTCGTTTCTCAGACATTACACCGTTAGATTTTCTCTTGTGAGATTTATAGGTAAAAGATATGGTCTACTGAATCAAAGTCCAAGATATTATTGATTTGCAGCAACAAACAACTACTACAGTTAGAGCAGATATGTTAGCAAGAAAGAAAGCACAGGCTGAATATCATTCCTGCGACTGACAGTGCAAATGTAGTTGTGTTACCCGTGCTTCCCGGGGTTAGAATTGTGAAGTTGCTTACCCCGCATGTCGCAAGAGGCGACTCTTAGCATACCAATGGCAGTCCACCTCGCTGATGGTGGGGCTACCAGTCAGTAATTTGCATTTATGACAGGTTCGAAACCTTTGCCACTTTCCCTTAGCCTAATTCAATGAGGTTGACGGTGTGAACCTAGATTGCCGATCGCGCCGCACCTCCATCCCATAAAAGGAGGGGTAAGCCAACCAACCAACCAACGTAGAGGTGTACTAATTCATCTAAAAAAAAACTTTGAAGTATTTGCCGTTGCTACAAAACAAATCAAACAAAAACACATGTATCTCAAAAAATGTAAGTAAAATTTGGTTGAATTTTTGAAATCATATCGATAATTCATGAATCCTCTATATAAAGCGATCGAGTGGCTGTAATATTTAGAAGTATACTCGTTCAGGCATCATTATCTGACACCGAAGGTGAATTAGAAATTTGGAGTTTTGTTATAGTATATGAAATTTAGAATAGTGTTTGAAATTTAGAAACCCAGGTCTAATCTAATTTGCCAATCGGTACAGTGGTATTATTGCGGGCTTCGGAGAGAAAGGTCTGGAAATCAACTCTTTAAAAACACCACTGGTATTCGTCAGTACGGCATCAGGAATTTAAAGTGCTACGTTGCTCCAGCACAACGTCTGGTTCGAAAGCGAGTGTCTATGGTAGACATATATTGAATCAGCATGTCTGAGTCGACGAAACGCGGGAAAAATAACATAAAATCGACTTTCTTTCTTACTACTTGCTGTTTTAAAGTAATCTTGCTGTTCTAATTCTAAACTTGCTGTTCAAACTAGTAAAGCGCAAATCAAAATTGTTATTGATTTTCCTTGTAAAAGCTTTAAGTTAAACTAATTTCTTATCAGGGCCATAATAAGTCATTTTATACAGTTATTTTGCCCTGTTTGTGGCTACGCATTTATATGAAAAATTACTATTTAATATAATCAGAGATTTTACAATAGTCAGTATTTAAACGGTATCCAAAAAACTACCTTAAAAATAAAAAATATGTCTTTACTCAAAAGAGTAAAATTTGATAACGTATTATCGAAATAACTAACATTAAATCGCTGGATACGTTGACTGTAGGTGTGACGGTGTGACCAATGACCAGGCTAAATGAAATTTAGAAACCTTTGTAGTCTTTTAGGCGGATATCTTGATAACTAATAAATCAAAAAATTGAACTGTTACAGTTATCCAGCACTTGCCATTTACAAAAACCAAATCAAGCAATAAAATGAAGCTTTAACCTAAAACTACAATCCTCACACGTGCGTCTTATCAAAGTTAATAAGACAATACAACAATGAAGCACAAGCCTACTTGCTGAGCGCCAGCATAAAATGTTCGAATATCAATACCACCACACATCACAGACGTTAGCCATGGTCGCGCAGGAATGCCTTGAATCGTAAAATAGGAAATCAAATTGTGATTCCTGAAAACAAGATTTACATCTAGCAACTCTGGAAAAATGCACAATTAACAGGCCTGACTTTGATGCTGATGAGAGTGATTTTTTGCTACAGAAACAGTCCTTAAATTGATAAAAACATAACGGTATATATTTTCCAGAAAACTTCAATGCATTTTCTTTGTGATTAATAAATATGTTTTTCAAGGCATGACGTTTTGTTAAACACCTTACAGTGTTACAAATTCAAGTATAATGAGCTTTGAAGCAAATTCCGACTAGCCGATTAAAGGACAAAACCACTGCATAATTAAATCATGGCTGAAATGAAGCAACGACTGTCTTGAAGTTGTCAAACGGCAGTACAATGAAGTGGGTATCAAAACTTGCAGTCTGAAGTCCACACCTACAACGCTTGGAGAGTTACGTGTATGGAGCATGACACTGCCATTATTTTCACGCTCAAGCTATGGTTGAGATCAACTGCAATAACCTATAAAAGTGACTGCCGACTGCAAGATCGCTTTCCAGTTTTTCATACCCTTCATTCATGTTAAGTTTATTGAGTTGTATAAGTTGTCATTACTATCACCACGTCTGATGACAACATTGGCAAAGCTCATTACCACAAAAACTCGACTCGTTCTTCCTTTGCAGCTGTTTGTAAGGATTGTGTAATAAATATTGGAACTTTATTTTCATCAATACTTCTTGTAACATAATAAAATGATCCACTACATAGGAGTCGTTTTATCTGCAAAGTAATTAATGCTTTAATTTCGCCTAACAGTACGTAGCACATGTTTGACGTAACAGCAAGTATAGCCTAACTGAACAGCAGTGTTACCTGTAAGATTGTAATAAGTAAACAAAAATCTTGTTGGTGGTACAGAATTTTGATATAGCTTTGATAAAAGCTGTTTGAGCCATAAGCTTTTCGTGACGCTCTCATCAGTGATGATATCGCGTCAAAATGGAAGATCTAGAGTGAGTTAGTGTTTTATGTGATTAATTTGGACGTTAGGCAATCAAGACAAGCCAATGATAGCGCCAATGTTGTAAAGCGCGCCAAAGAAAGATTTTGCAATAGCGAAATGCTAAATAAGCGCAGCAAGAGGCCAAATAAGAACGCCGCGATTATCGAAAGAGTTTGAGAGTATAAACAAATCTTTCTGTCTGCATAACATCGGGTGCCAGGTCTTGATATAAGCAGCCTCCAAGAGGTTAAGATGGAAAGAGCTGCGTGCTGCGGCGAGAATTGAAAACCGCTTGTTATCATAGTTTAATGCACATTGATCGTTATCTAAAAGATGTTGACAATGGCAGAATCCGATAGTCCGGTTTGGTGTCGGTTCGTTTGCACGATCTGGTGTGGTTGAGATCGGCGTGGACGGGTCAATTGTTGTCTCAACCATTGCGGAACATGTTGCTTGATGCGATCCTGTAGTCGTTGAAATGTTCGCCCTACGTACCGACTATCACAGTGGAACTTGTATTCACATATGGCAGAACATTCTAAATGGTAGGCAGAACATCCTTGCAGGCCACAGGCGAACAGAGCAATCAAGAAAAGAAGCTAACAGAGCAATCAAGAAAACTAACAGAGCAGAGAAGCTAAAAGCTAAAAAGCTAACAGAAAAGCTAAACGAGCAATGAAAAATAAATTGAAAATAAAAAGAATGAAATGAAAAGCTAACAGAGAATGAAAAGCTATGAAAAAAACTGCAAGTTTTGTGATTGCTTTTTTCACTCACACGTGATCGTTTCGGCTATGCTCTCAGTGATACTACAAGGCATATTTTGAATCTTTTAGGTTATGTCTTGTCTGACACTGAAAGTTTCGTGCTGCGGCATAGTATCGACTTTGGGTTGCCACCCATGTATTTGTGCAAAGAAGAAATCTTCGCCAAATTTGAGTCACTGTGCTTTTACATTACAGTGCCAGTTCTGTTGAACAACGCGCTGCTTTGAAAGCCCGACTCGCTGACCTTGCTCATCTGTACTGTGACAACAAGATAGATTCACGTGGCTTCACAATGCACAAAGAGTGCTTTCATGCAATCAACAGCTTACGAAAGCATGATGATATCATTATCACTAAACCTGACAAAGATTTCGGCGTTGTCCTTTCAAACAAAAATGACTACGTCGCTGAAATGAACAAGATACTTGATGATCAATCAAAATTCAAAAGACTTGGTTCGGTCTCCAGCAATGACAAACAGCCAACATTGAATCGCGCCTTCAGGAGCGGCTGCTTGACTTAGCCAAAGCCGATCTTATGCCGAAGTGCACATATGGCGCAATACGGCCAACTGAATCGCAAAGACCTCGAATGTATTGTTTGCCGCAAACACACAAAGAAGGCAATCCACTTCGCCCAATACTGTCAATGACAGGTTCGTCCCATCATGAACTTGACAAGTGGTTGGCTGGCCTACTACAAACTGGGTTGGAGCGGTTTTCGTCACATTGCATATCAGATTCGTTTACGTTTGCTGAGACAATGCAAAATCTTGACATCGACCATAATGTCTTTACGTGTTCTTTTGATGTGTCCAGCTTGTTCACCAATGCTCCCCTTGCTGAAACCATCAAGATCTGTTCAGAAGCTTTCTATGATCAGTCTGATTCCCAACCAGTCATTCCTAACGACGTGTTTCCTGAATTGATGAAGAGCGCTACATCCCCAGTTGAGTTCAGCTTCAATAACACTATGCACAAGCAAACAGACGGAGTAGCTACGGGATCACCACTTGGCCCGGCCTTGGCTAACATCTTTGTTGGGTATTATGAAGAAAAGTTATTTTCTCAAACGCAGAAGCCTCAAACATACTTCAGATATGTTGAGGACACGTTGGCCATCTTCGATCACGAAGCTGAAGCAGATTAATTTCTGACCAAACTCAACTGCCAAACTCATGCATCCCTCAAATTCACCTTTGAAAAGAGAAAGAGAAATGTCTACCGTTTCTTGATGTTTGCGTGGAAAAAACAGATATTGGCTCTGAAACCAGTGTACACGGGAAACCCACTTTCACTGGCCAGTATTTGCGTTGGGAGTCCTTTAGTCCTCTCAAACGTAAAATAAGTCTAATATCTACATTGGTGCATCGAGCTCTAATGATTTGCACCAAGCGTAGACTTAATGGAGAAATAGTACGGATCAAGAAAATATTGCTTTACAATGGCTATCCCAAAAACTTCATCAACGCTCAAATCGCCAAAAAAATTACTCAGTTCTCCACCCTTAAGCGATTTGGCCAAAAAATGTGCCCTGTGTTCTTGAGGGTCCCTTGGATTGGTAAGCCCCCACTAACTTGTAAAAAAAAGTCAAAAGCGCCTTGGAAAGCTGCTCTGGTTCTGTCAACACCCGCCTGGTCTTTACGTCAAAGCGCATGCTGCCTGTGGCTTGCAAGGATGTTCTACCTACCATTCAAAAACGTTTTGTCATCTTTGAATACAAGTTCCACTGTGATAGTCGGTACGTAGGGCGAACATTTTAACGACTACAGGATCGCATCAAGCAACATGTTCCGCAATGGTTGAGACAACAATTGACCCGTCCACGCCGATCTCAACCACACCAGATCGTGCAAACGAACCGACACCAAACCGGACTATCGGATTCTGCCATTGTCAACATCTTTTAGATAACGATCAATGTGCATTAAACTATGATAACAAGCGGTTTTCAATTCTCGCCGCAGCACGCAGCTCTTTCCATCTTAACCTCTTGGAGGCTGCTTATATCAAGACCTGGCACCCGATGTTATGCAGACAGAAAGATTTGTTTATACTCTCAAACTCTTTCGATAATCGCGGCGTTCTTATTTGGCCTCTTGCTGCGCTTTCTTTAGCATTTCGCTATTGCAAAATCTTTCTTTGGCGCGCTTTACAACATTGGCGCTATCATTGGCTTGTCTTGATTGCCTAACGTCCAAATTAATCACATAAAACACTAACTCACTCTAGATCAGTGATGGCAAGACTATGACACGCGTGTCACTAGTGACACGTGAAAAGATTCTCACTGACACGCAGGGAAAATTTTATGGTAGTAGAAAGTATTAGAATAATTAGACTGTTCTTAACAAGTGACACGCGAATAGAAATAAATGCACAGTTTTAGTTCTTTTGACACGCCGTCAAAAAAGTCTTGTCATCACTGCTCTAGATCTTCCATTTTTTCGCGATACCACTACTGATGAGAGCGTCACGAAAAGCTTATGGCTCAAACAGTTTTATCAAAGCTATAACAAAATTTTAGTAAATGCATAACTCACGTGCAAGAGCAAAATCGCTAGCAAATGCGCGAAAACCGCCGGACAAATTTTGGTGGACATTGCTGAACAAACCGTTACACCAGCCTAAGTGGTGTATTTGAAAGTTGTAAAAAAGATGGTTTTGGTTGCCTGCTGCAGTCAGTGTGTACGCTAAGCTAACAAAAGATGTCGTTTACCCCTATTCAGATCTCGGGTCCTTCGTCCCAAATTTTTTCGAAGGCAGCTAAGCGTCTGACGTAGACATCGGGGCAGTAACGCAACAGCGATTTGCGAGTTCAGCGCGCACTGTTTCCACGCTTTCATTGCACAATCTAGTTTGTTTAACGGCTTTATTTATGACGTCCACTTACCTATAACAACGTAACGTTCCCTCAGATCCTGCAGGATTACAATATTTCGGATACTTTATAGTTTGTCCTATAACATTAAATTACGTATAACCGCACCCTTTGTTTTCCTCAGATGTATATTATTCGATTACGACATTTTAAAACTAGTTCAGTGCTTTTCAACCGCTCTTGGCATGTGGCCCATTTTCGAAACGCACAGAGGAACGTGGCGCAATTACATACTTTTCTCAATTTCATAGGCGACCTCAAAAAAGTTATCAAAGTAAATTTCAGGGGTGTTGTCCAAATAAAATAAAAAACAAATCATCTAGAAAACTTTCCAATTTCATTCGATCAGAAGGGTAAATAAACTACTGGTCCCGTTAAGACCGTTTTCCGCCGATTGAAAATTTATGATCCAGGCCATCATCTGTGACAAATGATCTTTATTTTTTAATTTGATTACGACGCCAGCTTACGAGTTGTATCTTTTTTACTCTGCTACGTCTTTCGCATTAGAAACTGGAATCAACCGCATTTTTGGCTCTGAATAAGTTTTAATTTACCATTGACTGAATGCGTGAAAAGAAGTCGCAAATGTTTGATAGGTGAAATTCTATTTTTGTGAAAAGCATTCGAAACTTGACCAAAGTAAAGGAAACAGAGGAATTCATGGACGCGAGTTTGGTGAACGCAGCTTTGAAGTCTTGCAAAAATTGAAAAGCTGATATTTGTAATTACGCCTAAAACTACAGGGTCTCACTTAGAGGCGCTTACGCAAAAAAAAGTAAGGTCTATTCATTTGAAACCGCATAGTTTTACTGCATTTTTGAGGGGGCTGGCCTTCCCGGAAAAAATTTTAGGGGGCCTCGCCTTCTTTACCCGGTGTCACTGTGTACCGGCAGATTTTAAAACTGCCATAGCTGCGCGCGCACAATTACGCTCTAAACGAAGGTTTTTTGAGTTTCGACTATTTAGTGATTTTTCTTAAAACAGGTAAACGTGATTAGACGATATACCTTAATTTTGAATCAAAAGACAAGTTTTGAAATGGTCAATCGTGAACGGCAATTTTTTACAATCGCCCAAAGTTACAGGCAAATTTTACTACCTTACAAATTATCTTTCAAGTAATCAACTTGAAAAAGGCTACATTTTAATAGAAACGTTTTTAAAGAGATGGAAACTAGAATCCACATTTTTTTTCACGCTTCAGGGCTAATTTATGACTGGTGAGCTATCAAAGCAATAGCTGTCGGCTACATTTTATTTAAAAAACAGCATTTTGGTGTTGTTTAAAACTAACATTGGTTAAAAGTCGTATTCTTTTTTACTTTTTATTACTGGCAAATGTAAGAAGGTTATTTTTTGTAATTTACAAAAACTGAACCATTCTCTCAAAAAATGGTGCTTTTTGCGCTAAACTGAAACTGAGAGCCTCGTGCTTTATCTTATCAAGCACTATAGTAATTGGCGTTGAAGCGTAAAGAAAAAGATATACACTTTAACCACTTCAGTTTCGAACTTCCCTCGAAAAGTGACGTCTTGTGTTTAACACTAGAACCGCCGAAGCGGTCAAAATGACCGTTTCACATTTTCAAAATATGGTATTTGCACTTCTACTTATCGGATCGTATTGAAACTTCTTGACTTTTCCTAAGTAATGCTTTTGTCTAATCTGTAGAAATTAGAAGTTAATACATTAATCCGTTTATTCGCTAGAGTCCAGTTTTACCTTGAACAGCCAAAAGCGGTCAATTTGACTGTCAATGGAAAATCATCACATAGCTCTTTTGTGACTGTAGCAAGGCGAGAAAACGTGTCAGTATCACTGTGGGATACCTTCTAATTTGCAAAACTGTCTGTAGTTTTGTCCTTTTGGTATCCAACGGTATCACAGGTCACACTTTAGATTAGCTAACAACAACAAAGAGAAGTCGCTCAAAACCAATGACAAAAAAGGCACTAACTACCAGTGAAAATGACTGAAGCAAACCAGTTGAAGACACAGTATCAACAGCCATTACGTGTTGTTTACATCTGCATCTATTCCAGTTTATAGCAAGCTTCTAAGATTATGCCAGGTCAGCGACCACAAAGGATTAGCAGAGCGCAAGCTTTAGCTTTGCTGACTTCAATAGCAGAAGAAGACTCAGGAGAAAGTGATGCTTCTGCTTGGGAAGAAGATCAACATCACGCTAATGACTGGGAGCTATCAACCACTGATGAGGAGTTGAGTAGTGAAAATGAGAATGAAGATGTTCCAGATCCTTCTCCAAGCAATGCTTCTCTTTCTGCAGCGTCTCACAACGGTCAGTCTTCAGCTAGTTTGATTCCAACCGTGGAAACAGTAGTAGAAGAGACAGCAAAAGATGGAACTAAATGATCGTTTATAAGTTTGGGTTCTGAAAGCAGAGGAAGAAGAGCTGCACGTAATGTGCTCACTGAAAAAGCGGGTTTATCCAGGCGAAGCCGGCAACTGTCAGACTCACCTTTAGGTGCCTTTTTGTTACTCATGGAGAGTCATATGATTTCTCTTGTACAAAACTGTACAAATGTAGAAGCTCGAAGAGTGCTTAGCAATAAAGACTGGAACGTTTCACGATCTGAACTACTCGCTTTTATTGCTTTGCTTTATGTGCGCGGAGCTTATGGAGGGAGAAATATTCCTTTGGAAAGCTACTGAAACAAGCAGTGGGGAGTGTCATTTTTTTCAGAGACAATGGCAAGAAACCGTTTTCGAGAAATTTTGCGATTTTTGCGCTTTGATATGCGCAGCACCAGGTCAATACATTTACAAGCTGACAAGTTTGCGTTAGTTTCGGATTTGTGGAATAAGTTTGTCGACAACTGTATATCTTCCTACAAACCTGGGCCAAACATCACTATAGATGAACAGCTTTTTCCTACAAAAGCTCGTTGCAGGTTTACTCAGTATATGCCTAACAAACCTGATAAGTTTGGTATCAAGTTTTGGTTGGCTGTTGACGTAGACACAAAATATATTTTGAATGCCATTGCCTACTTGGGTAAAGAGGAATCACGTGCTCCATCACAACGGCTTTCTGATTGGGTAGTCATGAACCTTATGCAACCTTACCTGGGAAAAGGAAGAAATGTTACGACGGACAACTTTTTTACTTCGTACAGCCTGGCAAAGCAATTGCTGCACAAGAAGACAAGCATAGTGGGAACTGTAAATAAAGTTAGAAGAGAGCTCCCTCCATCAGCGAAGAAACAAGCAACAAGATATTCAACTGTGCTCTTGAAAACAGATGATGTTGCCACGCTAACCATCTATCAATGCAAGCCAACGAAAAACGTTTGTGTTCTTAGCTCACTCCACATGTCTGTTGGTGTCGATTCCTCCGAAAAACATAAGCCAGAAACAATTGAATTTTACAGCAAAACCAAATGTGGAGTAGATGTAGCAGATCAAATGGCTCGCTAGTACTCAGTAAAAGCTGGTACGCGCCGGTGGCCGGTTGCGGTGTTTTATAATATCTTGGATTTAGCTTGCATCAACGCGTTTGTTTTATATAAGAAGAAAACGGGAGATTCTATTTCAAGAAGAGATTTCATCTTCAAACTTGCTTGTGAGCTAAGAGAAGACTACATCGCTGAAAGAACCAGCAGAAGAATTGCACCTGCACAAGGCTTGAGTACTGCTGGCAAGAAATCCCTAAAACGGAAGCAGTGTCAAGTTGCTGTGAACTGCAAACAAAACAAAACCTCGAATTGCTGTCACAAATGTAACAGCACCGTGTGTGGTAACTGCACAGCAAACAGTTTCGTTGAATGCGTCATTTGTGCTATCGAAATGCAGTAAAACCAATAAATATTATGTGTAATTTATTAACTGAGTAAATATTTGAAGCAAAAATTGGTAAGAATATCGTTTTTGAACGGTTAACTATTGCAAATGCAATGTTAGTCACTATCTTGATCCAGAACATGAACAATACAAATTAGTTTATACAAAATAATCGACCGTAAGACTAGCGGTCAAAATGACCGCTTTTGGCTGTTCGCGACAACCCAAAACCTTGGCGGTTCTAGTGTTAACTAAAGTTTGAGAGCTCTTTGGTATTATTGCTCTTCAGCTGCAATTGAAATTGGCCGGGAAAAGTAAAGAAAAAATAACTTTTTAATTTACGTTATGCTAATTGCTTGAGAGATAATTTGTATTACAAAAGATATTTAAGTCGCCGTCACTCGCTGTTGCATCACAACCACCCGATGTTTACGCGAGACGTTGCACTGCCTTTAAAAAGCGTCGGTCCAGCCTTGGATTCCTATTCACTGTCTCCCTCGCATTCAACAGTTGGTTGAACATTTTGCTTGCAAAATTGAAAAGATTTTAACAAACTGAAAGAAAATAACAAATACCGCCGGACTTTTTTACGCAATGTTGAATTTAAACTGGGAATCCGCCGAACATGATTTCGCAAATTCGCACTTTTTTCGCGTTTAAAAGGAACATTGCTGAACAGTTGAAGCGAGAGTGATAAATAGCAGATAACACAAAAATATTAATGGCAAATCTTTCCATGAAAGGTATGAGGAGTTTTATTTTCTTCTTGACTAAAAGCAATGGCTGCACAAATTAGCGACAACGTAACCAATATAGAGTAATAACTCCCATTAAACAAATCCAGATGTTCAAATATTTTTTTTAAATGAGGTATACTAAAAAATCGGCTGCATTGCTAAATATGTGGAATTGGATACTACTGAAATGAAAAAATTACACAGAATTGAGAACCAGCACTTTGGGATTAAAGTTAAGGTAAGAGCAAGAGTTAGTTCAAGCAATACAGTGGATTCTTTGGTACACCAGAAAAATGATATCTCTATTAACTTGCAATTAGTATGCTTCATACTTCTGATGTAGCACTGCCAGATTCCACAGAACCAGTTTTTATAGAAATAAAGGACACATCTGAGATCCGATACATATCACAATCAAGAATACGACCAACGCTCTTACATCCAGTAACAAGAACAAGGCAAAATCCATTATCAATATCTGCGCAAAAAAATGGTTTGATAGGACAAGATTTTTCATTCAGAAAATTAAAATCAAAAAATTGAATATCCTTGCATTTACTTCAATACCATAAACCAGGAGCCAGCAACGTTTACAAGCAATGAGCCATTTGAGCCCGATTGCCACAAAAAAGATGAGAGCCACAAAAACATTGTATTCAAGGGAATATGTATGGCATAGCCCATTATATTAAAGGTGTTTTCTAAAAAAAAAGGTCTTCATCTTTAATTAGTGGCAAAAACTACATTTTAGGAAACACTCACCTAGTTTACTCCTTTTCAACTGATGTGTTCTCCAAATAAGGAAAAAACAAGAGTTGTAGTTGAAGGGCAAAAAGAGCCACATGTGGCTTCAGAGTTTAAGGTTGCTGAACCCCAGCTTAAACTGATGTAATTTTATTTATTACTGATGCAATCAAGCTTTAGCAACAGTAACAAAGTTTTTCATCAATGCAGTAGATTTCGAGACTGCCACTGCCACCTAGCACATGACTCAAAATAACCAACTTCAGCAAAGCAAAGGCGTTGTGTGTGTTGTAAAAATCATTAATAACCATCATCACTACACACTTCATTGTCAGTGCTGAAGCAACTAATTTCTTTCATTACAAGAATTTAGGTTTTTAAAAAGTTTATTAAGCTAATTCAAATGATAGATACAAATTTCTCAACAAAAAATATTAAAAATGTGACAAATGCTTTAGCATAATTGTGGGTTGGTTTAGTAATTTTGCAAACCGATATATCTCTATATTTTTTTTTATAATTAAGGTCAAAGAAAAAGCAAATAGACATCCTAACAATATACAGTAAATTTCTATTTTGATTATTTTGAACATTGACAATACCTTTGTATAAATTAATAGCACCAAGACAGCAATAAGCATCACAAAGTTTTGTTGATTTCTGTTTAAGAAAGCAACCATCAGTATTTCCTAAAAATGCAGTAAATTAGTTACTGATTAGCCTACAATGCCATCTGTGGTAATCCTGTACTTTAGCGCAGTAAATTATTTAAGCTGAAAGGGCAGTGTACACTGTAGGGCCAGGCCCGGTAGGTAAATGTATGGGGCAGTGTACACTGGAACCCACCCTGTACACTCCCTTCCAGTGTACACTGCCCCATACATTTACCTACCGGGCCTGGCCCTACAGTGTACACTGCCCTTTCAGCTTAAATAATTGGCAGTGGCTATTTTGCCGTCGACAGCAATTTGCCCTTGGAATCTATTTTGCCGTGATCAGAGTCACGTGTGTTTATATAGCCAAATTTGCTATTATTGCACCAGTGACTCTGTGGTGTAGTGGATAGAGCGCTGGTCTTGAGATACCAAGGTATCGGATTCGAATCTCAGCTGGCCAGGGCTTCAAAAGAAAGGCAGTGTACACTGAAGGGGCAGGCCTGGTATGTAAATGTACGGGGCAGTGTACACCGCAAGGGAGTGTGCAGGGTGGGGGATAGAGACCTGGGGGTGCAAAATTTTTTTTTTGGTTTTTAAAATTGACCAATCAGAGACAACCAAAAGTCACATGTTTAGTACGTCATTAAGATTGACCAATCACAAACAACTCACTGCAAAATAGTCTCTGAGGGTAAATTGCCGTCGACGGCAAAATAGCCACTGCCTAAATAATTTACCACGCTAAAGTACAGGATTACCCAATCTGTTTGGGGCTACGATACTTGCACAAGGCTCAAACAACTTTATCTGTATAAGCATGTAACACAAGCAGCTAGAAATTGCTATGGTGAACTATTTTGCTGATTTACAGGGATACTGCTATAATATGAACACTCTGAGAAGTCCAGCAAACTAGCACTAACCATAACCAAAGCTCAATCCCAACACTGATCTGCAAAAATCCTTAACTTGACATCTAGCCTATGTCACAGAGCAAATTCCATCCAACAATTTTTGCAGAACTCCACATTTCATTGTTTTTTCATAAACAGAACTTATTCACATATTAACAAAATAATTATACTAGTAAATAATATTGGGCAATCGCAGTACTTACTTAATAACAAAGCACATTTGTTTTCAAGCAACAAAATGTCTTTTACATTTTTGTGTTCCAGAAGCAAGCTAGGCGTGGGTTGTAATACCACATGAACTTTCAATAATTTCACATATGCCATTGACTTCTAAGACTTCTATAATCTTTGTGTAACTGATAACATATTACTTCAGATAGATTAACAGACAGATGATTTACTTCATTTGTTTGTAGTATATCAAAATTAATCAGTTGATAAGCCACAACTGTATTGGTACTAGGTTTTTTTTATTGCTTCCGAAGCTCTAAGCAAATAATCAAATAAATCACAGTGAACTCCTAAAATATTTTGCCTTACCGCATTTAAGCTAGACCTAATTGCTCAGGCTAACCGAAATCACCAAGCAAAAAATTGTGCAAATCCCTACAAGAAAATTAAACGGGTAACATCAAGGGTTGCCAGTGATCTCGTCATACGGTAAATTCGTCACAGTGACTCGTCACCGAAAAAAAATCTTTTTTACCGGAAAATAATCTCATTTAGGCGGGCGGAAATCTTGCCTTTTTTAGGTGATTTTGTCACACTAACGAAATGCTCATCTTTTATGAGCTTTACAGTTTTCAAGAAATTTACACGCGCAATTTACACTTTATAAACTCACTAAGAGTCCAAACAGTTGCAGCGAGTTTCAACGAACAGTTTACGGTCGCAATATTTATCAGTAACCAGTCGAGGTCAGATAACAAAAATAGCGGATTAAAAAAGTTCATGTTCAAATATGCAGCCAAAAAAATGTCAGGCCCAAATTTGAGAGTATATTATGAATCCTCTTTCAAAGCAATTGACAATGTAGTTCGGGAGTGTGCAATCTGCGGCTTGCAATGCGAAATTTTGTTTCCTGCGGAAGGAATCAAAAATATGGCGACCTTTGATGGCAATTTACTTACATCCCAAAAAAGCGTGGTCACACATGAAATTCGAATATTTTGGGAAAATTATAGCTTTGAAAATATTGATCTACAAATAACTCTTCACCGCCACTTTAAACAAACGCTGCCAACGCTTGATTGGGCCTAAGCAAATTGGTTTATGTACTCCAAATGCCAGCAAAATTTTCATAAAGTCAGAAATTGGCCCGCTTGATGTAGTAAACCATGAAATGAAGCAGCTATACACAATATTGACATTTTAGCCTAATTAACATTTTATTTGGTTTCTATCTTGCTTCACAGTTACCGACCGGCGAGTCAAGAGAGGAAAAATGCCATACGCCTGAATGCGTTTAGGAGATTTACCTTAATGGCTTGTAATTCAATTAGAAATATTCGCGAAAGATATTGGCGCATGATTTGCAAATTAAAAATAGAACAAGATCTGCAGTAGCCTAAATTGTAGTAGGTTGTTGAAATAGTCGATGCGTAATAAATTCGCTTTTGTTTAGCTGGTTTGTAATCGTGAGATTGTGACAACACCAGCTGGGTTTCTAACAAAACATGCGAAAATAGTCTTCTCCTGCACCAATCAACAGCAGCATCAACGTGGTGGTGCGGTCCCCGACCCCGTGTGGGTTGGGTCGAAATGACTGTTGGCCTTCCCGAGGGTCCCAGTTATCCCAGGCACTCCCCTTCATTTTTTCGCTATGCTGTCCCCTGAACGATTGCAGAAGCGCCGCACACAGCTTCTTCAAAATCGGTCGCCTGTTTTCTCTTTTTCTTTTCTCCTGCCCCTCTCTTGCCCTTCTTCGTCTCCTCATTCTTCTTCTTCTCTTGATGAGCGGTAACGTTCATTCCAACCCTGGCCTCATCTTTCCTTGCTCTGTCTGCACTGGAAATGTGACCTGTCGGGGCAAGTCAGTGCAATGCTGCGCTTGCTCCAAATGGGTCCATCTAAAGTGCTCACAGCTTTCCTTCTCCGAATTCAGAGCTCTTGGCAGCTCTCACTCCTGGCACTCCCCCCCCCTGCCGAATCACTGTGATTCTCTCCTCGGACTCTTCCGACATGTACACCTCCACTGTGCAATCTAGCCCCGCCTCTACTAACGCTGCACTCTCGCCCCACCCTCGTCTCCAAACTTCTTATCCCCCATCTGCCCATTAGGCTATATATCTTCTCCCTCTGCCCCTCCACCACCGTCCCTTGCTCCTGGCTTTTCTTCTGCGCCTCCTTCCTCCACCACTCCTTGACTCTCTCAGGGTTTTTCAATGGAATGCTGGAGGTCTTCGAGCCAGAAGCACTGAACTACTTTACTTTCTTTCGTCTCATCCTGTCGACCTTATCTGCATTTAGGAATCCAATCTTTACTCCTCTTCCTCTTTCCGGATTCCTGGATTCTCTGCTCTGCGTTCTGATTGTACCCACTCCCGGTCTGGCATCCTCTCTTCTGATACCACGCACGCTAGCGGCGGCGTTGTCATTTTCGTCAGAAAGGGCCTATCCTCTGAACTTTCTACCTCCACTCTTTCTTTGCTTGATCCCTACTCTGATTATGTAGGGATCAACATTTCTCTAAGCAACTCCTCCTCGGTGTCATTTCTTAATGTATACGCCCCCCCCCCCTATTTGCGCCTGCCCAACGGATGGCAGAACCGACTCCTTTTCAGAAATCCTTCTCCAGAAATCTCTTTATTCTGGGGGACTTCAATTGCCATCACCTCCTTTGGGACACAAGAGTTACTTCCGATCCCGCGGGGAGGAAGTATTCGATTGGGTCATCCCCTCTGATCTCCTCCCCCTCAATGACCCTGACACACCCATCATTCTCCATCGCTCCTCTGGCAGTCGCTCCTCTCCTGACCTTCCCTTTGTCAGCTCTTCTCTTGCCCTTTCTTGCTCATGGGAGGTGCTTCAAAACTTGGGTTCTGACCACCTACCAATTCTTCTATCTATCCCTCTCTCTCCGGTCTTTCGCCCCAACGAGCGCCCCTCTTCCTTCAATTTTCAGAATGCTCGCAGAGATGGCTTTGCCTCTTACTTTGACTCCCACTGTCCTCTGCAGAGGAATACTCGTCTCTTTCTCTTTCCTCTGCTGTTGCTCTCTTTACCTCTCTGGCACTGAATGCGGCCAAATCTTCCATTCCTTTCGACCGCATCAAACGCCATCCTAAAGCGTGGTGGTCTGCTGAAGTAGAAAGTGCGGTTAGTGAAAGACGCAGGGCTTTCGCTGCCGCTCACAGAAGTCATGAAGATAGCCAGGCTTACATCTCCGCTTTTCGACGTGCCTCGTCAGTCATCGCCAAGGCCAAGGCTGAGGCATGGCAGACGACTTGCTCTTCTCTTTCACCTAAATCTAATCCTAAATCTGCGCACTCTCTTCTTCGCTCTATCGCTGGCTCTTCTTCCTCGTCTTCCTCCCCCTTTCCCAACTTCCCCAACTGTTCTTCTCGAAGGGAGTCGGCTTCGGTCTATGCCGCTTACCTGAGATCCCAATTTTCCATTTCTCAGCCAGAGGCTACTTCTTTGAGCTCCGCCGAGTCACGTGCCCTGTTGAGTCTCACTCGTCCTTTTGCTCTCCTTTCACTCTCGCTGAATTTCATGCGACTGCCTCCAACCTTTCCTCCTCCATTACCACCGGCCCAGACAAAGTTGCCTATTCCAATCTAAAGCACTTTCCTCGCTCTGGCATGGATTTTCTTCTTCACATCTTCAATCTCTCTTGGTCTTCGCATTCCTTTCCTTCCATCTGGAAGACATCTTTCATTATTCCCATACACAAGATGGGAAAGCCCCTCGACTCTCCTGCTTCCTTCCAGCCTATCTCTCTCACCTCCTGCGTATCAAAGCTGTTTGAACGCATCATTCTATCCCGTCTACTCTTCTTTCTGGAATCTAATTCCATTCTCTCTCCCCGCCAGGCCGGTGTCCGCCCTGAGCGGTCTACTCTAGATAAATTCTGTACCTTTCTCAGTCCATTTCGGATGGGTTTAACAAACCCAGGCCGGGCTCTCGGACGATCCTCTCTACTATCGATTTCTTGAAAGCTTTTGACTCTGTGTGGAATCCTGCCCTTTTCCACAAACTTATTTCGGCTGGCCTCTCTCCTTGCTTTGCTCGTTGGACTCAATCTTTCCTTTCTGACAGGCGCGCTTGTGTGGTCTATCAAAATCACAAAAGTCGTTCCTTTCGAGTCCGTCGAGGTGTTCCACAAGTATCCGTTCTTGGTCTTGCACTTTTCTCTCTCTTCATCAATGATCTTCCGGTCTCTCTGCCTTCTTCCGCCAGCTGTTCTCTTTACGCTGACGATCTGGTCATTTGGTCCTCCTCCCCCTTGGTTCCCACTGCGGTGGAGGCCTCACAAGGAAGCTCTGTTTCGATTGAAGCGCTGGTCTGAGCACTGGTGTCTTCGTCTCAATCCGAGCAAATGTGAGGCCTCCTTCTTCTCAGTGGATCCTCACCAAGCTAATCTCCAACCCAACCTCCTCCTACTCGGCTCCCGCCTCCGTTTCAATCCCACTCCAACTTTTCTTGGGGTCACCTTTGACCGCACTCTTTCGTTTTCCAAACATGTATCTTCGCTGAAGGCCAAGTTTTTTCACGTCTCAAGGCATTACGCTGTATCTCTGCTTCCTCATGGTGCCCCTCTAAGGAGCCCCTCTCTCTTCTGTATAACGCTTTTCTTCGGCTCCTTCTCACTTACGCTTCATCCGGATGGTTTCCTTTCCTAACTGCTACCAATATTACCAAATTGGAGCGCCTTCACCGAGCGGCCAGTCGCGCCATCTCCGGCTGCCTCTCGTCCTCCCCTATCTCTCTTCTTCTCTCCGAGGCTTCTTTACCTCCCCTACGAGTCACTCTGACTCATTTTACTCTTTTATCTTATGAGCGGGCTCTTTGTCTCCCAACCTCTTTTCCCATTTCAGGTTTGGCCAGACTAGGAGTGAGGCCAAGACTCTGCAGATCGTCCTGGAGAGTCTTTGCGTCCACTCGCCCGCTCATGCTTCCTTCTACTTGTTCTAGGCAGGCTCTTCTTGCTTGCTCGTTCTTTCCTCCTTGGAATCTGCCCTCGTTCACAGTGGAGTCCACCCTTAACACTCCATGCTCTCGCTCTGATCACTTTCTCTCTCGCCAAGGTGCGGCTCTCGCTCACCTTGACTCTTTCCACCCTCATGATCTGGTGCTCTGGACAGACGACTCTGATCCTTTTCCTCTTGGCAAGGGCGGCTCCGGCGTTCTTGCCAACTGCTCTCTCTATGGCACTAAGGCCACTCTTTCCTTTTCGGCAGACCCAGTATGTTCAAGTTTTTCCGCTGAACCTGCGCCATTCTGCATGCTCTTTGCTGGTCTCGGCAGCACCAACAAGTCTGCCATTTCTCTTCTCCTACTATCAGACTCTCGTTCTGTCCTCATCACCCTGTCCTCTCCTCCATCTTTACTTTTATCTCAAACTCGGTGGCAGATCTGTCAGGAACTGTCTTCTCCCTCTTTCTATTGTATTAGACTACAATGGGTCACCGGACATTCGTTTCTCCCGGGGAACGACGCGGCTGATGAGCTGGCCAGACGGGGAGCGCTACTTGCGCCATCCGCAATTCCCTGTAGTCTCTCTCCTCTTATCTCTTGTATCCACTCTCGTCTTATTTCGGACTGGAGGCGTACTGTCTCATCGAAATTCTTTGACACACAGGTTCCCTCGATTTCCACCGAGGAACTTGTGCTCCCTCGCCATGCTCGCTGTGTCCTCTCTCGTCTTCGCTGCAACGGACACAGTCTTCTGTTAGATTCTTGTCTCTCTACGATTGGCAGAATTGAGAATCCTTGCTGCAGCGCCTGTGGACACTCATCCCAGGACACCTCTCATCTCATTCTGCACTGTCCAGCTACGGACTCTTTGCGCTGCTCACTTTTTGTCGACTTTTTGACTCTCTACGGCCTCTGGTCCAGACCCTGGGGAGTTGGCCGGCTTCTGGGGCTCCATGGTCTTCCGCCATGCCCGCATCCCTCGGAAGGGGTCAGGTAAACAACAACAACAACAAAATAGTCTTCTGTGATACTTCGAAAACAAACAACTCTGAGGTTGATCATAATGAAACATATTTTTGAATGTCTTTCTCAAATTCAAAGCTTGAAATATAATGGCTGAAAAAAGTTGAAAATAGAAGAAATCAACTTTGATATCTGAGCGTCATCTACAAAATTTTACCGCCTAATAAATTCGCTTTTGTTTTGCTGGTTTGAAATCGTGAGACTGTGGTAACACCAGCTGGGTTTCTTAAAAAGGTGCGAACATAGTCTTCTGTGATACTTAGAAAACAAACGACTCTGAGGTTGACCACTGTAAAACACAATTTTGAAAGTCTTTTTCAAATTCACAGCGTAGACCTTCCTATCGGCTTGAGATATAATGGCCAAAAAAAAGTTGAGAATAAATATATGACTTGCTTAAAACTCAGTTTCTAAACAAGTAAAGAAGAAAAGCGAAACCGTTATAAATAGGTTACTCCCAGTCCATCGCCGTTCCCCTTAACAGCAGAATGCAAGTAACTTTAATTTTTTGTCATCTGAGGTATAGTTTTCTGTCAGCTGAAAATTTGTGAAATATCGAACAGAAAAAGAAAATTAAACAACGCTTTTCGGTGACGAAATCACCGTGTGACGAGATCACTGGCAACCACATCAAGTAACTGAGTAAAATTTATTTTCCTGAGCAATAACAACATTCTAGTACTATGATAAAATTAAAATGGTGCCTAAGCGGTAACTGTTGCATTCAACCACTTTTTTTATCAACTTGCTCAACGTTTAGTCGTTGTTCGCCTCAGAATCGCGAACTCATCGTAGTCTTTTCTTCCGTGAATCCTGATCCTCGGCACTGACGACAGTTTCGATAACTAAAGAAGCTAGAAACTTTGGTCAAAACAAGTTAAGATTGAACGGAAAAATATATGTTAATTTCCGCTAACCTTGGTTCTTCTTTTTCTAGGTTGGGGGTGCTAAAAGTGCGTGGCGTGGAAGGTCCGTGAGGGGTGTGCAGGGCCATGGCCACGCCTAAAAAAAGCCTTCATGTCATTTTGAACAGCAAATATAGGAAAAGAATTGCTATAAAAAATTGATATCATCATCTCAAAAAAGTTTTCAGGTGTTTTTTTATTTATTTATTTCAGACTCGAAGTCCACAGAGTTAAAACATCTAACAAAGCAGGATATTTACAATTAGCCACGATATTTACACTAGTCCTAGATGTATGACTTAAAACTACAACCGGCGACAGGGTTTATGTGCTTTGAGACGTAAAGGAGCAGTCTCTTAGCGGTCGTTGCTCCCAGGTCACTCTCGGGCAAGGTGTAGCACCTGATAGCCTCCCCTGTATAGCAATGGAGGAGTGTTTAGCAATTCGAGGATTTGACAAAAATTTAATGATGGAACTCTTGGAATTCCACCCCCTGCTAACTTATCTGGCTTTGATATAATTTTACCCTATTACTTTGCTGCTGATGATGCACGTTCTCTCAAAGTGGGAATTATTAAACCTTACCCAGGTCGGCAGCTTAAAGAATCTCCTCACATTTTTAACTATAGAATCTGTAGTGGTAGAAGAATTGTAGAAGATGCTTTCGGTATTTTATGTGTGCGTTGGCAGATTTTTTATAAAACATTAAATCATAGTTCAGAAATAACCCAACTCGTTCAGGCTTGCGTAGTTTTGCACAAATTTTTGATGTCGCAAAGCAATAGTACTTTAGGCTACGTGATAGACGACAAAACGGATGCATCAACCAGTAGTATAATTAACGGCAATTGGCCACTTTTAATACCTGTGTGATTAAATTTGCCTCGCTTTCCGAGACTCGGTTCCAATTTTTTTTACCCGAGTTGCTGGATTTTATAAAGACCAATTAAAATTGTTTTTTTCGACCAGCGGTGCTGTTTTCTGGCAATGGAAACACTGGCAATGTACTGTAGCACAGCATCATGAGTTCATAACTGTATATTTTTCAATTGAAAGTTCGAAAGCTTGTGTTAAACAACTTAACACACCAAAAGATTGATGGCAACACCATTTTATACATTGCTTGATTAATTAAGGAGCATAAGTCGAGTTTAAATTAGTTTTCGACAACAGGGCAAACCAAACATGCTGCCAACCTGGTTGTGTTTCCGATGATGATGAATATTTTTGAGTGTTAAAATTCCATGATTGAAATTAATATATTGCGTCAAAATTGCATCTCGCTTTATACTGTAAGTAAACCAATCCCTCAGCTGTCTTGTGTAGTTACTACAGTATTTTCAATCACTTACACTTGGTTTCAAATTTTTCTGTACATGAAATCTTAAAAAATTTTTAAATTAGCCAAACTTGTACATTTTTTGTAATAATTACTTTACTGCATTTTTGTAGCAGTTTTTACGCAACTTTTCCTACATCCGTGTATGTAAATACTCAGTGCATTTTTTAGGGAGTTGCCAATACTAGTTTTTATGTAGTTCTACTGCTCTGTGTGTCGTTATTAAGCTCATAGTGGCTGTTTATGCAATTACTACGGTGACTTAAATCAGCTTGTTTATCGCAGTTGATTGAAATACTGTAATTTCTTCTGCATATGTTATAATAATGAATGTGACAGCAAAAGTAAATATACTACCAGGAATCTACCCGTGAAGTAACTTGCTCGAAGCGATCCAGGTTGATAATTATACAGGGTGGGCCATAAATAACGCACCAAAGCATATAAAACAATTCAGATAATAATAACAAACGTTTTGGGCCATAAATAACGCACCAAAGCATATAAAACAATTCAGATAATAATAACAAACGTTTTGGGCCATAAATAACGCACCAAAGCATATAAAACAATTCAGATAATAATAACAAACGCCATCGGCACCAGACATTAACACTAATTCAACTCGTTCTTTAATTGTTAAGTGCATACCCTAAAAATGATATAAATTTTTTTAAAAGGCAAATCATAACTAAAAAACTTTGATTGAAATTAAATTTAACAGTTATAGTAACTGATATTGAAATTAAATTTAACAGATACCCAAAGAAAAGATATTTACATTATTTCACATCACAATTTATTTTAAATCTTTGGTGCGTTATTTACGGCCCACCCTGTATAATAGATAAAATCAAGATACACTAGATCAGCTGAGCTACTTTATTATAAGAAAAATCGATTTCGCCCTATACAGGCATTTTCAAATTCTTATTCAAATAGAATTTGAATGATGCATCAATTTAATTATTTTGAATCAAATTTGAATTCAGATCATAATTTGAATTTCATTCTATTTGAATAAGAAATTGAAAATGCCTGTATAGAGCGAAATCGATTTTTCTCATAATAAAGTAGCTCAGCTGATCTAGTGTATCTTGATTTTATCTCTTAATAATGAATGTGGATATTAATAAAAAATTGATCGATTTAGTGTCGTAGCGGCAGCTGATTTTTAATATTTTTCATTGATAACATAAAAATAAAGACAAGGTGAATCAAGCATGGAAAGAAATTGCACAAAATCTTAACACCACAGGTTATTACAGCAATAATTATATTATTGATGTTAAACAAGAGGAAAATGTTGCTTAAGTAACACATTTATTATCTAGTTAGCGAATATCTATTTTATTGTTTTAGTTGAGTTTTTCCAAAGACGCTAGCGAACTTTGAGGACTGCTTATGTGAAAAAGCAAAAAAAAATGAAGTTGATGCAATTTATAGTGATACAAAAGGCTAGCAATGCACTTTACAAACTGCAGACAGTGGCACTCTTTCAACCTATCCGGTCTTGTCGGTCACCAACTGCACTGAAGAGACCTGATAGGTCGAAACAGTGTCACTGTTTGGTGCAATTTGTTTTTTAATTATGTAACATGTAAATACAGTTTTGCCTTCGCATTACAGTTCTTTTGACAACTTTCGTCCTTCACCATTTGCAGAAGCCGATGCTGATCAATTACATGTCATAGAGAGTAACAGCTCAAGCCTCAGTTCTACAAACACTAGCGTACCAGGTGAAAGTAAGTTTGTTTGTGTTGAAAATACGCTGTGACAGCAGTACAACTAGAAAGCCTGTAGCGAATTCGTTGGTCTTGATTGCTTTCTTAAGTTGCTATTATTGCTACTAGCAATACACCGTTGAACATAATAATACAATATATTTAGCAAATTCAAACGTCTTCGGCGCTACATATCGCCCTCATCAGGATCTATACATAAATATTTACAGCATTAAAACTTTCGTTGAACGAAAACACAAAAAACACAAAATAACTTGAAAATAGTTCTCATAAAAAACAGTAAAGCTTCATTCTGCGGTCTCCGTAATTGTCTGGTCACTGTTAACAAAGAATCTGATAATAGCAGTCACCAGACAATTACGGAGACGGCAGAATGAAGCTTTACTGTTTTTTTATGAGAACTATTTTCAAGTTATTTTGTGTTTTTTGTGTTTTCGTTCAACGAAAGTTTTAATGCTGTAAATATTTATGCATAGATCCTGATGAGGGCGATATGTAGCGCCGAAAACGTTTGAATTTGCTAAATGTATTGTATTATTATGTTCAACGGTGTATTGCTAGTAGCAATAATAGCAACTTGGATACTAAAAGTCACCTTTCTACCGAAATTGCTTTCTTAAGTTCTGATTAAGATTACAATTGCTAGAGTATGCGCGCTACTTGTACAATAGTTTTTCTCACCGAACGATCCCTTCTTCGTCTAATTGCGCTTGAGTTGATTTATTCCACTACTAAATGACTTGAGAACTTTAATTTGTACCACTACAAAATGTCTTCAAAACCGCGCATCAAAAGTACAGTCTCATTTTCTAACATCTTCTCACTTCCCTTCCTTTTTCTTCTCTTCCCGTTCCATGTTGGCTGGGTCATGGCGTAATTCATTTTGCTGTGACGTCACACGTGTAGTAACATCATAAGTAGAATAGGTCTTCGACTTAATGCTACAAGTCCTTTAATTCCTACCAATGTTTGTTTACTCGGCAATAACCATAAAGATTTTTCGTAACCGAATAAAAAAATCGTCCTTCAAGATTATTTAATTAAAATACTCATAATGTAGATACTCCCGAAAATATAAAAGTTTTGGGCAGAAGCATTCCGAATAGGAAAAATTTTCCAGGAGGTAAACGAAAACGGCTTTTGAAACAAGTTGAGGTAAAAAATAATAGTCCATTTGGTTTTTGGATTTAAACTATCAAAGTTATCAAAAACAAAACTAAAGTTGTTTCAAAAATTACTTATATTGTCCAGTTGCGATCTTCGAGTTTTGGTGTGCACAAACTTCCTGCAAACCCGTGGTATAAGCAGAGAACAGAAACAGCTTATCCCAGGAGTAACTATACTAATTTTTCCTGAATCATCTTTTGACGTTTGTGATATCGTGTAGGCCCATGTACTGAATCGCTCTGGATTATTTTGTTTAGATCAGGGTTCTTGAACAGGGACGCGCTCCCCTGGATGGGATATCGGGGCACGATAACATAAATTTTCTGAATGAATTAAGAAAATTTGAAAAATGGACCCTCAGGAAAAGTTGATCTTCCCCCAGAAAGGTCTTCATTGTGGTTCAATGACCGAAAATCAGAACTTTATTCATAAAAAAGGTTGTCACGAATTAAGAGTGGCGCGAGTTTTTGTTGACCTGGCAGTGGGAGGCGCGACCAATGCTAGGTCAAAAAAAACTCGCGCCCCTCTTAATGATGCTGAGTAACTTTACAATTGAAATCAATCCGCCCACCGATTCTTAAATGCCCTATCCTTTATTTTTCATGTGTTCGTGTGTATTCTTAAAAGCATGTTTTTCTTTGTATTCTGTTCTTTGTTTTTATCGCTTAAATTTAAGTGTTTCTTTGTGCAGTGTCGGAGGCAGGTAAGTTGGGGTCAGTGGCGTGCAGAGGGGGCGAACGGAGTGACGGCTCCGGGCATCCAAGGTAGGGGGGGCATCAAAGGAGTGAAATCACAAAAATTACATTTTATTAAATTGTGAAAAATATATGCTTTTTTGTATCGTAAGTCTACTAACACAGGCTGCATGGATCTGATAGGATCTTGCTTGGGGGGGCATGGTGTGACTATGTTTCGTAGAAAATCTTCTGCAGCGTCAGCTTTTGTACTGAAATTTTTATTTACAAAATTTCAATTTGTTTGCTATTTAATGTACAAAAACCAAACATATAATTATCTTTGGCTTTGTTATGCTCCAAGGTAGAGGAAATGCAGTTTCCTCTAATTCTAAGCATGCTCTTGAATGCTTAATGCAGTTTGGGAGGGATGTCTTCCCAACTTTATGTATTGCATATAGGTTACTGCTCACCATCGGATTTTCAACGGCAAGCTGTGAGAGGTCATTTTCAAAGTTGAAATCGATAAAAACATGTATAAGATCATCTATGCTGCAGGAACGCTTAAAAACTTTGGCTCTAATCAGCATTGAAAGAGAATTCCTTTCAGCAGATATGAAAAATGAGGTAGTTCAAATATTTTCCGATAGGAGAGCTCACATAGGAAAGAGACATCGTAAAGTGTAAGCGTCTAATTGATTTGTTCTCATTATCACATGTTCTAGTTTAATAAAAAGAGTTGCTTCTTTGTCTGCTTTCACTAAACAATGTCCTTAAAGCATTTTCATTGTATAGCCCACAAAAATATTAAGGGCAGCAGGCCAGCAATGCATCAAACTACATGGTTGCACTTGTACAATTTCAGATACTATTTCTAATAGAAAAATACAGACAACTCTATCTCTTGTTATGCCTTACAAAGCTATATGTAAAAAATAGATCATTTTGGTTGGTTTATTTGATGACTATTTGCATGCATAAATGCAATGTTTTGTTCCTCAATGCATACCCTTTCATCTGATGAATTTTTCTTATAAATCTATGCCTTGGTCTTTAATTAACACATTAAAACAAAAAATACTCTTTGAAATATTTTAGTTCAATTTTTCGAAATTCTTTCTTAACACCAGCTTTTACGTATTTTAAGTGTCTGTCATTGTCACATTCTTGGGTACTTGACAGTTTGGGAGGGGGAATGCAATCAAGCAGTTGGCCCTGGACATCATCAGACCTCTGCACCCCACTGGTTGGAGTACCCCTTCTTTTACACGCAGAGAGCAGAGTCCCTGAAACTATTCTAGTTTTTGTAATACCTGCTACCATAGATGTAAAAGTAGGGGGCTTGGTGGCTGCAGCAACCGATGCTGTTTTTTCTCATAAATTTCAAAAATAGGCGTAGTCACTTTAAAAAAGTTGATCTCCAAACAAATAAGCCTCCACGCTTAATTTGGCTAAAAACAGGGTAAGATTTACTTTTAGAAAGTTACTTCAAAAAAATCTTCACTCTGAGCTTTTATCCCGTCTCATTTGAAACAAAACGTTACGCCTATGCTTACTTCTGAAATTGGGGGTGTTTTACGTAGTGGCTTTGTGGTGATGATGTCGCCTCCTTGTTTTGTGTTCCCAGTTCTTTTTATACAAATGCTTCAACTTGTTTTTTGTGGTTTGTTCTCTGTTCCTGATTACTTTTGATTACAAATATAGTCGATTTTCATTGACACTGTGTAGATTTCAGGTTATTTCAAATAGGCTACCTGCTGAAGATCGTAGGCCTACAGGCTTTGGATGATTTGCAATGTAAGTCCCGCAAGAAATTACCAATTTGTCTTTTGTTTTTAAAGTAGGCTATAAAAAGTCAGCTTTGCAGTGAAAATTTGAGAAGAGAAAGAGGTCAAGATAGTTTCTATTTTATTTAAGTATTTCTGTTGGAGCAATTTTTAAAGCTTTTGTTCAGCAAACTTCGTTTCAGGTAGGCCTAATTTCAAAAACTATTTCGAGTTTTTATCATGCTTACAATTTTGTTTGTATATGGATCCCGATGTAAAGTTAGCAAGCTTTATCAGCTATAATCACAATTTTCTGGAATTCTGCTTTCCAAGCTAAACAATGATAGCATTTAAGATTAAGATTTTAAGCTTGGCTGAATAAGATCAATTAATGTAAATCATAACCATTAGTTACCGTAGCATCAAATCTCAAAGGAAATAAGATTCACTCAAAAAAAGTTTTAAAGTTTTGAAGTCTACGATACTCAATAAACAATGCCAAATTCACAGGTGTTTTTCTTTAAAACGATGTTTTATGTTTCCCTTGGTAACCATAGGCAATTGGCGTGGGTGCATAGCAGCTGTGGCGAACCGCACGCCACAAGCGTTGTGGGGATTTCCCACAACGGTTCGCAGCCGCTTGCAATGTGCATCTCGCTTAAGGTCAAAACCATGGATCATGATGACCTTACGCGCGCGCGTTTTTCTTCCATGCCTCTGTTACGCCTACAGCTTCTTTCCCAAACCCAGACGAGAATACTTACTCATCGTCCGCTACCTGTGTGACTTCCGACCTTCCATCCGACCACCACCCTCCATTTCGACCTCCTCACTCGAGGCACCAATGTAGTGAGTTTGTTTATTTTTCTACTTCCACAGTAGTCCAATGCTAATTCTCGTTTGGTATAGAATTCGCTCCTTTTTTTTTGGTGATAATCATCTTGCGAAAATTGAAATAGCGAATCAGCGAAGCGGAAAAATAACCAATGATATTATAAGCGGGCAATGCGAACATATATATTGCGAGCATGAATCATGTGATGCGAGTACGGTTCTTCGAAACATTAAATTAAGCAAAGCAAATATTTACAGCACACGTACAATTACAGTGGAAACCAAATGCATAAGCTACCATTACAAAACTGTCCGAATTCATGATACTGTTGATCCAAACATTCTTAGTCGAGTTACATCGTTCAATGAACAAAAATTTCATTTTTCTTAATTGTGCATCAAATGTTGTGATATTGTATTTCACTTGAAGAACACGCGCACTCGTAAATTTGTCAACGTTTTGTAAGATGCTGTGAGCATTATTATATGCTACTCGTAGTCGATTAATTTCAGATATCTTCTAGTTGTACGAAAGATGACAGCCGTAAATTTTAGTGCGATGTGATTTGAACAAAAAATTTTTTATAGCGAAAGAGCACCTTGAAATTTTTGAACATAGCTTATTGGCAATGCAGTAAAGTTGTCTTATTTGTTGATATACAGGGTTTTCAAAAAGTCATCATCTATTTTTAAATTGTTATTACATCAAAAATATATTTTCGATAATAATGAAACTTGTACACAATAAACAATATACATTGTGCACAATAAACCTTGTACACAATTAACAATATAATATACATGTACATTAAAATTTTATTCAACTGAATGCCCCCTACTTGCCACGCATTTCTTCAAACGTCTTACAAATGATTCTTTCTCATTTTCCAAAATATTTGGAGTTAATTTCATGCATTCTTCTTCAATGAATGTCTTTAACTGTTCAATAGTTTGTGGATTTCTTCAAAAAACTTTATGGTTAAGGAAACCCCATGAGAAGAGATCTGGATTTGCTAAGTCTGGTGATCGGGCAGGCCATCGTAATGGACCATTTCGCCCTATCCAACGTCCAATGGGATAATTAAAAAACAAAATGGGATAATTAAAATGGAGGTAAAGCTAAAAACAAGATGGAAAAATTAAAATGGTGTAGTAAAACAAAATTTTAATGTATACTCTTTATTGTGTACAAGTTTCATTATTATCGGAAATATATTTTTGATGTAATAACAATTTAAAAATAGATGATGACTTTTTGAAAACCCTGTACATCACAATCATCAGATAGTCAACGTCTAGGCGAGTGCCTAAGTAACTTATGCTGTTGATAAAGGAGATTGGACAACCAGACAAATACACATTTGGCTTTAGGTTCAATTTAGGATGTCTGCCTGCAAGCATAATTCCTTTGGTCTTATTACCGTTAAAAACATCATGTGTAATAGCAAAGTCGCGGAAAATATCAAGTAGTTTTTGCGTGCCTTTGATGCTTGGACTAATTACACAAATATCATTCTCAGAGGCGTACCCAGAAATTTCAAGGAGGGTGGCCGCAATTCAAAACCTAGACAGTTGAAACTTTTTGGTGGGACACGCTTTTTCGCTTGTATTAGCTTATGCAGGACTTTGCCTCCCAACCTGTGCGTTTTGTTACAATCTAGCATTTAATACTTTGTTATTTTCTTAATATAGGTTTAGCTCGGCCTTCGATAGTTTTCTGCGGCTGCCCAATGCTGCAGTTTAACGCTACAGTTTATTTATCTCGGACTCCAATTGTCCATATCATAAAAAACGTCAAAACAAAAACAAATCGCACACACACAAGCAATCAGGTGGCACTTATATAGTTTTCTCCCGCTGAAAAAACAACTGGTGCAACCAGCATTAGCTTAATAAAACTGTACAGCGGCCTTTTATGATAACTCCCACCAAGCATATGAAAGAAAAATTGAAAGATGTGCTATATGCCTAGTACTTTTGAGGTATTGCATTGGAGATGAGGGACTACTCTTACAGGCCTACTTGGCGAGCATCCTGAAAAGGATGCAACGAGTCAGTCACTTGCTCTGCCAGCTTTTTTAAAAAATATTAGCATGGTAGACCGTCGTTTTGCCCTAGCAAGATAGCGAGAGCAATCACACAAAACTCTTTTAGGCCCAAATACTTTTGATATTACAATAGAGTGGTCAATTGCATCACTATTTAACATAAAAACAATCTAAAAGCACGTTATTTTTCCTCTAAGGAGTTATATTGTCCTACATTATACCGGTACGGTACATCAACACTTTCGGTGCGACATGTTTTTTCGGAAAAAATACCTTTTATAATCTTTTGATTGTTCACCAGAAAACAACAAAAGAAAGGAAAAAGTTTCTCTTTTTTTACACTTCCGACTTTTGTCATGTAAAACTGTGTGAATATATCCGGCAAACAGCGACTTTCTGCATCCAACCGATGGGATGTTATTTTTCACGTATTTGTACATGGTTTAGCACCAAAAATATGGATTTTAAAAAGGTAGATTTGCATGAATCCGCATTCAAAGCACTAAGCTTATTCAAATACTGTTTTTTCACACAATACGAATAATGAAAAAGAAATATCCACAAAATATTGAAGGTAACGGCACATCGTGAGCTATTAAAAATATATAACTTTTTTCACAAAGAAATCTGTTATGCACCTACTCACCTGGGGGGCGCGCGGTTCCAACGCCCCCCTTGGGTACGCCCCTGATCTACAAACATTACGTGATTGAGGAATTTGCCTCCTACGAAACAACCGACTAGAGCTTTACTTAATTAAAAAGAGGAACAGATTTTTGATTGCACTGTCCAGGGGGATGTAGCAGTTTTGAACCCCGATTTTGAGTAACAGTGTTTTGATCTTTGTTGTCTTTGATCACTTCATCTTTTCAGCGCCTTTCCTGCTACTTCGACTGATTTCTTTATACTAGCGCAGATTAGCTAATTAGGGCACATTTTTGAGATCCTGATTTTGCTTTTAGAATATTTTGAATCGGAAAAAAATTATTATTTGACTTTGCTTTAACTGTATTCAGTTTATTAAATTCAATTTAGTTAGTACAGTTAAAAGTTGTGTTAATTGCGTTCAGTTTGGTTCAGTAAAATTTGTTTCTGTTCGGTTTAGTTTGTTAATAAATGAATTCATTTTTTTGTTAAATATTCTGCTCAACGAGAAGCAGCATCAAAGAACACCACAGTTAAACGTACTATCGACAGTTACCCAGAATAGTGATCGCTACAGGGGCGCCTTTCAAAAAGTTTAAAAACCTCTGGTCAAAGTCGTTTGTGTCCAATCAAAGTTTTTTAGGAAACTTTGGGTCGAATCTGAGATGTAACATAAATATTTTACTGCGCAAGCAACATTTTTAAAGTTAAAGCATCGACTTCAAAAGGCAATATTTATGCAGTTTTTTAAAATAGGGAGGATGCAAACGGTGCAGATGGCAGCAGGTCGAATAAAATAGAAGAACCTCATTCAAAGGCCCTTAAAAGCTAGTTAAGGTATAGTTACATCCAATCTTACTACTACACGTGATCAAACTCCGATATTTGATAGAAAAGGCACAATTGTTCTTATGGAAGCCTTGGTGATGACCCAAATTGGTTACTCTGGCTATCAACAAAACAATCATCGCTCGTTCAAGGCAAAAAGCAAGAGCAACTTTCGACAAAACCATTTATCAAAAATTTTATTCAAAGAAACCATTTAGAGTTCAATGGGATGAAAAGCTTTTGCAAGATGTCAAGTGAATTTGTGAATAATTTTCGAATTTTTGGCCCAGGATTAGGTGTCAGACCAACAACCAGCAGCGTAGCCACGAGGAAATTTGAAGAATAGCGGCAAAAATATAAAATGTATTGGATGACTGTTTTTGAAGTTCGATATTTTCTGAGTCCCAATTTTCACCTCATATTTGTTAAATGATCTTTTTGGAGACCCTTGTTTTCTGTCTACAATTTTATCAACTTTAATTTTTACCTCAAATTTGTTCAGTAATTTTTTTCGAGATCGATGTTTTGTAGCCTTGCTAACTGGAAAACCTTTGTTTCTTGATCGGATTTAACAGGGCAGGGGATCTGAGACCCCATAGTTACGCCTATCCAGAGGTGGGCTGTCCACAATTAAATGCGCATATCGTAAGTTGCGTGACTTCCGCAATTGCTGACATTGCGCTGCGCTCCTAAAAATTATTTTCTGTCTTTGCAGAAATTGCGTTGCGCACCAAGAAAAATGACTTACTTTTGGGCTCTATTGCGATGCGCGTTATACAGAAAATTTGTCATCTGCGCATATTCGCGTTTCTCTTTAAAGGGTTGAAGTTTTAAAACTAGCAATTCAAAAGTAGGTTTCTTATTTACTAGCCGGCTCCACTGGCGTCACCCGGCATGCTACCAGTCAACATCGGTTCTGCCGGCTTCAACCAAATTGTTTTTAAGAATATTAGCGATAAATTGGTACTAATGGGGTATCTCCCCTATCCCCCTAATTCCGATCGTAGCACGATTGCTTTCAAGTAAGAGAGGTCTTGAAAACTCCCTATCATTTCACAAACTCTGTCCGTTCGTTCAAATAAGTATAAGAAAAGAGACACAAAGTTGGAAATGGGCACCGCTATGGCTTTTTTTATAATACCACATATCAGTTACTTGATGGTGTGCATATTTTACGACTTAGTAAAACCCCTCTAGCCTAAATGATGCCCCTCGTCCGGATCTTCCTGTTGCTTATGCGGCACGCTTCCGTGGGAATTCCTAGTGTTACATGTTTGAACCGTTATTTACTTCTTTTTTGTAATTGTATGCCTAGTTGTACTAACTGAAATCTCTCGCTGGGCGCATGTTACTTGGTGCTGGCATAAACAAAGCCAGGGAAAAAACAATTCAACCCGAAGAGATGCAATTACTAATGCAGCGCTCATCAGTAATATCGACGTTAAGAATGTGAGTAATTGTGAGAACGATAATGAAAAGTCAATGTTTTTTGACATAGCTAATTCTCGTTCTAAAATGAAAAATACCACTTTTAAAGGAAATCAATTTTGCCTAAAAAAGCATTATAAGGAATTGCGTATAGCCGTTATATTTCTCCCCGAGTTTCTGGAGTTCGTGGCTAAATCTCGCTTGCCCTGTTGGGTACTTAGGAAGTGGACTTGATTACTTGATACACAGCCAACGATTTAAAAAGTTTCGTTGGGTTGTTTGATAAAATGCAAGGAAGCATAATTTAAATGTTGTAGAGTCGATTTACATAAATCTTTTTGAAAACTTTGATAGATAATCCAGCAAACCATGCTTTTGAAGAAGAATAGTCAAAATATATTAAGAGATTTAAGTTTTTATAGAAATTGCAATTCTGTGAGGCCCACATACCAAAATTTTGAGTGTTTTTGACCTGTGGCTACATTCAAAAATTTTTATAGATTGGAAGAACGGAATCAAAATCCAAGATTAAAAACGAGCGATTAGTTGTTTCACTTCGACCAACAAAACTATATACAAAGTTTTTCGAGACTTCATTTTGTGATAAATCTTTTTGAAAACTTAGACAAATAATGGCGAAAAAGCATGCTTTCAATGAAAAGTAGTCAAAATGTACCAAAAAACTAACTTTTTATAAAAATTGCTGGTTACTTAAGTATAGTAGGAAAATGTTTTAACTAAAAATGAAAAATCATGTATGGCAACCAATTTTTGATCAGTGACTACAAACTAATCCTTCGCCCCAGGGCCGTTGGGAGAACAGTCCGGGCCTGGTACCATCATTAATTCCAGCCCCCCTTTGACAAAGATCTGGTCAAGTCTGAAAGAAATCTGAAAATTTTTCCGGAAAAGGAACGTGGCTGAAACTGCTTGCACCGCAAGGCAAATCATTCATTAACACTGCGATCAGGAGGCGGTGGCCTTTTTTTTGGAGATCAAACTCAAATTCTTGCTGATTTCGATCTCTATGTCGATGGGAAATTTCTTGAGCAGGTCTAAATACCAAAACCAATACAAAACAGGTGACAACCAAAACCAATCCGCGTTGCGTTCGACAACAGCGCGGGCTTTAAAGGAGCCCGGTTACTCTGCACTCCCTTTCTCCCCCTCTTTACGGCCCTGCTTAGACCTAAGTGATTAAAGTCAAATATTGCTTGAAAGCAAATTTCCCAACCTTTCGATTGACACTAATTGTTAGTACCTTATTATAATCTATTTGTATTAAACTTGTCTGTTTTTACTCAGGTTACCACTTATTGGTAGATGTAAAAAGTTACACCGCAGGTGTTTAAGCTAAATATTTTTAGCATAAAAACAAATATTAACGGTACAAATGATATATTATCGGAATTGCCATGAAATATCCTTTAATTTGAATGAAAAAGTTTGAAAATCAAATGAGAAACAAAGTCCCAAATCAGTTTCAAATAAACTTATTTTGTAAATGTTGCAACTTTTGAAAAAAATTATCACATTGTGATCTCTGTTTGCGAAAGACAGTGTCAATCGTATTAGACATATTGTGACATCATGGAGCAAGTTTGAAGCAAGCAGAAAAAAGCGAAGAAGCGTGCTTAGAAGGCTTGAATTGCTTCAAAAAAGAATCCGTTATTGCACTGTCAGTTACGCTTACATTGTCGCAAAGTATTTTTTATCAAAAACACCTTGTTTGTACTTAGCAAACTGCAGACAGTGACACTGTTTCGACCTATCGGGTCTCTTCAGTGCAGTTGGTGACCAATAAGAAGCTAGAGGCTTTTAATAAAGCATAGCTTAGACCGTCACACTTGTGGGACCATATACTAGGTCCACTGTAGTGGATGGTCTGTCATCAAAAAATCGTTTAACCCTTTAAGCGGCGGTCACCTCATTTCAGCCAAGCAGCACCCTTACGGTACAAGCGCTTCTTCATAACTAAGTTTCATTATTAGTTTGTATTTGACTAAGACAATTCTTTTGAACCACAGCAAACTCAGTTTCAAGTGCGTGAGCAAGGTATTTCTCCGTCATTTCCTCTCACTATCGAGGCAAAAAAGTTTGAATATTTTCAAGCCTATTTGAATGAGGATGTTGTGAATTTAGTCGTAAATGAAACTAATGGTTCTTATAAATATTGCGTTGAGCAAAATACAGTTCATGAAGTGGCAAAAAAAGTTCCATACAAGGATACAAGTGTTGCAGAGCTATATGCTTTTTTGCTCTTGTCTTAGCTATGCCGCAGGTAAAGAAATTAGTACTCTCTGAATATTGGACAGCGGACAACGTAATCGGCACTCCTTTATTTAGAAAATATATGACTTTGAATAGATTTAGACAGCTGCTGAGATTTCTGCATTTTGCAGATAATAATGAACCAAACTATGAGTACAGACTTTGGAAAATTGGAAATGTGTTCACTAAAATTGTTGCAAAGTTTCATGAATATTACTACCCAAAACAAAAGTTAGTAATCATCAGTTTTTTGCATCTGGAGGGACATATATTGAAAAATAATGCGCCTCTTAAAAGGTTAATCGCGTTTCTACGATAAGTACTTTTTAGCATATTCAAAAACATTTTTTACAATTAATTGTTAATTATAACGTCATGTGATGTGCTCGAAAAGCGAAATTTGTTGAAGTTGATAAGTTAGGTCTTGTTTAAACCAGAAACCGACGCGATGGCGTAGTGGTTAGAGCGTCCGCTTCGCAGTCGGTAGACCTGGGGTTCATTCCCCCTTGTCGAGTCATACCAAAAGACTTTAAAAAATGGTATTCACAGCTTCCCTGCTTGGCGCTCGGCATTTAGGGGAGGTTGTGGAGAACAAGCCGGCAAGTTCGCTTGTTGTGTCCTTGGGCAAGGCACTTAACGGGACGCCCCACCTTTATGTGGAAGACAGGTGACCCATAAACCTCGAAAAAGGCAACTCCCAAGCGAGTGCGGACTTACCGTCCAAAGTATAGCGATACAATTCGCTTTCTCGTGAATGGAGGATAAATATGACAAATAAAACTGCGTTCCTCGGTTTAAAAATGCAAATTAAAAAAAATTGTCTTTAATTATGACTAGGGTTGGATTATCCGGATAACGGTTAGCCTGTTAACCGATTAACCGGGAGTTTTTTTGTTATCCGATATCTGGATGTAATTCTGTAGGTTAACCGGATAAAAGAGTATCGTTGCTAATGCGTTTACGGTATATTTTTAGGAAAATCCACGTTATAATAAATTTTTTCAAGTTTTAGCCATGAAAAAATCTTCATACACCACACAATGGAAATTAAGAGCGATTGAGTTAGCTAAAGCATATGGAAATCGGAAAGCTGCAACAGAACTTGTCGACGAGTCAATGATTACAAGATGGAGGAAGCAAGAAGATAAGCTGAGGCAAACCAAAAAGTCCCGTAAAAGCTTTTGTGGAAACATTCCACGATGGCCAGAACTTAAAGGTAATCTTAAGCACTTGGTTATTGAAATGCGATCAGTTGGTAGATGCATCTCAACGGTCTCTATACGGCTCAAAGAGAAGGCATTAGCTAAAGAAATGAGCAATGCGAACTTCACAGGAGCTCAATCTTGGAGCACCAGATTCATGAAACGAAATAATCTTTCCATTCGGCGCAAAGCTACTTTATCCCAACGGTTTCCTGCTGACTTTGAGGAAAAAGCCAGTACATTTCATGAATTTTGTTCAATGAAAATTGAAGAGAAAATAGTAGATCATAATTGCATCGTCAATACGGTCGAAGTACCTGTCCCCTTTGATATGCCAGCTAATCGGACCATTAAACAGGTTGGTGCTAATTCAGTTCCACTTATGACAACGGGAAAAGAAAAACATTATGTACTGTTGTTTTAGCGTGTTCTTTAACTGGATTAAAGTTGCCACCAATGGTAATTTTTAAAAGGAAAACATTGCCTAAAGGTAAATTTCCTAATGGAGTTGTGGTGAAGGCTAATGAAAAAGGAAGGATGAATGAGGATTTAATGTGGGCATCGATTAGTGAAGTTTTTATTAAGAGACCAGGTGGGTTTTTCCACACATCATCCTTAAAGTTTATATGCGATTCAATGCGTGCCCATCTTACCGAAACTGTAAAGTCATTAGTGAGACTAGCCAATACTATTTTAACTGTTATCATTGATGGTTTGACTAAGATTCTTTAACCTCTTGATATCTCAGTCAATAGATCATTTGAAGCCAAATTAAGAAAAGCCTGGAAAGAGTGGATGATCTCAGGAAATCATACTTTTACTAAAACTAATAGACAGCGAAGAGTTGATTCTGTGACAATAATTGAATGGATTCTTGAAGCTTGGAACACTATCCCAACATCTACAATAATTAATGGCTTCATAAAAGCAGGCATCATTAATAGTTCTGGGATGCAAGGTGAAGTACATGAAGAAAATCAAGTAATAGATTGAGATGAATTGTCTGATAATAATTCTAAATATGATAAAAATTATGATGAATTCTCAGAAAACTAATAAAATAATTTGGTGTTGTCAGTAAATTTTTTAAACCGATTTCATTACCATAAAATGGACTAAAGTCCTTACATTTAGTATTTTAAAAATAAGGTTTATAGTCCGGTGCGGCTTATACTCTGGTACGATTTGTAGTCCGACAAATAAGGTAATAAAATCCCAAATTTAAGAATAGATCAAAATTAAACAATAATAGCATGAGTTTATAACACTTGATAAAGAGGAAATGTTTTTGTTAGAAAAAGTCGGTGTTGAAAAGAGCTTAATAGGCGTCTATTGCTGTAGGTTATATAACTTAAAGGGGAAGGCATTGCCTCTTTTCATGCTATGGTCGATTTAATGCAAATAGCGCAGGCAAAAATCTTAATGTCACAAATATAAATACGAAAGCGGGCCCGCTAAATCGTCAAACAGGCCTACCACTAAACAGCTCACTTCTTTAATTGTCAAAACGACCCCCATTCGGGTGACGCCATCAATTTTGATTACGTTTCATCTCCCCTCCTCACCTTTTTCACTTTTAAAAATTACGAATGGTAGTTTGTGTCATCGTTCTTTCTTTTTAAATATTTCCAATCTTGATTGGTACACCAAACATGATCACCATTACATGTACAGGAGCTATGGCTAACATTTACTAACACATTTCGTTGTTGCACTCATAAAGTTTGTACGGTTGAGCTGGCGCAGCTGCATTAGTTGATATCTTTTAAATCGCCACGGATGATAGCATGCCCGGCCGGGGTGAAATAGTTTTATAGAGCAACCGGGATCAAACCTGAATATTTGGGAAAAGCAAGGACTCATTTATCTTCTATGAGCATACCTAAGCATGGAAAAACAAATATGAATCATAATGCGTAGCCAACAGAGACTTGAAAAAGTTTGACGGAAAACCAAAATTAACGTCATTGTGTTAAATCGCACCACATGGAAGATATTCATAGGCGTAGCCAGGGGGGGGCCAAAGGGACCATGGCCCTCCCCTGTCAAACTACAAAACAATATTAAAACATAAATTTTTTTGCGCCTCTGCAGGTACATTAGAGTTTATTGTGAACTTTTAGCAACGGGGTGGGTCGAGCGTGACTTTTTAAGTTTTTAAACTTACAAATGTTATCAAACAAGATGTGTACGTTTTACACACTAAATATCGACGAAGTTTTTCTTCTATGCCGCAGTCGAGTTATAAATTGATATTCCAAGTTATGGTAATTGCAAAAAATAAACATCCCGCTGAGTGCTTTCTTGTTTTATTGCGATGAGGACTACTACATTAGGGTTGCCCTACCGTCTGGAAAATTCCGGACATGTCCGGTGTTTAGCGTTAAATTTTGCGTCCGGAAAGAGTTTTAAAAAATGCTCAAATGTCCGGAATTTTATAATCTTGTAAATTATGTTTAACTTTAAACATTGTACATGTCTTCAAAAGACGAGAAATTCATTAGGAGTAGTCTACGCTGCCTCTTGGCTACAATAATTTTGCTCATAGATTGGTGTGCATCGTGTATCCTTCATTATTAGTGCATTTACACACTTTGCAGTTGGCCTATTGAATTCTGTATTGTGACGTAGCATCTTCATCATTTAGCAACCATGCGGATTGTCATTAATATTTACAAACTTTTGTACTTAATTAATAGGTTAGTTAGTTAGTCTACTTAGTGATTGGTTCAGTTAGTCTGGTGGTAAATTACTTTGTTAGTTTCAAGGCTGCCAGTTTAGATTATGCATTTTTAGTTGGGTAGTATTTATTGTTAATAACAAAGATACTATTTCAAATGGTTAAACGAAAGTGCACATTCACAAACGAGATGCCAGAAAAACGTCCATGTTTTAGAAAAGGTAGGAATGATTACGAGGCAGAATGCTTAATATGCAAATCAGGAACCTATATGTCTGTCGTGCACAAAGGTAATGGTGATTTAAACACACATCTGCAATCGGAAAAACATCGCAAAGCAGTAAGATGGGCTGCTGCATCAACGAAAATGACGAATTATTTTGTTACAGCTGGAAGCAAATGCAAAGATGAAATCACTGCCGCAGAAGGCACTCTTGCATTTCACGCTGTTAAGCATCATCATAGTTTTTTATCCATGGACTGTACATCGGTTTTGCTTAAAAAGATTTTCCCTGATTCTAATGTAGCGAAGAAGTTTAGTAGTGGCCGCACAAAGACAGAAAAAGTTGTTACTAGCGTACTTGAGCAATATTCTATTGATGCTGTTCTGAAAAGTTTTGAAGAAGACGATATCGCGTATTTTGGCGTTGCAACAGATGGCAGCAATCACAATAAACTGAAATTATTTCCTATAATTATTCAGTGTTTTGACTGGAGGAAAGGTGGTTTGCAATCAAAATTGATTGAGTTTACAAACAAAGCAAACGAGACTGCCGACGCAATTGCCACTTATATAAAAGACACCTTAGAAAAAAGGATGCTTTTGAAAAAATGTGTGGCATTTACAGGAGACAACTGCAATACTATGTTTGGAGGACTTCGGCGTAATGAGCAAGAAAATAATGCGTTTGCAAAGTTAAAGAAAATGTTAAACGCATCATTGATTGGGGTTGGCTGTTCAGCACACGTTTTGAACGATTGTATCCATCATGGGGCTGTGTTACGTGAACTGACAAACAACATCATAGAAAGGAGAAAATCCTAAATTATGGGCAAGCGAATAAGGCCAGTGTACAATTCATTCATATCTTACATAGAATTGAACGCCTAATTGACATTCGTGTGTTTATGTGGCCGTACTGTTATGAGTCATTTTGGTGAGTTCGCAGTTCTAATGAAAAACAACTTTACACTACGAAAGGGGGGTTGATATCACTTTTAGTTTATTTATTATGACCAAGATCGAATTGTGCCTGAAAAACAAGTCATGGATGCTGATTTCTTCTATGACTACTACCGGTTCGTACTCAGAAAACAAATTATTCATGCCACTTTCTCCATTTCGGAGAAATTACCCCAAGATCGTTATAAATAACGGCCCCGAGTTCTACTGCGGCAGATTAAAGAAAGCATTGGTTACAAAGCCATGCTGCAGTATCCATCAGCTTTAATAAAGCATTTAAGTACGGTACGTTTACTGAATGTTGGTCTGTACGAAGTTGTAGATATAGAAATAGTAATATGATTCTTTGTATTTGTAGAAGTAAGATAACCCGAATTTAACACCATAATCACTATCTCGCGTTTAACGCTTTCCTCTAATTGTTCTTATGGCCCATAAAATGTGTGTTATATTTTAAATCTTGGCTAAATAAATGAATTGCTTGATTATTGTTGGGCCATCGATTACCGGGAGACGAGAAAGTGAAGTTGAAATTCGTATCCGGACTTATTCAGATAGCATCACTTCGGTTCATCGAGTCGCTGGAAGGATCGAAGATTACAGGCTGAAAGAACAAACATTGATATTGAAAATAATACCAATAAAATATATCAATATTTTACTATTTACACAGTAAGAACCGAAAGAATACTGTGAATTTGTAAATTGTGAATACATGAGACTTCTCTCTCATAGCAAGACTCGCTGGCTTTCCTTGTTTCCTGGAATTTCACGATAGTTGGAAATGTTTTCACCCTTGAAGTCCTACTTTTTGTCACAAGAGCATCCACCAATAGTTATTAAACGTTCTTTGAGAATGAAATGAGCGAGTTATACCTTTGGCATATACACTCACTAATGTCCATGTTTCATGGACGTATTCAAGTGGTTGAGAGGGCAAACAATTCCGTTGCAGAAGTGCTAGAAAATTTGGAGCTGGTTCATAACATGCTTGTGGAAAGGAAGAATGAAAACTTTATGTCCTTGACAGTTAAAAGGCTTCTAGTTGAAAAAAGAGAAGAGGGATATAAAGATGAATGTAACAATTTTCTTTTCGAAGTTGCAAACCTTTATGAGAGATGCTTGGAATATCTGCGCAAATGGATGAAACCAATGGAAGAGTTTGCTTGTTTCAAATGGATGGCCTTGAACGAGATACAAAGTTGGAATGATGTAGAGCCTTGCCTGAAATATCTGATTGGTAAAGGGGTTGATGTGGACAATGCAAAGTGCTTTGACCAAATCTGTAACTTGAAGCAGTTTGTGGAAAGTTACCTACAGGACGAAGAATTTATTAAACTGCCAGCGCATAAGAAATGGTGGAAATACTTTGATCAGTCTAAAAACATCACATGCCACTCAGAAATTTTAAGGATTGTACAGTTTTTCTTTGCTGTTACATCCCACAATGCCAATGTAGAAAGAGTCTTTTCACTGATGCAAAGCCAGTGGACTAAAGAGAGAAGCAAGTTGAGCGTTGCGACTATGAATAACATATTGACTCTTCAATATAATTTCAAAGATATGTGCTGTGGTGAATTTTTTTCAGTTTTGAAATCAGACTAGGCCCTATTGAAGAGAATTAGATCTTCAGAAAAATATGCATGGTCAGAAGAGTAAATCTGTAGTGACTTGACTTACAAGCGTGTCTTTAATTTGTTTTAAGCATATATGTAATTGCTGTTCTTTCCTTTCTCGGTACAACCTAATTTTCATTATTATTTTTCACTCCGAAGTTGAGTGTTTTTCAGTAATGGTCCGTAGTTATATTTCCTGGGTAAGCAATTTCACTGGTATGTAATGTCACTGGTAGAAACTTCTTGTGTGTTGCATTGCCAATTTTATCGGTCAAATTTCGATGTGACAAAATGTGGTAGTGCATATATTTGGTCTCATGAAAAGTAGCAATGCACTGTCCGGAATTTTGCTTTTGCAAATATGGTAACCCTATACTACATAGACGTTGCTTCTTTTATCAGAACCTTCAACCTACCAGTGGGAGTGGTTTCCATGAAATTCCTTAAATAGTGCGTTATACGTCAAAATTGAAGTTGAACTATGAAAGCCGTTCTTGATAAAACTACATTAGATCAGTGAAATCGCATTCGCACTTTCTCAGTTTTGTACAGCAGTTTTTATAGTAGCGACGAGCGTAGTTCACAAAAGGCAAAATGCCGTTATAAGAAAATGACGTCACATTAAAAGTTGCAAAATTTGGCCCCCCTCTCAATTTTTTTCTGGCTACGCCCTTGAAGATATTATTGATATTTTGCTTTACAATAGCTTTCTAGAGATACTGGGATCAAACCAACATTTGATTAAAAGCAAGGACTCTTTAAACTACCCAGGGCACGTCAAGCAGGAAGATGAGAACATGCTACGTAATGCGTAGCCAGCGAGGACTTGAGAAAGGTTGAAGGGAAATCAAAAGAAAACAGCGCCAGTGTGTCAAATTGCACCTGACAAAAGACATTTTTGCTAATTTGCTTTAGAATAGCTTAATATCAGAAATGTAATACCTACTTCCAAACTCCGGGAAACGCAAGGCTCCCTTGGGTTCATGTCAGCAATAAACAGAGCACATAGACTTAAGGCATAGCCAGGATCTTGAAATAAGATAATTTATTAGGAAAAGGAGCACAAAAAGTTGTGAACATCTTATGTACAGAAAACACATAAACGTTTGGTAACTCTTTATACAAGAGCCTGATAGTTGAAGCCGGCTTGGCCGGTTGAACCGACACTCTCAATCCCGACGTTACTGACAGGGGCACATCAGGTGACGCCGTCATATATACTATAAAGCCAGGATGTTTTTCTTATGCTGATATGCTGCTCCTTAAGGTTTTTATGTCATTTATGTCTATACTCTAGAACAGTGTTTTCCAATCTTTTTCGTGCCGCGGCCCACTTAAAAAAAGTCTATAATGTAATATTTAAAATGGCACTAGCATAAGCCTAAGAAATATATAAAATAAAAAAAATTTTTTAGGCAAGAAGAACTTCATATTTCTTCGTTGATTATGACATAGTAATAAGCTTACAACATTGATAAAGATTTACTGAATATATCTGCGGCCCACTATAAAAATGCTTCGCGATCAACCGGTTGGGAAACACTGATCTAGAGCATTGTAATAATATTCCAAGTTTAAGAAAAAATCAACATAACAGCCATAACAATTTGTAAAACTGAATATAGAGAGAACAACAGCCGCTTTTGTCGCCATGCCGGAAAGAAGACCGATAGCGCAGCCAAGGAACTTAATATCACTAATACAATTAGGAAAGGGGCAGCACCACATCGCAAAATAGGCTTACCATTAAATAGTTGTTTTTTTTTATCGTGAAAGCAACCACCATTTCGCTCCTGCAAATAGTTTGATTATGCACAATCCGTGCTCCCTCACAAGTAAATTTATTAACAATAATTTGTGGCAAGATTCTTTGTAAGCATTGCCAGTCATGATTAAGAGAAAATGACGATCACAATTTCGTGTACAAGAATTGTGAAAGTGCATAAAATTCATTAACTTTTCGCTACTGCACAGACAAGAGCCCGATGGGTTAAGCCGGCGCAGCCGAATGAACCGAAATACTAAACCCGAACATTATTGATGGAGGGGTCCTGCCGGGCGACGCCGGCAAAGCCAGCTGATATTAGATAAATATTCATTAGAACGCCTATTATCCGAACGCTACTCTGACAAACGTCACAAAAGCGCGTCTCCAGTTTTGTCTTGAGAAATCGCTATCTGCGCTTGATAACAGACTGTGTAGTCTGTGTTTAGTGCAAAAGCTTTTGAGTTTCAAACTAATCGGGTGACACTGTCTTCCATGAAAAGAAAACAGATGGTAGAGACGATTGAGACAAAGCTTGAGATAATAGATCAACTAGTAGTAGGAGTAAGCGGTTCTTTTCTGGCAGTGCGCTACAATATTGGTATTGTTATTTGATTATCCAAAAAATCGATTATCAGAACCACCCTTGGTCGCAATTGGTTTGGATGATTGGCGTTCTTCTGTAAATGATGGTCATTCATAAAATGATTGCTCACTGAAGAACTGGTGAAATGAAAGAAGAACAAGTTCATATGGAATCGCTTCTGTTGTATCATCGTTAAGCTTGGGCTGAGATGACCTCGAGAAGCAGTAATAGTATTCCGAGTTCAACTATAGCAAATTGGGTGTCTCGATTTGGTCTCGCATTTGAAAACCAGTCGTGAAACCCGGCAATCTCAATATCTTTTGAGTATTTTTTAATAGTTAACAAGGCAACTTTTTCAATAAAGTCAATTTTTGGTAGTGTGCTTGGGCGGCGTGGTTTTTGTAAGAGTTCTGGGTACAAAGAGTAACTTTAAATTCTTAATTTGATCGGTCAACAAAAAGTAAACTTTTTACCGCTAAGCCAATTTCCTCTTTTTGCGGTAATAAAGTCAATTTGTTATAACTAACTCTGTTACTCAAAATGTTTCTTTCGTATTCGTGAGAAAAACTTATAACCGTGATAAGTGTAACAAAACTTACTTAACTTTTTGTTTTAACTTGCAATATTTGCCAATCTTTTGTACGGTAGTACAGATTGCTTTTTCTCGTCGTAATTAAACGATTTTTGTGTAGTAATCAAAGTCGGACGAAACTATGCGCCACTCGTTGCAATGGAATAGTTGCGACAATTAGGAGGCGCAGTGCTATACATTTGTAGGGCAAAAACGTTTGCAGTATAGTGAAGAGGCCACTACCAAGCTTATAATTTGAACAATCTTTTCATTATTTAAGATGAATCAAGAAAGGGCGCATAGTTTGTTTGGGCAGGTGCAGTATGCAAGCTCACTAACAAATGGTATTTTGCTATTCTACAATTGAATCAACTGTCAAAAGGGTAACGTGACATATTTAGTTAGATTTTGCTTTAGTTTGTGATTTAGGTTTTTAAATGATGCTAATAGTTAAAGCTACCAAATCATCTAAAATTCAATCCATACTTCAAGACTTCCCAAAGAATCCATGAAAAGTTGCAATAAAGAATTATATCGCAATTTGTGCGGCTGTACTGTTTCTTGCGACAAACGCTTTCTTGTTGAAAGTCATCCAAATTCGTCCAAAAACCAAAAGCATTAGGCAGCAGATCTGACCTACTAATCCCACACACTTTGCAAACTTTTTTGAGAAGCAGCACCACCGATTTCGTGTGAAAGGTAGCCAATGCATTTTTGTCGATAGATATTCCTTTCTACAAGCTAAACAGTAAGCATATCCAAAACCTATTTCACGACATTGGTCGCAGTTTGCCATTTGAAACTACTCGAAGAAAACAGTGCTGAAATTAAGCGCAGATGAGTTACAGTGGATGAGAAATGCTGTAGATGACAAACAAATTTTATAATTGCTGATGAGAGCACTCTATCTAGCATATAATAATTATATCTTCTAGTTGGATGCCTAGAAACACTTCACGTCAGTGATTTGTACGACTGCGAACTTCTGCCGTGTGCGCCAAATAGCAACAGCATTGCTCCAGCGGTTGGCGATGCTGTTAGATTTGGAATCAACAGAAACTTTTTCTGTCTTTTATTGTCTGATGCTGCAAAATATACGGTGGCTGCAGGCGTAATACTAAAATCTCAGTATCCTAAGCTGTTTCATGTGACATGTGTAGCATATTTGTTGTGCTATCAAAGACAAATCTCACTATGAAGATGTTGATCAGCTAATTGCACAAGTCAAATCAGCAACAGCTAAAAACAAAATCGGACAAGCCATATTCGTTACTATTGGTTGCCCGCCTCAGCCTGTTGTTATAAGGTGGGGAAACTGGCTAAATGCTGATGTATATTATCCAAAGCATTTACCTGAAGTGAAAGCGATTGTGGAAAGTTTTGAAGGTTCTGGTATTCTAGTAACTCAAGCAAAAGTTAACTTGCAAACAACTGGTTTAGCTGCTCAATTTCTCAAAATGAAAGACCCAAGTGAAAGTCTAGTTAAGCTTATAGAAACGATGGAAAGTGCTAAGTACACTATCAAAACAGCTGTGCAAGCAATCCAAGAACTTGACTTTGAAGGAGAAGAGAGTTGCACCATTAACCGTTACATTCAAAAAAGAATCCAAAACAATGATAGTTCGAAAATAACGAACATGGAAACACCAGACATTTCACCGCTGTTTACAGTTTACTACTATAGTACCAGGATACCAGCTCATAACTGATTCCGTAGAAAAAAATTTTTCCATGTTGCGAAAACTGTTAGCCAAGGACAGAAACTTTAAGGCCGAAAATGTCAAACAGTACATGACTTTACATTTCAGTTCTAGCACCCGGTAGTTGCAGAGTTTGCTGCGTAAATAGGACGTGCATATTCCAAGTTTTGTTGAAGATTTATGCCTTTTCCTTGATCAAATGTTTGCTTTGACATAACGACTAAAGAAATATTAGATTTATTCAGTCAAAATTTGTTAGATCAATAAAGTCAATATTTTTTTAATTTTTAAGTCAATTTTTAAGACAAACTAAACGCACTACTCCAACATAAGCACGATTCTTAAAAATAAGAAGAAATCATAAAAACAAGCACAAAATGGTGGGCATAACTCTGAAGATAATGAAATTTCGATTATTGCCGCATTGCAAAAAAGATAATTTTTTGCACTAGTGCTGTCATTTAGCTGTATTCATTAGCTGTGGATTTTACGACCAAATGAATACGGTCGATGATGAGGATACTGATAACGTTTTTGTTTACTATATTTTGTTTAGTATACAAAAATTCTTTTGCATACTAAACAATTGTGCATGTTGCGCTGCGCTTCTTGCGCTTAATAGCGCTGCGCATGTTGCGCTGCATTTTTATTTTGTTTATTTATTTTTTTTATTGTTCATGTTTATCCTCCATTCACGAGAAGGCGAATTGTATCGCGGTCTTTTGAACGGAATGTCCGCACTCGCTTGGGAATTGCCATTTTTGAAGTGTCTGAGCCATCTGTCTTTTACTCAAAGATGGGGACGTCCCGTTCAGTGCCTTGCCCAAAGACACAAGCAATCTTGCCGGCTTGTTCTCCACAACATCCCTTAATTGCCGAGCGCCCAGCAGGGAAGCTGTGGATACCATTTTTTAAAGTCATTTGGCATGACTCGACAAGGAGAAAAAGAAACCCCAGGTCTACCTACTGCAAAACGGACGCTCTAACAAGTACACCATCGCGTCGGACTTTGCAGCAATCACTCAGAAAATCTGCTAGCAGAAATTGGTCTGCTCTTCAATCAAATAAAATTTACTGTGTAAAAGTTGCGCTGAACTTGACGTTTCAAAAAAACCTTGTGCTTTATTTCGATATCCTTTTAAGAATTATGACTAAACGCCCTTGCTATGCCTTACAACATCTGAAATAAACAATGTAGCGAAGACTTGGTACAGGCTAACCATAAAACATAAATCTACACGTACGCGAAACGAAGTAACGGTCGTATATTGCACAATCGGCCACGTGATCGAGTGGAATGAAAATCGTCGTTTTATTGTTTCAATGACCACACAGCCACGCGTTCCAATCCAGCAATGACTCCATTATTGTCTTCGGGAAGACGCTTTACGATAATGTCCTCTGCCTAGCGGATAAATATGTGTGCACTAAAACCAAACGATCTTTTGTAGAAAGCCCCCACCACTAATGCAAAAATGTGAGATTTGAGAAAAACCCCCCCGCCACGTTTTAAGTACTGCAGGTTTTAGGGTTAGGACAAAATATTAGCTGACATCGCTAAATTCAGTGGTGAATTCCATCAAACAATAAAAATTCTAACTGGATAAGAGCGGTGGCGGGGGTGTTTTTTGGCACGGGCCTTTTTTAAAAGATCCAAACTAAGCAGTTTAAGTAGAATTGCAAACCTTGGAAATTCCAAAGACTGGAAAGTTGTCAATATTCAGCGTCACTGTCGCTATCCAATGACTTCGGAAAATGAAAAAACAGAAACCCAATTTTATGTGGTTTTGGCCGTTGAGTGGCGTGCTTGCATCAAGTACATTCATGACAGAGTAAATTATTTAACAGCCACTGTTCCTCTTTGGGTTTGAGTGTTGATTATCACAACCGCTCGATAAAAAACACAACTAAAATATAAAAGATTTTAGGGTGGTTTCCTTCATCAAACAGAACACAATACCCTTTTGAGGCACAATTTTACCTGGAGCAGGGTGTGCGCAGAAATTTGTTTGTGTAGGAACGCAAAAATAACTGCAAATTTCACAGGACAGTCGCGTTAAAGACCTTTTTTTGGGAGATCAATGTTTTCACTGCTATATCAGGTTGTTTGTTATCTTTACCAGCAGTATGGCTGAAAATTACATTTATGTTTTTTCTGAGGCGCGTCTATAGGAGCACCTCATTTCGGTACGCCACTGGCCTAGAGGTACTATGACTGTTACGTCGTTATTACGTAATAATACCTTTCTCAAACTTATTGTAATACGATTATTACTTATTAGTTACAAGCAATTGTGGATGTTATTTCAAATGTTATGAATTCAAAATTTTACGCATCAAAAAGAGAAGAGAAAACTTTAGCAACTACTATCCATTAAAATATAAATGTGTTGCATTTACTTTTGGCTGCATGCGGGCTTATATCTCACATCAATTCCATATAGGAATGAGTTGTATTAAATGCCGCTAACGTAGCATAGGCCTACTCGTATTCTTCCAACCAATTTCTAATATTGTATTAATAGAGACCGATTTTGCGACTCGGGAAAGTTTGTGTAGAGAACCAACGTAAGTGAAAGTGTGGATGACAATCGCGATCTAATTTACTCTAGCGTTCGGTAAGTATTCATTTAATTGATTGTCTTTATACAGTAAAAGCGAAACGTTTCAACAAAAATGCTTACCAGCACTTTGACATAATTCTCTGTGTTAACAACGGCGTATTTTAATCACTCTTACTTGAGAACGCAGCAAAAATCGTGCGGGGGCACATAGGTTCCAACATGGCTCAATAAAAAACAAGATTTGCCACTGACAAAGGGCTTGGTTAAAACTTAAAATTTGTTATTACCTTGCTATTGCATTTTCGCGACTTCTCCATGTTTTAAAACAACGAGAAAATCACTTCGACCCCACTCAATCTACTGTTGTAATCGTATTTTTAATCTTCAGTCTAATTTTACGGCCGTTATTCTAGAATTGCGTATCGGCGTGTCGTCAAGTTGATGCGCTTTTTCGACTTGCAATTGTTGATTTTTGAGCTCCATTTCTATACCTAGCGTTTTTGTTGTGGCTTTTTTGGGAAAGATCCTTGACAAGAGGTGCCTGGGTGTGGTGGTTTTTGGCGAGCTCCGAATTGCTGCTGCTATGGGCAATATACAATCAAACAAAGAAGGTGTCAGTACTTCGATAGTGGGCTATACGATTGTTTTATGTTAAACGTCTCTGTTTCACTAATAGGAGAAAAGAGTAGCTGCAAACAAACTGTAGTTCAGTAGCGAATCTAGGCGGAAGCAATTGGGTACATTCCCTCCCAAAATTTATATACAAAATTTATATTTTTCGCAAAACAGTTCAGCCACTCCAAAGGCTTAACCAAGCAATTTAACTAACAGCCACGATCAATGGAAAACGGGGGTAGGGTATGGGAGCAGGATAAAAATTTCGTCCCGGTGAATATTTTTCAGGGTATGGCGGTTTGGCCAAGTAGAACCTCAGGCGATATTTGGGTCCGATGTGGGGAGTTTGATGCGATTCAAAGCCTGGTTGATCGCGTGACGTTTATTTCGTGTAGCTGCTGCTGCGTGAAGATGGCAAGCTCTTCTTGCAGACTCCCAAATTGCTGTTCATAGCTTCGTTGCTTTACGTTTCAGTGGCTAGAGCTACCAATACAACACTATAGTCACTATCATAATCGCTGTGGTATTTCTTTCCTAGCACTCCTAGGGTATTTTTATTGTGGTAGCATGCCATGTGTGGATGGAAAGGGCTCACGAGATGATTTCGTGAGCTTTACGGTTGTGAAAGATATGCGTATACAAGGAGATGGAATTGTGCAAATTCTTCTGGATCAATGAAAAAGTAATAGTATAGACAATTTTTGCTTGATTCGCCAAGGGATTTGACAAAGCAAGCACAGGGAGTGGCAAGTTCAACGGTTGTAGGGCCATAATTAGAAGCGAATGACAATGGCTTTGTATGTGCATTGTACTACACATTCATTAAACCTTGTTATACCCAATCCAAGGTTACACCAATTTTAAATCCCTAGGATAATATTAATGAAATTGTAAATTTTTTTCACCTTTTGTTGTGGATTCGCTGCGGCAAATCAGCACCTGATCAAACGCTAGGAATGCCAGAAGCTTGCTAAAAAAAGTGGATTTTTGTTGTGGCTATATGTGCAGTCATCTGTTTTAGAAGTAACTAAGGTTTAGTCCTTGCAATTGCAAGCTGTTAGCAATGATATACTGCAATATCATGAGCAGATCAGTATCACTTGTGACAGTTCGAAGACCATGCGATAGGATGAGAATGAATTTACACATATATATATACAATGACGATGCCTAGCAAGCCAAAAATCTTGATCTTGTTTTGGGGCCCACTTCATGAAAGATTTGTTTCAGAACAATCATTAATTCCATGAAGGGAGTTGCTACAAAACGACAGAGTGTTGAGTATGTTGTACATTTTTAGTTTTCGTAATTCATAATTTTTTCCAAAAAAGTCTTTAATTTATGGCAGAACGTTTCGCGGTCCACCTGAAGGACTTTCGCGGCCCATCAGTGGGTAGCGCTGCTATGGATGGACTTAAGTAGATTGCCATTGCCTACTGCTGTGCATTTTTGCCGTTTCAATTTCTGTTACTGCGTTCCGACAATTCGTTGAAGGGTCGAATGTGATACCTTTCTATTAACTATTTCTATTACTAGCAAATACCTTTCTGTTAACTCAGCTTTACCGTAAAAATTTTAATTGCTTCCTATTTAGTAAATCATATTTCTTCTCTGTGGTTCTATTTCTGTCTAACTGTGGTTCTGTTTTCTGTTTAACTGTGGTTCTGTTCTGTTTAACTGTGGTTCTTTTTAACTGTGGTTCTATTTCTGTTTTTGTTTACTTGTAAGAACTCTGAGCTAAGTATATATGCTTTGCTTACGCCTTTGCTGTGATTTTTGCTATTGTTTCTTTGACTGTGCTTGCTTGACGAAAGCCCTGTTTACACTTTGGCTGAGTGGGGGGGCGGGCAGACTCGCTTTTTGTTTTTCTTAGTATGACGTAATTAAAGCAACATAATTGCGTCATAGTGAGAGGTACAGGGGTAAGCCTAGCTTCGCTTTGCTCGTCCGGGGTGCAAACAAGCCATAAGAGGTCTGCTATACTGTTTTGTGAACAAAAAAAGACAAATCTCGGACAAAAAAAGGCTTATTTCAAACATAAATTATATTTAAGGATACGACACTGTAGTAGCATGGTAGTATAAGCCTTCAAATATCCTCCCCAAACCCAATAAGAAAACAATACACTGGCTTACCTTGTCTGCAAAGGCTGAAAAACATTTATTCGGCAAATAGATTAGTTAAAATATTTAAAGTCCTGTGTTCCTCCACCAAAGTAAGCGCAAGAGCCCCTGCGCACAGGTCATATCACTTTAGAGGTGTAAAATTGAAAAGCTGCATTAAGAAAATACACCACAATTTGTACATAAGTAAACAGGCTAATGTCAGAATAAAGCATGCCGATACCGAAGGTGCAAGTCATAAAAAATTCGGCACCGATGCCAGAGTTCAGTAGGACATTTATGCAGACACTGCGAAACGAAAGCAATGACACTGAAAAACATGAAAAAGTTATAAAAACACAGTATCATTTAAATAGTCTGGAGCGAACCTTTTTGTTCGCAAATGCTGTTATGACATTGTCATAATCAAGAGATCGGGCGCAGTCATTTTCGATTGACAACATGGCTAATGAAGATAGTCTACTGTCTGTCATAGACGTTCTATTAAAAGTTTTGATCAGTTTCAATTTGCTGAAGCTTCTTTCAGCGCTGGCAACAGTCACGGGGCAAGTTAGTAAGATTCGAAGTGCGATGTACACATTCGGATACAATTCAAATAAATGAGTCTTTAGAAGATAGTTGAGAAAGTCTTGAGCCGTATTGAGATTGCGTTTTTTTTGTAAAATTAAAACAAACCGCTGTAGCTCAGCGCTCATTTCATCAGAATCAATGTCACCGAACTTTTTTTGGAACTCTTTACAGCAAGTAAGAAGAGCATTTTCTTGTTGCACAAGCAAAAGTTTGTCTCGTGTGTACAAAAACGAAAAGGCGGAAGAAACCTCACGTAACAAATTAAAGCGCTCCTTTATTGACATAATAGCCTGGTCTACTAATGGATAGAAAAAGTTGCTTTTAAATTTCAGTTCAGGAGTAGCTCGTTGTTCCTCTTCACCTTGGTAATCAAACAATCTTCTTTTCTTTCCACTTCTTGACGGAGGAAAAGAAGGATCAATATCCAATTCCTGTGCTATTTCAACAGCAGATGTTGCGGCACTGTCATAACCCGTTGTGCGATAGTTTTGCAAAAACTTTTCAGTTGCCTGGATTTCCATTTCGATTGTATGAAGGGAGACTCCATACGATTGAAGAATCTTGCTTGCTTTATTGACTTGGAATAGGATATCATACCAAATAAACACCGACAAAAGAAAACTCCATTTTGATAAATGAGCTATCAACGATTTTGTTTCTGAGGCAGCTCTTCCATCTTTTCTTTCTATGGAAATGGCTTCCAAGTCTTTCAGTGCCAGCAACACCTCTTTTAAATTGTATCGAAGAAGTTTGATGCATTTAATTCTGCTTTCCCAACGAGTATCAGATTGTGACTTTATGGACAGCTCCACATGTTTCTTCAAAATTTCCCTACGCTGAGCAGAGGAAGAAAACAGCACATGCAACCTTGTAAGTACTCCAAAAAATGTCAATGCTTCCGTCGATGAATTAGCACTGTCAACAACAACTAAGTTAAGGGTATGGTTTGCACAGGGCACATAAACAGCTTTGGGATTGATGTCTAGCATTCTTGCTTGGACCCCAGAATGTTTTCCTTTCATGTTAGCACCATTATCATATGACTGACCTCGACAATCAGACAATTCGAGTTGCAGTTCGGTCGCTTTTTCTAAGAAAGCGTCCAACAAGCCTTTCCCAGTACTGTCACTTCTTCTCAAGTAGCCAAAAAATGTTTCTTTAACAACAGCAGCTTCTTCATTACATAGTACATAACGGAGAATGACAGACATTTGTTCATGATGTGACATATCTGGAGTGCAGTCGAAAATTATAGAAAAATATTTTGCCAATTTCAATTGCTGTAAATTTTCTTTTTCAACTTCTGTCGCTAGCAATTCAATTAGTTCATTTTGTATGGTAGGACTCCAATAGTGATCTTTAGTGTTTTTATTCTTGATTCTGTCTTGAAGCTCTTTTAGGATCGGATCTCTTCTTGCCAAAAGCTCAAATATACCCAGAAAATTTCCATTGTGAGGAGATCCTAAGACTTCTTCAGATCCTCTAAAAGCAAGATTCCTTTCCGATAGAAACAAGGCAATGTCGATAAGTCTCTCTAAAACATTTCTCCAAAAACGTCTTTCATTGAAAAAAATATTCATCTCGCGTTTGTCGATAGTGGATGAATTTCTTATCCTTTCAGCTAGCAACATCCATTGACTGCAGCATTCTTGGTGGGAAATGCCGTTTTCATGGTCTTTCAGTTTTTTCGAAAAACCCTCCCATGTATTTATACCACTACAAAAGGGGCTTAGTGTTTTTCCAAATAGCTTACAACAAAAGCAAAAAACTTGATCTGATTCCCCAGAATAAACTAGCCACGACCGTGAAACACTTTCACCATTAGGTAACACACGTTTATAATGGTTGGAGGAAAAACGTCGCCTTGGAGTTGTGTTATTATATGGAAAATTCATTATTAGTTGATGTGGTCCACGCTTTACTATATCACATCGTTGAGCATCAGAAATACTTTCAGGCCATTTACATGGGTCATCAGGGATAGGGGTAAATTGAGATTCAGTTATTTTTGATATTGAAGGTTGCGTATTGGCAGGTAAATCACAACTTACATTTTCTGGAAATTCACAATCACTTTGATGCTGATCGTCATAGTCTTCTTTTTCTTGTACACTATAGTTTTCTTCATCCCTCTCGGTACTAGTGCCAGGTCTACTCTGCTCAGTAATCTTGAAAAAATCTGTCATCTTGGGCAATTTCGCTACAGCATCTCGAGCAGTGGCTGCTTCTTTTCTCTTTTGAGCACCACTTTTTGAACGTTTCATTCTATACAATGTCAATAAAATACTTTATCTGCACTCTGCAGTGTATATATATTGTCCCGGTATTTATAGCCAAACAGAATTCCAGACCATTCTATGATTGTTGCGTAACAACGGCATTGTTACGTCAATCGAATATTCAAGATTCTACCAGAAAATCAATCGAAATATTCTAGATTCTGCGAGATAAAATGACGTAGCATTCACTTATGATGTTACAAGCCAATTTCTTCCTACAGTTTAAATCGGTTGTAAACAAGTCTGCTGAACTGAAAATAGTCACGTAGCCAAAAAGCAATTTCAGACTAACTTGGGCCCCCAAAGTTGGCCTGGGCCCCCCCCCAATTGGGGGGTTTGGGGGGCGGCTGCTACGACTCTGCCTATGCCAAACATTATGATCTGGCTCATTTTTACTGGTTATACGGGAGGCCGGCCGGGACCATTAGCCTATAGTTTGAAGTTTCGGTTAGCCTCCTCCCCTTACCCAAGTTGTGGTTGCCTGCATAATTTGGAAGGTTAACCTGAGTGAATCGGAAAATAAGTAGGTTAACTAAATCTTACCGCTATGTGTAGGTCGTAAATAAATTGGGGGAGGCTTGATTTGTAGTCCATTTTATCGACTTCTGGAAAGCTACTTTAGCGCCATTTTCGAGTAGAAAACTTTTATGGGTGAGGGAGAGCAAGGTATAATGAAGGAGGACGGGGACTCAAGCCCCCATACCAGCATTACGTTTCTCACACCAGTGTCAAACGGTCGGGCTTGTTATCATTAGTTCCAAAGCGGCTGAGACTGACTTTAAAAGCTTTTTCAACTGAAGTAGTGTTTTACAGAAGTGACTAAGTCTCGGGCTAATATTTCTTTCCCAAAAGATTTTGAAAAAAGCTACTCGTCTCACTAACTGGTTTAGGGTCATTCGCAAAGTTGGGGTTTGATTATATTTTTTCACCAAAAAACCTAGTTTTTCTAGGCTTATAGGCCTACAGAACTTGCCCACTTTGGAGTTACCAGTTCGTTCTACAACACGAATAACATGTTTTTATCACAAGCAGTACAATTAAGCTCGGGAAATTGCCGTAAAGTGGGCTATCTTTCTCCAGCATTGATGAAACCAATGAGTGCTGATTCGCATCCCACCAGATTACCAGGAAAAACTTCAAAACTTTAAAATTTTTTTTAAGACAAGCTTAAAATGCTCAAACAAAGTACCCCAGTCAAAAGTTTCTCAATCAGCAATTGCTTCTGTAGTCACTTTAATATTGAGACAAAATGAAGCATTTTAACATTAAGCATTTAATGAAGAGATTCGAGAGCAATTTCACAAATGAAAACAGGAGCAAATTGCATGAATAATTTAAAGATTTACGGTATAAAAAATTGAAAACAAAATCTGTAGCGTCATACGGCAAACGCCAATTTGAAAACTTCCGCCTTTCACAGGCAATTGTGATTTCAAAACCAAGAAACTGCAGTTACGCCACAATGCTGCTTTAGATGGCGTCTTCCTTGTTTCGAAAACCAATACATCTCTTTGTTTCAGATGTTAAGGTTTTGTTTGCTGATGGATTTAAAGTTGTAAACCTTCTACAAAAACCCATGGTGATAAGCACTGGGCGGTCAGCAACGTGTCATAGTCCAGTTAATAGCTTTGCTGTCTATTTTTCCAATAGTCTTCAACAAAACATACAAACCATTGATCAGATAGGGGCTTAACCAGTGAAAGATTTGAGGGAGGATTTTTTATGCTGGAATACATTGGTTGTGACGTTTTTTTTTAACTTTAGACATATCTGCCTGGGCAAAGCTTAAATGATGACCATTTTTGGAGAGCTTTTAAGTATTTAAAAAACAGGGGTTTGACAAACCTTTTGGGAAGCCGTTGTCCCCTTTGCCCACCAAACCTATCCCTGGCTACGCTCTAGGTTTTATATGAGGTTATTATCTTGTTTTTTTATTAAAATCTTTCAGGTAAATCTGCCTGTTCAAGCTACCACCAGCCTGACACTATCATCAAAAATATTGCACCCTCTTACCTAATAGGATTATGCTGCTGTCTATGTATGATATAGGACCATTGCGGATTTAGATTTCAAACAAGTAGTATGGAATACGCAATTTATCAAATGTTTGGGGACAAAACTAGGAACAGTCTACTAAGTTGACTGAAAATGTCTTTAGCATAACATCAAAACGGTTTGATAAAATTTGTGCCATTATTTTGACTTCATTCTTTTTACCAAGAATTTGGGATAACTTTACCGTTGGACTATTATCTAAGCTCGGTTTGAATAATATCTTTGAAATCCTGCATAGAAAACTCAGTTCAAATTAGTGACGTCACAATCACGTAATTTCACTTGAATTGGTGATGAAATAAACAAAACAAAAGTGATTTATTGGTTCACACAACAACGCTGTAATTCAGGAGGCCTATGCACAATTAATATATGTTGCGTCTATTGCGGAAGTGTGATGTAAATCCGCCTAAGGCTGTACCAGTTACAACGCTATAGTTGGATTGGTTTAGAAATCAAAGCTAAATGTGGACTGAGTAAAACGAAGGCGGAAGCAACATTTTGAAACAACACTACGCTATTGCCATGCTGATACTAAATATAGCCTGCGCTGTAGAATGGCTGATCACTCTGAGCCGAAATTTAGTTCTGATTCACATAGTCATTTCAGCGAAACATTCCAAAAGGAAGAGCAAGACCATATCGAGGAAAGTCTAGGGCATGCCCTCTCTCTGTCTCCTCTTTCAAAAATATTGGCAAAATATTTTTGACCTTGGCCTCAACTTGAGCCTTTTTTGAGTTCTCTCTCGCTATTCTTTAGCAAAGGTTTTATATTGTTTTCAAAGGTCTATAGCCTAGGCCTACATACGATATTTTGTGCAGCCTTTTTGCCATTTGGCAGACTCAAATAACAGAACGTCTAATTACTTGAAGTTAGCAATGCGTGAAAGTTTTTTTATATTGGCAAAGTAATATTTTGTTTGCTGGCTTCAAATAGGCGGAGAAGTCAGAAACTGGTAAATTTGTGAAGATTTTGGCGCCAAATTTCTAGAGGTTATAGGGTGATGAATCACACAATAAGTTACATTTAGCGAAGTCGAAAATTACGCCTGTCATGCGCGGAAAACTTCCGCTAACTAATTTTCTATCGTGGCGACACTGCAGTGCATGTAGTGACACGACATGACTCGACTGTGAGTTATTTTGATTAAACAAACCGACAGTTTCAGTGAACTGAGAGCACACTTCCTTCTAAACAACAGATAACAAAGCGGTTTCCAAATGTACAGCATTTTACCTATCAATGCTGCTCAGCACAGAGCAAAGTGTTGAAAATAACTTTTGCTACTGATCGAACACAAGAGCAACGGAGAGTTGGGAAGGTTGCGAAACGAACTTACAGCCTCTTGGTGAGCAGCCAAGCACACATGACGTTGCGGTACGCGCAAGTCACAAATGAAAACCGGACTTTAACATGAAAGCAAACCACTGCTTCGCTCAACAGGCATCGTAACCCGCGGTCAACTCGCACAATCTTTCGGTTACAAGTCTAATGCTCAGGCAATCGTACCTAGCTGTCCCAATAAACTTAAAGGAAGAAGACAGCGTATTCAGTGGCATGTTTAAACGGGAGGAGAGGAAAGATAAAATGCCCCCTTTTCAAACAATATGACAAAATCTAAAAAGTCAATTTTAAAATTTGATCCGTAAAAAAAATGCTTTCAAGATAACTGTAAGCAAAAACAACGATTTCAACCATGGATTTTCAAAGAACTCACAAAAACAGCCTAAATAACCAAAACAATCAATTTCTTAAGTTGATCTCGAAAAAGTTTTTATGTGCAGAAAAGGCAAAAACACCAATTTCAACACCCGATCCGCATAAAAACTTTTGGTTGTTGGTCCCAAATTTGCACATATTTCCCACGTGACATTAGTATTGAGCTGAGTCACTCACTGGCTTGCATCCCCCAAAGAAAATTTCAAAAACGCCACTGAGCATACCGGTATTGCGCTTAAAACCATTCAGGGAGACGGTCTTGGGCTGCATTTTGTGGCATTAAAATGACAAATTCTCTCATACGAGTCTTATTTGTCAGAAAGCTACTATATCATTCAGAAACAGGATTTTACACATTTCAAGGGCTTTTGAAATCATCCTTTTCCTGCCTTTAAATTATTTTCATAACATTGTTAAAAATAGCATTGTCTTCCTACAGAATAAATAAATAATTGAAATCGGATCTTTTGTAGAAAGCTCCCACCACTAATGCAAAAATGTGAGATTTGAGAAAACACCCCCGCCACGTTTTAACAACTGCAGATTTTAGGGTTAGGGTTAGGACAAAATATTAGCTGACATCGCTAAATTCAGTGCTGAATTCCATCAAAGAATAAAAATTCTAACTGGATAAGAGCGGTGGCGGGGATGTTTTTTTAGGCGGGGGCTGTCTACCAAAGATCCTTAAAATCTTCCGGCGAAACGTTCCCCAAGACTAACTTAGATGGGCTTGCTTTCCAGTGATTTTGGCTACACTGTGCAATGTTCGAAGTCGACTATTTTTGAAGCCTCCTAAATATTCAATACCACGTCCGTTCAGCAAGCAAAATTCAGAAACAAATTAGTGCGCTCGCTTTGGACTCAAACAGTTCACACTGTTAGAACCTACCAATCTCATAAGAGCAGTTGGTGACCTATATTGACAACAAGCTTTAACTTAAAGCTCAGTCTAGAACTCGACACTTTTGGAATCTAGGCGAATTTACGTCCTTAACTAAGCCACAGTAGTTTACGACCCGCATGCGCAAAGTTTTAAGCCGTATGGTTTATTTTAAAGCTTGTTCTGGCTCATTGTCTATCACTAGCTGCTCAGATGAGACTTTATAGATCAAATCAGTGTGCACGCCGGCGGTTACTTTCTTAATTAAAGCGTCTTTCAGCAAGGATCAGGTCATGTAATTGTATTCTACATTGTGACGAATGCATCATTTAATGCGTGTTTTTGCTTAAATCATTTGTAAGTTAGTGGCCAAGGCCGAGAATTATTTCATTGCAAATATAGTCGTTCTATAAATAAGAGAAAAAGTCGACAGCAAACATCATAACTTTGGATTCATTAGATTTAGTTTCAAAGCTACTCATAACATAGATATGATTTTACCAAGTTGTGTGTGGAGTGGACTGACTTTTTGGAAGCAGATATTTGGCCAATCATTGTGGTATGACGCAACTTGGACACGAATAGCTAAACCTGTGGCTCATATGGCAAAGCAGTTTTGCTGATAGGCATTGGACGATCTTGCCAAATCGAAGGGAGGGTTAATTTCGTTGTCGCGACATAAACAATTCAAAGTTTTTTGCACACTCCTTCTCTTCATTATTATCACTAAAATGTCCAAACCTTTATTTGTCAAATCTTTACACGTTTGTCTAACGCACCGTACCCGATATAAGACCGCGCAGTCATTGCCTTATACGGTATAACTTCATTTCAGCCAATCAGATGTGAGTTTGCTGAAGGCAAATAATGATTATAAGCGGTTCATACCACTATCCAACGCCCAATACAAAGCTTCATGTGATGGATAACAACGCAAATGTCCTGTTAAGTGAGAATGTACAAACCTTTCACGCATGGCTTGAAAATGCGCTTAGCTTTTAAAACTAGTAGTCCTCAGTCAATATTGCTTTAACATGTAAAGCATTTAACTTTGTACCTCATACTTGATTTGACGTTTAATACAAAGTGTAACTTGCACTGAAAAAGTTGCTATTAAGTGACTTAAAGTGACCCTCTGCATGCAAAGTGATATGACAAGTCTCCTTTGTTTAAAACTTAACTTGTTTAATGATGACGTTGCTTTACACTTAAGTATGGGGAGTAGATACTTAAAAATCGCATTAGAAATGCCACATAAAGACCTGGGCAAAGGATCAAGCGATAAATTATTACGGTTATGTGCAACTTACAGCAGTTATGTTGGTGTATAAAGCACAAATAGAAGGAAATCCCCAAAAATTACGAAGAGAACAAGAGATTTAATTTTTTCTAGTACTAATATAGTCACTCTATATGAGAACTGATATGAGACCATAATGTAGAGAGGTGTTTTGCCCCCTTCCCCCAATAGTTAAAACTGTATTTAGAATGGAAGTAATCATTAAGCGTTAGTCTGGAACTCAACAAATTGCGATTTAATTGTAGGGGACAGCTATATACGCGTGGGGATCTCACTTTCGATCTACGCCATTGCTCAATAGCATTGACACTTGAGTACGTTATCTTTTTATTTATACTAGAGAGGATAGTCCGATGAATGGCGTCTACTCTGCAGGCCTCAGATTTACCATAGCTACTCCTATTTTGCTACAAAGTTTCTTCACGATTCTCAGCTTATAACAACGTTATATGCAAAACACAATACTGTACAATCTCTGAAGGTAGACGAGACCTTCTCATGTAAATGTACTAATTTTAACAGCAGTTGAAAAATCATTATTGGTTGATGAGAAAATAATTGCGTATAAAAATGCTACATGCAATAACCGCAAATACCGAAGTTTGCCAAACATGTGCGTTTTTTGGCCGAGCATGCGATATGCCAGTGACGTCATTGTCTGCCAATGGCTTTACGTCTAACGGGCGAGGCAAAATGATTTCACAAATACAAGATTACGTTTGTCAACCTTTTATGGATTTTCTGTACATTGGCAATTAGCTATATATACAATCGTCATTTCGATCATTACATTAAAACTTATACAGCAAAACGGAATGGTAGGGAGTATGTATATACGCTCGGTTTCGTACTATTCTTGTTCAAGCACTGAGAGCAAACTATTCTTTGATCAATAAATAAAGAACCAGTAAAATATTTTTGAGTAACGCTGGATTTAAAAATGTGTGATTGGGGTGTAGGCTGCAACTAAACGTCTAAATGCTTTTTGTTAGCAATGTGATGATTCTTTTACTTTGGTTTAATCAAGTTAACGGTATGGGTTGAAAAGTGTTCTACTTCAGGAACCAATCATCAAAGTACAATATGTAGTTGAGGTTTAACAAGTTGGTCCATGGTAAAGCTTGTAGAAGAGCGTTTTTAAAGATGTTACCACTGTGCTCGAGCTTAATGTCGCTGTCAGACAGCCTGTGTTTAGCAGTACAAGGAAGGAAATGTACGGTATGCAAGTTATGCCTAGTGATTCATTTCAAACGCAACAGCTCAACCTGTAAAGTGCGCATCGCTTTTTGTGGCAAGTATGTCTGCTTATAAGTTTGATGGATTTTGTTGTTCGGGTACTGTACAACTTTACTGTAGCAAAACGCATTTGTGTTGAGTAACAGTCAGCAGTGGATTAACGATTTTAGAAACCTGAAGCAAGAATTAATGAGGGGTCTCCCAACTTCCCCGGTTCGCGATGATTTTTTTGATGACCGTCATTTCTTAGGGGTAAAATAGCTTGCCTCTATCCTAAATTAGAGTGCATCCCTAACTTCCCAAGTTCCCGGTGAAGAATTTTTTCTGGAGATTATCATTATTTGAACGGGCTAAAATACCTTATCGGATATGTCTAGAAAAGGGGGCCCGAGGCAGCATCCTCACCCTAAATCAATCATTGGTAACAGTACCACAAGGGCTATTAGCTTGTTTGCATAGACCTGGCATTACAGTACGTACATAGTTGGTTCCACACCATGTAATTACAAGGCCGTCTATCTTGCAAAAACTCTAGATAATAAATGATTGGTTATGCTTTGAAACATCTTTATGAACGATGATAAGAACATCACTATGGCCTACTGTAGTTAATCAAAACACAAGCAATTGCAATTTGTACATCAACTTAAGATGCCTTAAAAATCAGAGCACGTATTTAATCCACGCCGCTCAAAGCTAAAAGTTTCATCTCTTCTAAGCACTAGTTAAAACAGCCAAAGTCCAATTTTGAGTAAACAAAAGTCATTGTTGGATATCAAAAGCAAAGAACGCATGTCGTTGAAAACCGTTGAGTCATATTACTGTAGCGTTTGTTGTTTTGAGATATCACTCAAAATATAATTTGCCGCAAACATCCACTAACTGTTTCGGTTGCGTTTTAAAATCAATACTATGTCCATCATTTGTTTCTGGTGCAATGTAGCTAGTTTCGTTTGCCTTTACAATTTATACGATGAGAATTAGATTGTATCGGAGCTTCAGTCATTACTCCCTTCTAGAACGGTAACCAGGAAATAATTTGGGGAGGGCAAGATTTGATTCTTCTTTTGTCATGATGACGTCATCGACCTTTAATCCCTCTAGCACCACCACAGCTCTCCGTTCTTTTATAAGCCATTGTAAACTAGGCTGTTGGTAATTGCATGAATAAATATATGCTTATCGCTCAGGGATCTAGGGGTTGGGAATAAATGAAGAACTTGATCGTGTTGTTGAAACAACTTTTGACATCATTGATCAAACCCTCGTTTTAGCACCGATTTCGGGAGGGAAAAGAGGTTAACCAGTGAATGGAAAAAATTAAGAAAAGTTCTTTAAATGCCATTGTAAATTTCTCAAAAAACTAATGCTATATAATTTTTTGTTCAAGAAGGGGGCTTATCTACTTCAACCTCCTGATTAAGCCTTCCTTTCCCGGTCAAAAATAGGCTTGCAGGGCAACTTGCGACAAAGAAGAGATAAACTTTGTTTGGAAATATCGTTTGATATCTTTGAACCACTTTTTAAATCCAGATACAATTTATCATGCAGAACCTACACCAGCAGCCTCTACCCTGTAGATCAAGTGTCAACGTGATTTCTGTGCCTAGTAAACACACATATCATGATCTTCTGACGGTTCGATGAAAATAATGGCGTCTAAACTCTAATTAAAGATAATCATCGAACTCTTAAATCACAACATATTTAAATGTGAGCCACAGAATCTTCAATTTACTTCACTTCATGATGGTAACATGAAAAAATTCCAAAATTCATTGAACCGTTGCTTGTGATCGATGCCGGCTTGACGCAATTTTGCCAGCCAATGAAAACTCGAGAAAGCAAGCACTACAAATCTTGTCCGCAACTAAGCTTCCCTTATTTGGCCACAAAGCGTTACAGTGCGCTGTGTACGTCATTCAATCGTTTCTGTGCGTCTCCTTATATGGTATCACTGGCAATTGACTAGGTGGAATACGGAAATTTGAGAGAAGCAGGAAACAAAGCAAACAAAGCTTCTTATTTGTCTTCGTGTTTGAGAGGTGAAGCAACAGTCGAAGCCAGTAGTTGTTGGAGGTGGTGGTGTGTAATGCCAGGAAAGAATTAGACGAAGAGTTGTGAAAAATATGCAAAGAGTGTAGGGTGTCCCCAAAAGATGTATGCAGATAATAACTTAAAATGTTTGTTTTCTCTTTGCTGATGATTTTATATTGTTAATTATTTTTTATTACTTCATTGTAAGTAAAGGTTTCTTTCGCCTTATTTTACATGTTAAAAATTGCACAAATTATAAAACATCTGGCTTGCAATTATTTAAAGTGAGTATTCATCTTTTTGGGACGCCCTGTACTTGATTGAGATAGTCAAATGCAGTAGGTGTCGTAATATTGAAAAATTTTTTAGACGGAACAATCAGCAGTTCACTTTAACTTTTATAACTCTTAAACTTTAATTCAATTAACTATCAAACATGGATGAAGATGTTGCAGCACTTGTTGTAGACAATGGATCTGGTATGTGCAAAGCTGGTTTTGCGGGTGACGACGCACCCCGTGCCGTCTTCCCCTCCATTGTCGGCCGGCCCCGTCATCAGGTAACTTTAAATCAACAATTGTCGATTTTTTTTTGTTAAATGTCTGTTAACTAAAATTTTGGTTGCGGTTCTCAGGGTGTTATGGTCGGTATGGGACAAAAAGACAGCTACGTTGGAGACGAAGCTCAGAGTAAGAGAGGTATCCTTACTCTAAAATACCCCATTGAACACGGTATCGTCACCAACTGGGATGATATGGAAAAGATCTGGCATCACACCTTCTACAATGAACTCCGTGTTGCCCCAGAAGAACATCCCGTCCTTCTCACTGAAGCCCCTCTTAACCCTAAGGTAAGATTATCAAGTTTTTTGTGTCAGATCTTGGATTTGATCTTTTGATGTTTTGTGCAGGCAAACAGAGAAAAGATGACCCAAATTATGTTCGAAACCTTTAACACCCCAGCTATGTACGTCGCCATTCAAGCCGTTTTGTCCTTGTACGCTTCTGGTCGTACTACCGGTATCGTCTTCGACAGTGGTGATGGTGTGTCCCACACCGTCCCCATTTATGAAGGTTATGCCCTTCCCCACGCCATCTTGCGTCTTGACTTGGCCGGACGTGATCTTACCGATTACTTGATGAAAATCTTGACTGAGAGGGGTTATTCTTTTACCACCACTGGTATGTACTTATTTAATTTTAGCTTTATTTTCAAGACACACGTAAAATTTTATCTGTATAGCTGAACGTGAAATCGTCCGTGACATCAAGGAAAAACTGTGCTACGTTGCTTTGGACTTCGAACAAGAAATGCAAACTGCTGCCTCGTCCTCCTCTTTGGAGAAGAGCTATGAACTTCCTGACGGACAGGTTTGTGATTATATCACGGGCAAAGACAGAACATATAGCATGTGTGACGTTCGTTTGTCATAGGTTATCACTGTCGGAAACGAACGGTTCCGATGCCCCGAAGCCCTTTACCAACCATCCTTCCTCGGAATGGAATCTGCCGGTATTCACGAGACTACTTACAACTCCATCATGAAATGCGATGTTGACATCCGTAAGGACTTGTACGCCAACACAGTACTCAGCGGTGGCTCCACTATGTTCCCTGGTAAGCATTATCTACAGTTGTTTTAATGCAATAAAGACAATTGTGCAGGGGTATATGCAGAAATTTGTTAAGGGAGGGAGAGTTACACTGCTGCAAATTTCATGGGACAGTAGCGGTGAAGACCTTTTTTAGAGATCAGTATTCTCAGTGCAGTACCGGGGGGCTTCAATGTTACTATTATGACTTTATAAGTGCATTATTTTGATGTTATTTTCCAGGAATTGCTGACCGTATGCAAAAGGAAATCACAGCACTTGCCCCACCCACCATGAAAATTAAGATTATCGCTCCTCCCGAGAGAAAATACTCCGTATGGATTGGTGGATCTATCCTTGCTTCACTTTCAACATTCCAACAGATGTGGATTTCAAAACAAGAATATGATGAAAGCGGTCCATCTATCGTCCATCGTAAATGCTTCTAAATGCAATTCTAATTTAATCAACTATAGCTATTTTGTTTGTAGACACATGCTGCATTTATTTGGTTTATTTCGTTATGGTCTACGTTACGTGAGCGCTGTGACTAACGCACAAAATTTAAACAACCTTCTGGAATTGCTGCTGTTTAACCATTTACAGTTATTTCATTCCTCGTATAATAATGGTATCCGTACCGTAATTCGCACTGTTCAAAAATGTTTCATAACAATATAAAGTTATACAGAACGCGAAAACTGAAGGTCGATTAGTATGTAGTCGTGCGGAATAAAGCTGATTAAGGTAGCTGTTGGTATTAGTGAAGTGTAGTTGGGCGTTGGCATTCATATGAAGAAATCATATATGCTAAAGTACTAGGGTGCAGATTGAGAATGAGGAAGTCATATTTGCGAGAATCACATGTTCAGTAGAAGCGTGAAGTAAAAACAAGAATTGGCGGTCGCTTAATCAAGACAGTTTCTTGTAAAATTGAATCACAAATTTTTTCAGCCGCTTTAGTACTCCTTTTATGGACTTTCGCTTCATAACTTACTGCAGGAAAGGATGCTGACGCAGTACCTAAAATAGAACTGTGCTAACTAACTCGGTTCGTTAACCTTTCGATGCGTAAAATTTATGAATCGTATCAGTGACTGGATTTCTGCGCGATTGCGCACCACTGACTACTAGTGATCATTTGATTGCAAGCGCGTGTAGCATCCCTTATGAACTAATTTGTCACCATGGTAATCTCTCGCATAAGTCTTCTACAGTACATAAGAAAACATACGTTTGGTCAAAAATCACGTGCCAGCTAATTAGGAACTTTTTTTAATTGAGAATACTTTCACGTTGTGGCGACCCCGAATAGAGAGAAGCCGAAAGAAGAAGAGGTTTGCTATGGTGTTGTCAGAAAAACATCGTTGGACAAAATTTTTCTAGGAATATTTGATACTGTGAAAGAAAAACTTGATAAGCAAGTCATAAGTTATAGCAAGCAGTCTTTGCGAATTCCATAACTTTATTATGTGTGCTGCAAAAACAAATTCGATAACTTTATTGTATGTGCTGCAAAAACAATCTACTAATGCACAACGTCGGTCAATTGTTGCTACAAAATAAACGAAAGGCACAGCATAGGAAAAACTTAATTGGACATTTGTGCGCAGAACTATAAACTACATTTTCATTATTGCGTGAACAATTTCAGCTCTGAAGTACCGTACTAATACAACAAACATTATTTCTTGGGTAAAAAAGGAACAATTCAATAAACTGTTTTAAGGTAAAACGGTACAGAGCTGTTACATGTAGCTTGATGGCAGCCTACAAGCGCGTTTTGAGACGTATATGTGACAATCGACATCATTTATGCGTCTAACAGCATTTAAATTTGTAAAAAATGCACACAAAACTTCTTGAAAATTCCTCTCCTACTCTTCCAAGAAGATTTTAACGTTTAGTTCAACCGCTTCTTCTAATGCTTCTTGAATTGTGTCACTATCGAAAGATGTTTTCTTTATAGCGTCGTTGTCCAGTGTTGTCGTTGCCCGCAAATGAATATCATATTCTGTCGGTTCGATATCCAACCTATCATCATGGTCGACGGCATTCTTTGTAAAGTGTAAAACACTCGTGTGACCTCGATGGTGAATTCGGAAGTAGCGATGCTTGTTGCCGGAAACGATCTGATAACGAGAATGGTCGCGCAGTTGCTTCATAGACGCGCGTAGCTCAAGCAATGGAGTTCGCCGAGTTGTGTTTTTTCGGATGACAAAAATTTCGATGGGATACGTGGTGTTGAGAGAAGCTTTTCCATTGCGATCGTGGATTTCAATAAACCGACCTTCAGGCTCACCAGCCGAGCGACGCTGCCGGTGTCTGACATTTCCACCTGGCATACAACTGTAACATACTGTATCGCGACGTGGAAAACCTCTCATCTGCATTTGAGGCTGCTGTGGGATTCCATATCCGCCACGACGCAACATACCTATTCCTTGATTGCTAAATCCAGGGTACACAGGCATGTGAGGAATTTGTTGCTGAAATCCTCCAGAACCCCGAATGCAATGACTAAAAATAATAAATTTATGCAGTTGTTCGAAGACTAAGTTGCATGGACAGGTGTGGCCTGTGTCAAAAAACACATATTCTATAAGCAAACTATAAAGCTTCTCCCTGTCAAGTCAACCCAAATCCTCGTGGTGCAGTTTGCTTTGACGAATGGGCTCTGGCTGCGGGCGAATGTTCAGCCCCCTTAGATAACTAACCGTTCATCTTGCTGCTTTAATTGCAAAATTTGTTCTTTAGGCAAAAGCTAGGCCCATCGCTTATAGCTGTGGTTGGCGTCAGCAAGAGCAAAGAGCATACTGCTGTATAATCTATTTGCCAAACTAATAAATTATGCAGTCAAATTATACAATTTCGGATAAAAATCCTCATTTACGACGAGTTGAATGCTGTGGTAAGGGTCAAATATGAAAAATGTATTATCGTGTGGAACTTCAATGAACATGTAGGAAGTTCTACCAATGGATATGTTGGAGTGCATGGTGATAACGGAAGGGGAAAAGAGGTCGAGATGGGGAAAGGCTTCTTTAATTTGCTGACCGTCTGGATACGATTATCGAAAACACGTTTTTTAAGATGAATGATTTGATCTCCGACAAATCCGATGAGTATTTACCTGTGATAGACTATGTGCTTGTTCAAAAGAATGCAATAAAGGAAATTGGAGGTGTGCAAATAATACCGGGCGAAGAATGCTTTACACAACATAGACCACTTGTAACGAATTTAAAATCGACAAAAAGTTTTTTTTTCGAAAATTACTGCCAAAAGACAAATAAAGTTGTGGATGATGAAGAATAAGAATTGAGGAAAAGGATGGAAGAAGAGGAGGAGCTAGCAAGCTTACATTAAGTAGAAACTTGGGATGAATGGAGTAAAAGAATAATGACGGTGGTAAAGAAAATGTGTGGAGTAACGAACTGATATTTGAAGAGAAAAACATCTTGGCGATGGAATAAACAAGTGGAAGAAGCATTTAAAGAGAACAGGCTTCTCTAAAAGCGATAGCAAAGACAGAAGAACAGGAGATCAAAGCAACAGTATTGGATTAAGAAGAAAGTAGTGAAACGCATTGTTGCTACCGCAAAAAAGTCTAAATACAGCGAGCGAAAGAAGAGGCTGCTTTCACAAAAAAAGGACCTCGAAGAATCCTCATAATGGCTCGACAAACAAGGAAAGACAAAATAGATCTTGTAGGAAATGATGGAAATGTGCGATGGGGTAAAAAGTCAAAACAGCTGTAAAATTATTGGATAGACAATCAGAATGGTTTCATATAAATGTTGAAGTCCACCAGGGATCAATTTTCAACCCTCTTTTATTTGCTGTAGCGTTAGACAAAATAGCAAAGAATGTTAGAGAAGGTATTCTAAAAGAGCTTCGGGATGCCGATGATTTGTTACTGCTTGATGCTGATAAGAAGTAGTAGAGAAGCACGGTAAACAATAAAAGACCCTACAAGACAAAGATTTAAAGATAAATGTAAGCAAAAAAGGCCTCCCACACTGGGCAGAAAACTATATCAGCAACTAAAATTAACTCTTGTGCAGTGTGTAGAAAAAAAGTGTGTTGTAACTCCATCAAGAGTGTTGAATAAAGCCTATGGGTCCATAAAAAATGTAATGAAACACAAAAACGTTTGTTACAGGTAAAAAATTTTAAACGCAAAAGTTGCCAAGCAGTTGAGCTGAAAACAGTGAGCAGTGAGAAACAGAAAGCAGTGAGAACAGAGCAAAGCTGAATGGAGACATCGGCAAAGTTGTGGAAAAATTCTGCTATTTGGAGTATGTACTGCGTACGGATGGAAAGTGCATGATTCAGTGGTGTTTAGAATAAGAGCTAAATGGAACAAATTCAAGGAGGTTTGTGGTATTCTGTGTAAAAGGAGGCTATCTCAAAGGATTAAAGGTATAGTCTATAAAATCAGTGTCAGATGTGCAGGGTGTTATGGAGCCGAAAACTGGGAGATGAGAGACGAAAATATCAACAGATTGAATCGCTAAAATGAGAATGCTCCGAATGATAAATCGAAAAACTCTGAAGGATAAGATCAGAAATATATGTATCCGAGAGATAACTGGAGTTGAAAGTATCGCGGAAGTTATGGGAAGCCAACGACCGAGGTGATAAGGGCATGTAGAAAGAATAAATAAAGATAAAGCACCAAACATGGCAAGAAAAATTCATGTTGATGGAAAAAGATTGGCAGATCCAAGACGAGATAAACAGAACTGATAATAGATGATATCAGAAGACAGCTATTGGGAATTGATTGCCAAAACAGAGATGCTTGGCAAACAAGCTGCAAAAACTGGTGACTTCTGTTAGCAGGGACAAACAACGAGTCTCCGAAATTGGAGCGACATGTGGATGATGATGATGATGATTTTTCGAAGGCCAAGTCACTACCCGCTTCTCACTATTAACATAGACCAGTACAAGATGACTTACCCGGAACCCATTCTAAAGTATCCGCGAGGGCAGGAACATGAGAATCCTCCATAAGTGTTTTGACATCCATACTGACAGCTTCCTCCTCCGATTTGACATTCGTCAACATCTCCACATCCTCCACCCATTTTGGTTAAACCACTGAAAGAAATTTATATCATCCGTAGTGAATGATCGAGGCGTATTAGCGCACTGCATGAAAGCCTACTACTGCCTCACAGAAAAATTGTTTGTTCAAAGGCATGACAACCTTTACTCAATAGATTCAAGTAACTGACTTTCAGTCCACAAATTTCCAAGTTTATGCGTTTTATTTATCCATTTGAAAACCAAGAATTAAAGCATTATAACCCAAATTCTAAAATATGGGACAAACGTCTTAAAAAGTGTCATCTTTGTGAGGAAAAAATATTTGTAACATCAATCTGGGATAGTATCTAGGCTTATTGTAAAAGTAAAATTCATACCGTGAACATCCGCACTGAAATCCTCCTCTGTTGTTGATGCAACTTTGGCCTAATCCACATGGATTGTGAATGCATTCGTTCACATCTTGGCAGCCTCGTCCGTACAAAGTTGATCTAAAACCACGACCGCAAAGGCAACGGAAAGATCCTGGAATGTTTTGGCAACTTCCAGCGCAGTCTCCTTGGCCACTGTGGCATTCATTGATGTCTAAACATAAAAAGATAAAGTAGAAATTGGTTTGGCTTCTCTACAGTCAAGTTTTACCTTTACTTTGTTTCTAGTGAAGCCTAAACAGCAGTCATGAACAATGGGTTTTGCACGTACAGTTATGTTTTAAGCATTCTAGCAACAACTAATAAACAATTTTTATCACAAGATACTATTTTAGGCAAGTTAGTATCACTTTATGAACTATTAATTTTACGGCTTTATTTCAGACTTCAAAATATCTGCATCAAGCACAACAAAATTAATTCAGCTATGAGCATTAATATAATCCTGGCATTAGCTTTTTTAACTGAACAAGTTTCTTACCAACACATGTTTCTCCCATGCCACGTCGATAACCTCTTGGACATTCGCAATGATAACCGCCTGCATCGTTTCTGCAGATACCACGGGCACCACATATTCCGGGCATTTCCAAGCATTCGTTCTTGTCAACGCATTGTGATCCCTGTAACAAAACCATAATAAACCTTGCCAAGCCAAATATCAGAGTTTCTGGCCGTTTTGATATTGTTTATGCGATATGTCAGTCTATATTGCTTTAGATCACAATCTTTTTTATTTATTTTATTTATTTACCCCAAACAAACAAATCCTAAAATGTGATCATTAATGGTTTTTATACAAAATAAGCAAAGTCCCTTTTCAAAATCCATTTAAAATTCCCTTATAAGTGCCGTTTTTCCGAACGTTTTGGATTGCGTATTTAAAGCAGCCTCCTGTACTATTTAATATGATATTTTAGCATAACAGGATCCTTCATTCGCATTCTTCACTTCTAGCGCTATCATCATCGAGCTTGCGACATACGTTTTGATTCAAATCGTTTTACTGGAAGGACAGAGGAGGTTTAAACTCCACTAAAGTCTGTATAAACAGTTTGGCTGGAATAATGCTTTTTTCAAGATCATTTTTCTAAACTTTTTTTTGGAAGACTCGCTTTCAAATTAAAATCCCAATTATAATTTTCTTTTTATTAATTACCTCCTGCACAAGACCGTGTGGGCATTCACATTTGTATGATCCAACGGTATTTACACACACATATTGACAGTTGTGTCGTTTCGTAGAACATTCATCCACGTCTAAACACAAGGTCTTTTGAGAAATAACATTTTGAGAAATAACAAAATGAAACTTTGCCAAAATTCATAATCTTGTCATTGATCAGTTCTGCAACCTATTTCTATTGCAGGGGCTGTACATGTTGTTTTAGTTGTTGTTGCTACCTGACCCCTTCCCAAGCTCCATGGCGGAAAACCGTGGAGCCCCAGATGCCAGGCAACTCTCCAGTGCCTGAAGCAGAGGTCGTAGAGAGACAGAGAGTCGCCAAAAAGTGAGCGTCGCAAAGAGTCCGTAGCTGGACAGTGCAGAATGAGATGAGAGGTGTCCTGGGACGAGTGTCCGCAGGCGCTGCAGGAAGGATTCTCGATTCTGCCAATCCTGAAAAAATAAGAGCTTAACAGTAAGCATGTCCGTTGCACACAATCAGTGTATAGAAAAGAAAAGACGAGGAAGCACACAGCAAGCGTGACGAGGGAGCGCAAGTTCCTCGGTAGAAATCGAGGGAACCTGTGTGTCGAAGAATTTAGATGAAACAGTACGCCTCCAATCCGAGAAAAGAGAAGTGTGGATACGAGAGATAAGAGGAGAGAGACTACAAGGGATTGCAGAGGGTGCAAGTAGCGCTCCGGCCTGGCCAGCTCATCAGCCGCGCCGTTCCGAGAGAGAAACGAGTGTCCGGGGACCCATTGTAGTCTGATAGAACAGGAGAATAAAGACAGTTCCTGCCAGATCTGCTAGGGAATTGGAGGTAAAAAGGAAAGATGGGGGAGAGAACAAGATGGCGAGAACAGAGCGAGAGCCAAATAGGAGAAGAAGAGAAGAAAAATGGCAGACTTGTTGATGTTCCCGAGACCAGCAAAGAGCTTGCAGAATGGCGCAGGCTTGAGCAAAAAAAACTTGAGCATACTTGGCCTTCTGAGAAGAGTGGCCTCAGTGCCATAAAGAGAGCAGTTGGCAAGTATGCCAGAGCCGCCTTTTCCAAGAGGAAAAGGAACAGAGCCGTCAGTCCAGAGCACCAGATCATGAGGGAGATCGGAGTGGGTGCATGGATAGGAAAAGGTGAAATCCACAGTGAAGGAAGATAGATTCCAAGGAGGAGAGAGAGTGCAGGCAAGAAGAACTTCCCTAGAGAAAAAGAAAGAAGCATAAGCGGGTGAGTGGGTGCAAAGGCTCTCCAGGACGATCTGCACAGTCTTGGTTTCACTTCAAGTATGGCCAAACCTGAAATGGGAAAGGAGGTTGGGAGACGAAGAGTCTGCTTAAAAGATGACAGAGTGAAATGAGTCAGGGTGACTCATAACGGAGGTAAAGACACCTCAGAGAGAAGTAGAGGGATAGAGGAAAACGAGAGGCAGCCGGTGATGGCGCGACTGGCCGCTCGGTGAAAGCGTTCCAATTTGGTGATATTGGTAACGCTTAAGACAGGATACCATCCGGGTGAAGCATAAGTGAGAAGGGGCCGGAGAAAAGGTTTATACAGAAGAGAGATGAACTATTTAGAGGAACCCCATGAGGAAGCAGAGATACAGCGTAACGGCTTGAGACGAGGGAAGAATTTGACCTTCAGCGAAGATACATATTTAGAAAAAGGAAAAAGTGCGGTCGAAGGTGACCTCAAAAAAATTTGGAGTGAAATTGAAACGGAGGCGGGAGTTGAACAAGAAAAGAATGGGGCTTGAGGTTACCTTGAGAGAGATTCACTGAGAAGAAGGAGGCCTCACATTTGCTCGGATTGAGACGAAGACACCAAAACTCAGACCAGCACTCCAGTCGAATCACAGCTCCTTGTGTGGCCTCCACCGCAGTGGCGACCGAGGGGGAGGAGGACCAAATGGTTAGATCGTCAGCGTAAAAACAGCAGCTAACGGAAGAAGGCAGAGAGACCGGAAGATCATTGATGAAGAGAGAGAAAAGTGCAAGACCAAGAACGGATCCTTGCGGAACACCTCGACGGACTCGAAAGGAACGACTTTTGTGATTTTGATAGACCACACAAGCGCGCCTATCAATAAGGAAGAATTGATTCCAACAAGCAAAGAAAGAAGGGAGGCCAGCCGAAATAAGTTTGTGGAAAAGGGAGGGGTGCCAGACAGAGTCAAAAGCTTTCAAGAAATCAATAGTAGACAGAATCGTTCGAGAGCCCAGCCTGGGTTTGTTTAACCCATCCGAAATAGACTGAGAAAGGTACAGAATTTGATCTAGAGTAGACCGTCCAGGGCGGAAACCGGCCTGGCGGGGAGAGAGAATGGAATTAGATACCAGAAAGAAGAGTAGACGGGATAGAATGATGCGTTCAAAAAGCTTTGATACGCAGGAAGTGAGAGAGATAGGCTGGAAGAAAGTAGGAGAGTCGAGGGGCTTTCCCATCTTGTGGATGGGAATAATAGAAGATATCTTCCAGATGGAAGGAAAGGAATACGAAGTCCAGGAGAGATTAAAGATGTGAAGAAGAAAATCCATGCCAGAGCGAGGAAGGTGCTTTATCATGGGATAGGCAACTTTGTCTGGGCCAATGGCAGTGGACGAGGAGAGGTTGGAGGCAGCCGCAAGAAATTCAGCGGGAGAGGAAGGAGAGCAAAAGCACGAGTGAGACTCCACAGGGCAGGAGGTTCGGAAAGCTCAGAAAAATAGCCTCTGACTCTGCTACGCATGGCATTTTTCTGAGAAACGGAAAAGTGGGGATATCAGGTAAGCGGCACAGACCGAAGCCGACTCCCTTCGAGGAGAACAGTTTGGGAAGTTAGGAGACGAGGAAGACGAGAAAGGAGAGCCAGTGATAGAGCGAAGAAGAGAGTGCAAGATTTAGGGTTAGATTTAGGTGAAAGAGAAGAGCAAGTCGTCTGCCATTCCTCACCCTTGGCCTTGGCGATGACAGACGAGCCGCGTCGAGAAGTGGAGATGTAAGCCTGACGATCTTCATCACTTCTGTGAGCGGCAGCGAAAGCCTTGCGTCTTCCACTAACCGCACCTTCCACCTCAGCAGACCACCACACTTTAGGATGGCGTTTGATGCGGCCGAAAGGGATGGAGGATTTGGCCGCATTCAGTGCCAGAGAGGTAAAGAGAGCAGCAGCAGAGGAAAGAGAAAGAAACGAGTATTCCTCTGCAGAAGGACAGTGGGAGTCAAAGTAGGAGGCAAAGTCATCCCAGCGAGCTTTCTGAAAATTGAAGGAAAGGGGATGCTCGTTGGGGCGAAAGACCGGAGAGAGAGAGGGACGGACAAAAGAATTGGTAGGTGATCAGAACCCAGGTCCTGAAGCACCTCCCAGGAACAGGATAGGGCAAGAGAAGAGGGAGCAAAGGAGAGAAGCGACTGCCAGAGGATCGATGTAGAAGAGTAAGTATGTCAGAGTCATTGAGGGGGAGGAGGTTAAAGGAGATGACCCAGTCAAATACTTCCTCCCTGGTTGGAAGTACTTCTTGAGTTCCAGAGTGGTGATGGCAATTGAAGTCTCCCAAAATGAATAGATTTCTGTAGGAGGAAAGAATGGAGGGAGAAAAGGAGTCAATTATGCCATCCGACAGAGAAGAGCGAATAGGGGGGGGGGCGTACACATTAAGAAATGACACCGAGGAGGAGTTGCTTAGAGTGATGTTGACCTCTACATAATCAGAGTAGGGGTCAAGCGAAGAAAAAGAGGTAGAAAGTTTAGAGAAGGATAAGCCCTTCCAGACGAAAATGATGAGGTCGCCGCTGACGTGCGTTGTATCGGGAGAGAGATTGCCAGGCCGGAAGCGGGTGCGATCAGATCGCGAAGCAGAGAATCCAGGAATCCAGAAAGAGCAAGATGAATTGAGATTAGATTCCAAGATACAAATAAGGCCAACAGGATGAGACCAAATAATTTGTAGTAGTTCAGTGCTCCTGATTCGGAAACCTCCAGCATTCCATTAAAGAATCCTGAGGGAGTCCAGGTGGGGAAAAGCAGAAGATATAGAAAAACAGCCAGAAACATGAGGCGATGGTGAGGGTGCAGAGGGAAAAAATACGAAGTGGGCGGAAGGGGAATAAGAGGATTGAAGGCAAGGGTGGGGCGGGAGTGCAGCATTAGCAGAGAAGGCCGAATGGGCCATGTAGCCCAGTGGAGGTATACAAGCTGGAGAAGTCCAGGGAGGAAGTCACGGTGTTGGTGGTGTGGGATCTCTAGAAGAAGCAGGGATGCAGCAGGGAAGAAGCTCGGAGTGAGAGCTTCCTGGAGTTTCGAATCTAGAAAAAGGGAGCAGTGAGCACCTCAAATGGATCCATTTGGAGCAGGTGCAGCATTGCACCGACCTATCCCTCCAGGTCACATTTCCAGAGCACACTGAACAGGAAAAGATGGGCCAGAGTTAGGATGAATGTTGCCGCTCATCAGGAGAAGGAGAAGAATGTGGAGACGGGAAAGAGAGAAAACAGGTGTTTTCAAAGAAGCTGCTTGCTGCCCTTCTGCGGCCGTTCAGGGGAAGCACGGCGAAAAAAAATGGCTTGTGTAAGGGGAATACCCGGGGTAACTGGGACCCTTGGGAAGGCCAACAGCCATTTTAATCCAACCCGAACGAGGACAGGGACCGCACCATCACGTTGAGGCGGCTGTTGATTGGTGCAGGAAACTGTATCGGTAGGGTTATATATTTATAATGGCAATCATGATAACAGAAACCCTATTAATAAAATCTTGGGATGATATGCACAAATAAGCTATTTAACTCATCAAACATACGACAAACGGAAAGCTTGGGAGGAGTGCGAAATGACTTCGCATTCGCAGCCACTTAAAACGTCACGTTGCGGTCGTCGCAAACCAAACATGCAACAAAACGTGAGCTTGAAAGCCAATGACGTTTTAGCTTGTTTAGCGACGTATAGGAAACGCACCAAATTAAAGGTTCTCACTCTTTGCGCTCCTTTGCCCTTAGACAGCTTTCAAAAGTGAAATTTATTCCTCTTTTTTAACAGTGTTCCTCCAGTAGCAGTTGGTAATAACTTTTATTTGCAATTCTTATGTTCTATATCAGGGCGCCCAAACTTTTCACAGTATGTGCCAGATTTCAATAATTTAATTCTTGACGGGAAGCGTTTCTTTGGAGATCATTAGTTTGAAAGCAACTGCTCTTAGCATATTCATGTTGTTAAATTCACGTTTCGTAATATTTACCCCCGATCGAGAACCCAGTACTAGATGTTGCATTTGCTTTGATTACGAGGTTGACGCTCCAATCTATTACGCAATGCTTTCACATGCCTTTGACGACGGCATATGTAGGCTTGCGAACAGCCGTAATAAGATTTGTTTTCCGCAAGACAATATCAAATCATTAGAAAACAACTCGAGTGTCTTCAAATGAATGCTGGTTACTGATATTCTAGAACATAACTCATTCTATTCAAAAAGATTAATTACAGTTTGAAGTTATTGTTTGTTTGACACACTAAGTTTTTTATAATGAAACAAACTAACAACTTTTTAGCTGGTCATTCGATAGGTGATGAAAGAAAGTTGATACAGTAGTATTATTAAAAGCGCTCGATAGCAGTTGTAACTTGTTAAGCAAGATTGAGTTCATCAAACCGTCCGTATTTCATGAGTAATTTAAAGCCGCATATCCCGGCATGAGATAGAATTTGGTACTCAACCAATGATCTAAAAACTAAGTCTCAATAACAGGTTCAGTAAAGGAACTCAACCCGAACTTGACAAAGTTATTAAGCTTGAAAGCTTGAGAAACGTTTTAAAAATCACTCGATTACCAATGCATGATGAACCGCTTTGATCTGTTCGATATCCTTTAGGGCAGACACACTCAAAACTCCCGTCTGTGTTTCGGCATTCAAAGCTACAGGGAGATGGTGCAGCAGAGCATTCGTTAACATCTAACAAAACAAAATGTTTTGAAAACTAGATAGTAGGAAATATGCCAGAACAGATCACTTTTATTGGTGTTATTGCAGGCTCTTTTCTCTGAGTAGGAGCATGGAGGGAAACCATGAAGTCCCAGCAGCAGGCAATTCGCCAGAGCTTGGAACATAGTTCATGACTGGTATAGGAAGCGGTAACTACGAGGAAATATTATTACGAAACATATTCACATCATATTTCAAAAATAGGTAACCACCCACCGGAACCCTACGTTTTAACTCTGCCTCTGCATCACATGCGATTAAAGAATGCCTCCGCATATAAACTCTGCCTCCGCATCTCGTACACCGCTAGAAAGGGATTACGGAAGGAGAACGTGCAATGCAGGACTATTGATTTGTTGCGTCGTGCTTTGTAAGAATCTTTGGGCACATCATGTTCAACTCACCAACACATGTTTTCTTGTTCTTCGATGTCTTGTAGCCGTGGTCGCACGCACATCTGTAGCTCCCCATTGTGTTAATGCAAGTGCCATGTCTGCATAGACCGGGAATAACTTTGCAGTCATCTATGTCATCGCCATTTGGTTTGTAACCCATCCCATGAGGACAAAGAATCAAGAAATCCTCTGCAAAGTTGAAACCAAACTTACAATAAAGGCTAGCTAGATCAAGACCGATAACAAACCAAAGTCTCGATAATTGTAGACAACATTACTACATTTGCTACTTCAGACAATAAATTGATTACACTAGTAGATTCCCAAGACATTGACTTTAGTTCTATCTGTGAAGTATCAATCAAATAGCGTTACTACAGTACAACCAGGAGTGTTATTACAACCAGAACCGTTTCATTACTTTTGGAAAGGGAAGATTGATCCGATAGTAAGAAAAGTTAAAAAAAAAGTACTATCAGTTTACAAAAGTTTTTTTTATTTTTTGGCCTGCAACTTTCGAGGAAAGATGTAACTGTTGAGCCCCCATCGCATATGAGATTGATCAAATCAATTTGCAGAGAATAAAAGCTGAGACAAAACCTAATGAATTTTGAATTACATCGTATAGCGGAAAGTCTTCAGTAATCATCAAATCTATTGTTACCCGTTCCAGGGTGAGGACATTCTTCGCAGCCCTCTCCCCAACCTCTTCCACGGTTGCAGCAGCATTCTGCTTTGGTAAAGAGCAACCCCGTTGTAGACGCCAACTTACACATTCGCTGATGAACGGCATTGTAACAAACTCCTTGGCGAGTATCTACAAAAAAGTTAATGAGACATATAATACCACAGTGCCCGCATTTTTTTAGATTGCAGTGAAAACATTTGGATAATGCCCGACTTAAAAACAAAAGTTGATATTTTTCGTAAATAACTTTCACCGATGCCAACAATTAAAGTGGGTGCAAAACAAAGAAAAAGTTTGCCCAATACAATGTCCGCTTATTTTAGTAGAGATATCAAAAACAGCGATAAAAATATTACGACTTTTAAAGGACATGTAGCTCTACTCCTTATATCGCCTAAGTCATATTTTCTAGTTCTGCTTATCTTGGTTGCGGCAGGTCACCTGCTGTACATTTCCATAAATAATGATTACATTGATAGTAGTACTGGCACTTTTATAAGAAAAATAGCCAGACAATTACGCGTATTACCTAAGCACATTTTATTTTCTTCATCATAATCATAACCTTCATGGCATCGGCAGCCGTAACTTCCTTCTGAATTGACGCATTCACCATTAGTGCACACCCTAACCTGATCGCATTCATTGACATCTATATGAAAATAGAAATTAGAAAAAAGGCAAAGTTGTACAAACCGCTTGGCTAAAATTGGGTTTATGCAATTTGAAAAGTTGTAAGAAAAGCTTGCACAAAAAATTATCTGATTGCAATTTTGAAGAAATAGACAATGAAATGTTATAAGCATAATCGGCCAATCAATAGAAAAAAATATTCATCTCGTGCATCCTCCCTTTTGTTAAATCTTGAAAAAAGCTTTTGCAAAGCAATACGTCATCTTTTCATTGCGCAAATTAGTTTGAATTGATAACATATTTAAAGCTTTCGTCATAAAAATAGTAAGTAAATATGTGAAATTATTAAACTGGTGGTAAGGAAAAAAAGGCATACATGATAAATAGTAAACAAACACAATAGGAAAACGTTCTCACCAATACAAGCGTCAGCAGTGCCAACTCTTCTGTAACCGGAAGGACATAAGCAGGTGTAATAGCCAATCAAATTCTTACACGACATTCTTTTTGCACTGCAATCATTGAGAGCGTCAGATGAACATTCGTCCAAATCTAAACAGGAAATTAATCAGACGAACAAACGAACAACTGGCCTGTTAAAAAAAATGATGCAAAGAGAAAAGAACTAAAACTCATTTTTAGCATCACTTGCGCTATTAGATAAAATGATTAATGGTTTATCGACTTTAAGCGTGAATACGTTTTGCCTTGTACTACAGTAGTTGGGTCATCTAGCCGAGAAACCTAAATAAAAGCACCGCCAAAACATTTTATGGAATCATCATTCACTAGTAGAACTGGGAGAAGCAAGATTTATTTCTTCAGAAGAAAAAATTGACTTTTTGTGTAATCAAATCCAGAAATATCAGCGCACCTTCACACATTCTACCATCTGCTCGAAGTTGAAATCCTTGTGGGCATGCGCAACGAAAGCTTCCTTCTGTGTTTTCGCATCGAAATCCACAGTGATTGATCGAATCATCTCTGCACTCATCAACATCTGCAAAAGAAAGTTTTATCAAGCAAAAAGGTAGCGAACCGCGTTTTACCACGTAAGAATAGTGAAACTGCTCACTCAGCACGTCGTCAAGAGGCAACTATTGGGTTCTCACCATGGCACTCCACCTAAATGATGGTGAGGTTACCTGCCCGCAATTTTTTGTTTACGACTGATTTGAGATGGATGACGTTTTGCCACATAGCTTGATCTTGATTGGGCTTGTGTTGAGAACCTGCACATCTGTTTCATTTTGCTCTTCCATCCCAAGGAAGTGGAAAGGTAAGACAGCAAATGGACAAATTATAAATATATTTTACCGCCTTTTATAACCTAGTTGTGCATTGAAAAAACGCCTGTCTGCATAGCGCCGGTCGGGAGATACTGCAGTAATGCTGGTATACTTTATCTTTATATGTTCAACTTTAATAAATTTCTTTTCCTACCTAAAAGCCATGTGAGTACATAGATCCTATAAAACCTATAAATACACATCGCCCCTTTCCCAGGTTCTTTTCTGGTTTTTTGACTTTGCACGGTCATTGTATTCATAAGCTTTTGACAACCTCTCGATTGTGATTGCAAGGGCTTATTGCACTGAGTTACGTTGACAACAACGATTTTGTAAACACATCGCGACAATTAGGCCTACGTTATAAAGACAACAGCTTCGTAGTCAGACAGCCATCGTGTAAATTCTAGATTTTGCTTCAGCATTTTAGTTGCAACAGAAAAATTAGATTGCTATTGTTGTTGCTAGGGCTCCCCAAAGCCTTCCTTGAGGTGGGGGCTTGTCAGAGCACGCAACCAAAGGAGTGAACATACCTTGTGGTATGATCGTTCATAGAAATAGAGCAACCGAAAGAGTGTTGCTTTGATATTGCACTTCGTTTACGACTGGAGAGGTCTATTCAATCAACAACACCTGTTCATTATTACTAAAAAGAATGATGAAACACCTACCCACACACGTAATTGTAGGCCCATTATAAAATCCTGTGTAGCACTCGCATTCAAAACCACCCTCTGTATTCTCACAAGTTCCGTGACCGCATGCATTTTCAGATGTTTCGCACTCGTTTACGTCTGCAAGACATTTGTCAATAAATCTAAACAAATAAAAAAAAAAAAAACACCAAAATAAAACTAATAGTAGATTAATAGTAATTGGTCACAGTATCTTGATAATTGCTAATTCGTCTACAAAAATAGCATTAAGATGTACTTAAGTGTTTTGTGGTAAAAAATGTTACGGTTTGTTGAACAATAATATTTTCTCAGTTTACCAACGCAGTTGACGCCACTTTCATCCAATGTGAATCCTGTCATACAGATGCATCTAAAACTGGCCGCCACATTCATGCATTTGCCATTTGTGCAAGGATTTTCTCTACACTCGTCAATATCTGCATAAAATAGAGCAAAGACATTTATTAAAAGGCAGACAAATAAATTCAATACTTTTAATTTACTGGAAAAAGTAGACACGCAAGAGTAATTTTAAGCCAAAGGATGCCATTTAGTTTATTTGAGCAAAAATGTAGAGACTGACCAATTCCTTGTGGTGTGTATCCGCATCCATGTGGGCACAAATCGTTGAACTGATTGCTTCCCACTTCTGGGCACGCAGTGCAGTTCCCTTCGTCAATTCCCCAACCCGCATTCCTACACTGGCAACAGCATCCACCATAGGTTATATCTTGATAAGTTGCTTTTGAACATATCCCGTCGGTATATTGAAAGTAACAGTTGAATTCACGAGTATCTAAACAAGTAGTAGTTGTATTTTCTGAAAAAAGTGCAGCAATACCTTTGTGACTTAGATATCAAAACGCCTAATTCAAGATGAAATTGAATGTGTTACTCTTAATTAAAAAGCAACAAAAATAAAATATAATCACTGCTTGTGTGATCAGCTTTACATGTGGATATCAGTTTTAGTCCACAGTCGAGCGGCTAGCAGTACGTCTAAACGAACCTCGTTCAAAAGTAAACGGCACGTAAGTCTTATGCTTTGTGTTAGTTTGTTTTATAAAAGTTAACGTTGATGCAATTGGGGAGACCTCTTGGCTCTTGGCAAGCCCTGCTGATGAGTCCAAAAGGGTGAAACGCGTCCAGGGATGGCTTTATAAATTTGATAATATCTCTCAATAGCATTGCTTCCTTCGGAAGCCTCGCGCCTTCAGCACTCGCTATGTTGTTTTGTTTCTCGCTTATAAGACGCTCTCTATCGATCGTAACCACTTGGAGCTAGCAATATAATATTGATTGGTTTTAAGGAAAGCAATGGTTATAAGCTAAGCGTCACCAAAGATTTCTTAAACTTGTATTTACAGATTCGCTGCTCGACGATTAGCATGATGAAAAAAGCAGCCAAAAATATGAGAAAAATCCGGCAAGTTCGCTTGTTGAGCCCTCGAGAAAAAAACTTAATGTAATTCTTTTACATTTTGACGGCAGACAAGTAGTGGGGTCGAATAGTTTATCCGTCGCCGTAGCGCAGTTTGACTCTAGCCTAGCAATATAGCATGGTACCATAAGCATCAATCGAAGGTCAAAAATGAAAGTGTTTTACCGACACAGTGTCTTCCATTATCGTTTAGTACGAAACCTTGCGGGCAATGGCACGTAAAAGCACCATTGGTGTTTTGGCAGGTTCCAAACTTGCAGTATTCGTTTGTGGTACATTCATCAATGTCTGAAAACAAGCATTTAACTCAACTAAAGGCAGTTAACAGGATATCTTTGCTTATTGCATTTACATACCACAGCAACTTCAAAGCTTTAAAAAAAGCTGGCTCTTTCCCATGCAACGGGATGTCAATACTAACAAACGACTGACATCCCATGGTACAAGTAATACCAACAATGATTAGATAGCTACATATGAAAACAGTTTTCTTTTCTGACCCTCTCTAATTTTATATTACAATTACAATGGCAAACTAACCGTCGCAAGATTTTCCATCATCACTAGCAAAACCATCTGGGCAGTAGCACTTAAAAGAACCATCCATATTCTGGCATGAGCCTACACCACAGATAGATGCATCAACTAAACATTCGTTCGTATCTGAAATCACAAGAAAAAATCATATCAAACTTTTTAGCCTTAGACTTAGTCATAAAAGCCAATGATTTCTTTTTGACTCCGTTTTAAGTTTGAGATTTATCCTCAAAATGTTCAATTATTCGTATTGAAAAAATATAACTAGCACCTACCCAAGGCTGAATGAAAAGGTTCTCCAAACAAAGTCGGAGCACAAATTAAATTTTTCGCAGATTTCCTAAATCATACGATCTTGGAGAGATTTTTAACCCAAACCTTTGATTTGTATCCATCCCCTAACAAACTAAATATTTCAACATCAAAATTTTTGGAAAAATGTTTCAGCATTTTGAAAAAGTTCTCCTCCCTTCTAAACGCGACCATCCACCAACCTATGCAATTTCTGCCATCAGGAGTTGTGCTGTATCCTTCCTGACAATCACAGGCAAAGCCACCAGGTAAATTTTCACAGGTTCCTTGACCACATTGGCCTGGTTCTTCGCATTCATCCGTATCTGCATAAAACGATAAAAAAATAAGCATAAGGCACTTGATTATACGTTGGTAAACTGCGGGATAAACAAATTGATTGTTTTGGAAAACTTCTGCGGCATATAGGCCAGAGAGAAGATAGAGTTTCCAAAGGGGGTCTAAATCCATCGATGCTCTATCATAACCGACAAAAGATTTTCCCTTCACCAAAAGATGAAAATATACACCTATTTCTCATTGAATTGCATGCAGTGGCGCAGAGCTTTGCAAAAAAAGGATAAGAAATAATAGCTTTTCAGTAGATTGCTCGTTAAATTACAAAAATCACTGCTAATCTTTCAGATGCCACACCAAGACCAAGTTTATTCCCACTAAAAAGTCACACAATTTATGTACAAAACGAACATACCAACACAATCTCCGTTATCGGAAATGTGATAACCATTATCACATGCACAGCTGAAACTACCAAACACATTCTGACAAGTTCCATAGCCGCAAGGATTTCTATCGCCGCATTCATTGATATCTGTAAAATTTCAACATTTTAGTTAAATTGTCTGTTGAATTCGAAAAACCACTTATAGTTCTTCAAAAAAGAAAACAACTATGAATTATGACCAACACCAGCAACAAATTACTTATATTATACAGTACTAGACGATCGCTATTTTAACAATTACACCACGAATAGCTAAGTTCTTAATCACTAAAACAAAAAAGCTTTACACAAGAGTTTTTCCGGGGTAGAATAGTGAAGTTGCCGCCCAGCGTGTCGTAAGAGTCAACGCTTGGCCGCCCACTAACGGCAGCCTGCTTTGTTAGTGGTGATGGGGAAATTGCCAGTCTGCAATTTCCATGCGTAGCTACCTCGATATAAATTTCCGTTCTCCCCAAATCTAATTTTTATTGGGTTTACGCTTCATGCCGTACTTTTATTTCAAGGGAGAGCAGATGTTAATGTCACAAAACACAAACAGCTTTTAGGCTACCTTCACAAGCTTTGTCATCGTTGACACTTTTGAATCCTTGGTTGCAGTCGCATATGTATCCACCTTGTGTGTTTGTACATGCTCCATTCGCACAAGCATCAATTTCAGAACATTCGTCAATGTCTTAACAAAAACAAAGATAATAAATAACGATCAAGCATTTCTTTCGAAGCCAATTGCCGTTAATATAAATCAGTGAAAATTTTTATTCTTTTAAATAAAATCTGGTAAATAAAATGGGAGAATGTATCCATCTTCGAGTAGATGGGTTTTGTCGCGATATCCTCCTGTTACATCTAATTGCACTTAGAATAGCAACAACAGAAAAATCCTTACGTTGTTATAATCCAAGGAAAGTCAGTTTAGAATAACTTTTTCTCCTTGGTGGATTCTAACAAGCAGCAAACTTTTAAAAGCAAATCCAAGCAATTCAAGCTGAATGTTGAAACTTAGAATCACAGAAGCAGCAAGACCTGGACAACTTGCCCTATGTTTATCGCTGGCGTCACTGTCACTGCTCTGCAAGGCCAGGGGATAAACATGCAAAACAAAAAGCTGCCAAAATATTTTTTAAAGAATCAAGTAAGCTTTTATAACAAATAACCGCATCACAAACAAACTGTTTTACCGTCACAAGTTTCTGTCTCTTCGTTAAATTTGAAGCCTTCCGTGCAAGAGCACGAATAAGATCCTGGTTGATTGACACATTCAGCCTCAGCAAAGCACATGTCCTCAATCTCACATTCATTGTCATCTAAAAATTTGAATACAGGCACCTTTGCGTCATCTTTGTAAATCAAAAAAGCCGCTTTCTCAGTTTAACAGCAAAAAGTTTATAAGAACCTGATACTCAAAACATTTAGTATGAGTTAGACAAAATAACTATCAATTCGCATTACAAACACTTATGATTGCTGCTGATAACCAGCACGATTACAGATGATGAATATGTTACAATTTTACAATAATTTCACAATGTTTTTGTCACCACAAACCTTCACAAATCAGGAGGTGTTCATTAAAATGATAACCCAATGAACATTCACAACGGTAGCCATCTTCTGTTGGAATGCAGAGTCCGTTTTCACACACTTTTGAGATTGCGCTACACACTTCTTCGGGAGCTGTGTAGCCAGCAGCTCCACAAAGATCAGCAAATTCTTCTGATCCTGGTTGTGGACATCGCTACAAACAGTTTTGATTACTGCAGTTTTCCAGAAAAAGTTAAGGCAAGTTTAAAAATTCGTCGGGTTAGTCCAAGCAAAAGCTGGCAATATTGTTTGGTATCTTCCAATTGTGTTCGGCAAAACACTGATGTTCTCGAAGACAAGGTCAGGTCTTTCATAAAAAAATTCCTCTTTATCGTAGAATATGTTTTAAAAGGAGTTATTCTCGAAAGAGGTTGAGCTGACGCATTTCTACAGGGTGGTGTTAAGAAACAATATTCGTTGTTGCGCGATTGGGACATTTATTGTACAAGTATTTTTCTTTCAAGTGAAATTTAATGCACAGAAGACTCCAAAGTCTGCACCAATCAACAGCCATCTCAACATGGTAGTGCGGTCGCCGACTCCGTCTGGCTTGGGTCGAAATGGCTGTTGGACTTCCCGAGGGTTCCAATTACCCCGGGCACTTTCCTTCATTTTTTCGCTGTGCTGCCCCCGAACGACCGCAAAAGGGCAGCACACAGCATCTTTAAAATTGGTCGCCTGTTTTCTCTCTTCTTCTGCCTTTCTCTTGCCCGTCCTCTTCTCCTGATTCTTCTCTTTCTCTTGATGAGTGGTAACGTTCATCCCAACCCTAGCCCCATCTTTTCTTGCTCTGTGTGCGCTAGAAATGTGACCTGGCGGGGCAAGTCAGTGCAATGCTGCACCTGCTCCAAATGGGTCCATTTAAAGTGCTCACAACTTTTCCTATCCCAATTCAAAACTCTTGGCAGCTCTCACTCCTGGAGCTCTCCTCCTTGCTGTGTCCCTACTCGTAACACTGTGACTTCCTCCTCGGACTCCTCCGACCTGTATACCTCCACTATACAATCAGGCCCCGCCTCTGCTAATGCTGCACTCTCGTCCCACCATCGTCTTCAATCCTCTTATCCCCTCTCTGCTCATTTTGCATCTTCTCCCCTTCCCCCTTCACCACCGTCCCTTGCTCCTGGCTGTCCTTCTGTGCCTCCTGCTTCCATTCTCCCCCTGACTCCCTCAGGGTTCTTCAATGGAATACTGGAGGTTTTCGAGCCAGAACCAGGAGCACTAAACTGTTACACTTTATTTCTTCCCATCCCGTTGACCTTATTTGTATACAGGAAACAAATCTTAACTCATCTTCCTCTTTCCAGATTCCTGGATTCTCCGCTATGCGTTCTGATCGGACTCACTCCCGGTCTGGCAATCTCTCTCGTGATGACACGCACGCTAGCGATGGCGTCATCATTTTCGTCAGGAAGGGCTTATCCTTCTCTGAACTTTCTACCTCTTCTCTCTCTTCGCTTGATCCCTACTCTGATTATGTAAAGGTCAACATCTCTCTAAACAACTCCTCCTCGCTCTCTTTTCTTAATGTGTACGATCCCCCTACTCGCTCTTCTCTGTCGGATGGCAGAACCGCCTCCTTCTCTCCCTCCATTCTTCCCTTCCTCCAGAAATCTATTCGTTCTGGGGGGACTTCAATTGCCATCGCCCCTCTGGGTCTCAAGAAGTACTTCCGACCCCCATGGGGAGGAAGTATTCGACTGGGTCATCTTTTTTAACTTCCTTCCCCTCATTTACTCTGACATACTTACCCTTCTACATCGATCCTCTGGCAGTCGCTCTTCTCCTGACATCTCCTTTGCTGCCTCCTCTCTTGCTCTTTCCCGTTCCTGGGAGGTGCTTCAGGACCTGGGTTCTGATCACCTACCAATTCTTCCATCTGTCCCTCTCTCTCTCCGGTCTTTCCCCCCAACGAGCGTCCCCCTTTCTTCAATTTCCAGAAAGCTCGCTGGGATGACTTTGCCTCCTACTTTGACACCCACTGTCCTTCCGCAGAGGAATACTCGTCTCTTTCTTCTGCTGCTGGTCTCTTTACCTCTCTGGCACTAAATGCGACCAAACCTTTAATTCCTTTCGGCCGCATCAAACGCCATCCTAAAACCTGGTGGTCTGCTGAGGAGGAAGAAGCAGTTAGTGGAAGACGCAAGGCTTTCGCTGCCGCTCACAGAAGAAATGAAGATCGTCAGGCTTACATTTCCGCTTCTCGACGCGCCTCGTCAGTCATCGTCAAGGCCAAGGCTGAGGCATGGAAAACGACATGCTCTTCTCTTTCATCTAAATCTAACCCTAAATCTGTATACTCTCTTCTTCGCCCTGTCGCTGGCTGTTCCTCCTCGTCTTCCCCCTCTCCTAACTTCCCAAACTGTTCTTCTCGAAGGGAATCGACTTCGGTCTTCGCCGCTTACCTGAGATCCCCACTTTTCCGTTTCTCAGTCAAAGGCTCAGCGTAGCAGAGCCAGAGGCTACCTCTCTGAGCTCCGCCGAACCTCGTGCCTTGACGAGTCTCACTCGTGCTTCTGCTCTTTTTTCTCTCACGTCCTGTGTATCAAAGCTTTTTGAACGCATCATTCTATCCCGTTTACTCTTCTTTCTGGAGTCTAATCAAGCCAGTTTCCGCCCTGGACGGTCTACTCTAGATCATACTCTGTTTCTTTCTTTGTCCATTTCGAATGGGTTTAACAAACCCAGGCCGGGCTCTCGGACGATTCTCTTTACTATCGATTTTTCTAGAGCTTTCGACTCTGTCTGGCATCCCGCCCTTTTCCACAAACTCATTTCGGCTGGCCTCCCTCCTTGCTTTGCTCGTTGGAATCAATTTTTCCTTTCTGATAGGCGCGCTTGCGTGGTTTATCAAAATCACAATAGTCGTTTCTTTGGAATCTGTCGAGGTGTTCCGCAAGGATCCGCTCTTGGCCCTGTACTTTTCTCTCTCTTTTCGCCAATGATCTTCCGGTCTCTCTGCCTTCTTCCGTCAGCTGTTCTTTTTACGCTGACGATCTGGCCATTTGGTCCTCCTCTCCCTCGGTCGCCACAGCGGTGGAGGCCACACAAGGAAGCTCTGTTTCGATTGGAGCGCTGGTCTGAGTACTGGTGTCTTCGTCTCAATCCGAGCAAATGTGAGGCCTCCTTCTTCTCAGTGGATCCCCACCAAGCTAACCTCCAACCCAACCTCCTCCTACTTGGCTCCCGCCACGGTTTCAATCCCACTCCAACTTTTCTTGGGATCACCTTCGACCGCACTCTTTTCTTTTCTGAACTTGTATCTTCGCTGAAGGCCAAATTCTTTCCTCGTTTCAAGGCGTTACGCTGTGTCTCTGCTTCCTCATGGGGCCGCTCTAAAGAGTTCGTCTTTCTTCTGTATAAATCTTTTCTCCGGCCCCTTCTCACTTATGCTTCACCCGGATGGTATCCTTTCCTAAGCGCTACCAATATCACCAAATTGGAACGCTTTCACCGAGCGGCCAGTCGCGCCATCTCCGGCTGCCTCTCGTTCTCCCCTATCCCTCTTCTTCTCTCCGAGGCTTCTTTACCTTCCCTATGAGTCACCCTGACTCATTTTGCTCTATTATCTTATGAGCGGGCTCTTCGTCTCCCAACCTCCTTTCCCATTTCAGGTTTGGCCATACTTGAAGTGAAACCAAGACTCTGCAGATCGTCCTGGAGAGTCTTTGGGCCCACTTACCCGCTCATGCTTTCTTCTACTTTTCCTAGGGAAGCTCTTCCTGCCTGCCCTCTCCCTCCTCCTTGAAACCTGCCATCCTTCACTGTGGAGTCCACCCTTTCCTCTCAATGCTCTCGCTCTGATCTCCCTCTCTCTCGCCAAGATGCGGCTCTCGCTCACCTTGACTCTCTCCCCCCTCATGATCTGGTGCTCTGGACAAATGACACTTTTCCTTTACCTTTTGGCAAAGGCGGCTCCCGAATACTTGCCACCTGCTCTCTCTATGGCACTGAGACCACTCTTTCCTTCTCAGCAGGCCCAGTATGTCAAGTTTTTCTGCTGAAGCCTGCGCCATTCTGCGTGCTCTTTGCTGGTCTCGGCAGCACCAACAAGTCTGCCAGTTCTGATCTCTTCTCCTCCTATTTGACTTTCTCACTGCCCTCGTCACCCTGTCCTCTCCTCCATTTTTCCTTTTACCTGAAACTATGTGGCGGATCTGGCAGGAACTGTCTTCTCTCTCCTCCCGTTTTATCAAGCTACAATGGGTTCCCGGACACCCATTTCTCCCGGCGAACCACGCGGCTGATGAGTTGGCCAGACGGGGAGCGCTGCTTGCGCCCTCTGCAATCTCTTGTGGTGTTTCTCCTCTTATCTCTCGTATCCACTCTTCTCTTTTCTCGGACCGGGGGCGTACTGTCTCATCTAAATTCTTTGACACACAGGTTCCCTCGATTGCCACCGAGGAACTTGCGCTCCCTTGTTTCGCTCGCTGTGTTCTCTCTCATCTACGCTACAATGGACACAGCCTTCTGTTAAGCTCTTATCTCTCTTGGATTGGCAAAATCGAGAATCCTTCCTGCAGCGCCTGCGGACACTCGTCCCTCGACAACTCTCATCTCATTCTGCACTGTCCAACTGCGGACTCTTTGCGCCGCTAACTCTTTGGCGACCCTTTGTCTCTCTACGACCTCTGGTTCAGGCCTTGGGGAGTTGCCCGGCTTCTGGGGCTCCATGGTTTTCCGCCATGTCCCCATCCCTCGGAAAAGATCAGGTGACAACAACAGGACTCCAAAGAGGACCTATACAGTTTTTGCTCAAATTATAACTGCAAAGATAGCCGTAGTTAAACAATGCAGATATAAAACTATTGAACGCCATCGGTATTTGTCAAGAAGGGCATGGGCAATTAAATCGCTGTTTTGTTCTAATAAAGGTCTGGATCAAAAGCCAGCAGATTGTGGCTGGTGTACACACCAAACCAGCACGTCTAAGCTCGCAAAATTGAGATAAGTAGACGAAAAATCTAGCAATCTAGGATTTTAATACATTGAGACTTACAACATGTTTTCTAATGATACTATAGCGGTTTCAAACCCGATTTTTATGTTAACAGTGTTTTTGACTTAAGTTGTCTTTTTTTTTTTTATTTGCCATATTTACCTCCATTCACGAGAAAGCGATGTATCGCTATGTTTTGGACGGTGAGTCCCCACTCGCTTGGGAGTTGCCATTTCCGGGTCACCTGTCTTTCACATAAAGTGGGGGCGTCCCGTTAAGTGCCTTGCCCAAGGACACAACAAGCGAACTTGCCGGCTTGTCCTCCACAACCTCCCATAAATGCCGAGCGCCAAAGCAGGGAAGCTGTGGATACCATTTTTTTAAAGTCTTGTAACATTTTTTAGTTAATTTCTTTGTTTGCGCAGTTTAGTTAATTGGGGCACATTTTAAGTTTCTAGTTTTACTTTAAACATATTTTGGAATTGTTTTAAATCATTTGACTTTGTTTTGTTCACTTCAATTCAATTCAATGCAATACAATTCAGTTAAAGTCAGTAGATTCAGTTAAATTCAGATCACTTGTTTTCTGTTTATCTGAGTTCGTTAATAAATGGATCCATTCGTTTGCTAATATTTTGGTCAACTAGAAAAGGCGGGCGCAAGGATTTATAGTTTTTTTAAGTACAATTGCTAGTTATACAAACTAGCTTTTGCTACAATACTACAAAAAATTTCAATGCATTGCAGGCTAAAAACACTATCAGCAATTTGTACCTCACACGGGGAGTTCCATCCTTGTCCCACGTTCTCAAAGCAACAACAGACCTTTTTCGTTTGAGCAAACATGTCACTAGAACATTTGTTGTCAGTTTCATTGTAGTAACGATAACAAGAATTTATACGAATATCTGAAAATGTCAATTAAAACCATAACCATCAGTCAAAACACCTAACAGTAGCCTAAGTGATCACCGCCATTCTGATCATTTAAAAAAGAGAGTATAGAGCATATAGGAGTACATAAATGACCAAGATTAATTGGCGTTGTCAATCAAGATTCCATACACTGTACAACTACTAATTTAATTGCCTGGGGTTGACCATAGTATAGATAACGTTAAATCCATACCTTCACATTTTCGACCTCCTTGAACAGATTTATAACCTTTCGGACAAACGCAGTTGTATCCGCCAACAGTATTTCTGCAAACTCCAGCCCCACATATATGTTCGTCGGTTTTACATTCATTTACGTCTATAAACGAAAGACTCAGTTAAAAAAAATATTCATCATAAACGCAAGTTATAATAACCTTGTAAATAATTGCAGCTACCGAGAGTAAAGGTTTTCTAAGCAAAAACTCCAGACTTTCGAAAAACACTGATGTGAAAAGGCGATGAATTTTGAAGCTGGTAGACCGAAGAGAAAGAAGATAAAAAGAAGTCGCGGCAAAGACATATACTCGAAAAGGTCAGAGGATTGGGCTCCGAAGGGAGATTACCTTGATTCAGATTAACTGAAAAAGAAGTTAAGCTCAATAAAGGGCAAAGAAAGTGTTTCTGTCATCTCCGTCAATGGTATGGCGATCTCATAGATTAGAGTACAGGTAACGTGATATCAGTCGTCTCGCGCAAAAGACTGTTTTTTTGTTACGTGCATTCGTGACTTTCGCCTTGAACGAACGCACCTTTTTTACCTAATTTGCATTTACTGTTCAGGGTGGATCAAGTTGCAATTTGTTTGTTCAGAGTGATTACAATGTGATTTGAATAGTTTAGACAAAGTAAAATTTAAATCAGGACAAAAAAGAAAGATTTAGTTCTTTATATTTAGATATACTCAAAAACACGCCCAACGCGCTACAACGGGAGAAAATCGGTCTCAAGAAACATACATGAAAAATTATCTGTAATTAAATACTCTGCTTCTAACTCTACACATTCTGCTTCTTTTTTTACGTGAAAAGAGGAAGCATGTTGAGTGGTACAAAACTTGCTATGGAGTGTGAAATATGAAACTTGACTTTGGCCTCTTTAAAAAATTGCTACAATGTTTTAAAGAGAGCTGAAGTCTCCCCCGATCATACAGTATTGCTGAAAGTCTTGCGCTCTTAGCAACTCTGTCTCAAAAATTGGGTCAAGAACACTTTTTCTCAAAACCATCCAAAATTGTCCCTAAATTGTTGTAAAGACTTTTTTCGAGATCAAAAAAGTTTCTACGTTTGTTACTCTTACTCAAAACCTGGTTGTGCTGCTTGCCAAAGTGATCAAAACACAAGGCTATGAACTTACCTTCACACTTTTTACTTTGTTCATTGAATTGATATCCAAGATTGCATTCACACATATACGAGCCAAATACATTGATGCAATGCCCTCCCTGGCAGAGACCAGGTAGACTTCTACATTCATCAATATCCTCCAGAAGAACCGTAATAGGATTCGGTGTAAAACCGACCCCACCAGGGCACAACGTTTCGTACTAAATAATTTTAGTTCACTTACATTTTATTGTGTAAGAATATGAAGCTAATAGTAACAGCATACCATAATAAATAATCAAGTAAAAAGCCACGTTATCAAGTATTCAAAATATCAAGAAGTTCACGCGCAACATCTAAAGTGAATTTTTACCGACGCTACCTTATGGTAATAAGCTAATATACCACACTGAACAGAGATTATATCCTTTCTGTCATTTACAGCCAGACTTCGGCCGTGCATGTGGTTCATGCCTACGCTATTCTTGTTTCAACAACTAGCCTACGGAAGCTGAAGATTAAATTTCCCGATAATTTTTGCATTTACTGTACTCTTGGAAAAAGTACTTCATGGCAATTTTTTCTGACTGGTACATTGCCTCTGTTAGAAACGCTGCGTGTCAGCAGTACTAGTAATTGCAAAGCTGGTCTCAAACAAGTTGTTCTATGTATAAACGAATAAATTTTCTCGTGGTCGAAAGACAAATTCCAACTCTCTTTAGCAAAATAAGAATTGATATTACTCTAACTAAATTACCATTCATCGACAACGCGGATGGGTGGATTGGAGTGCTGTTTTACGGTTGAAACAATCGCATGGTTGTGGGTTTAAATCTCATAATAACTGCGTTGTTAGGTTATTGGAGACTTCTTCTTTGTCTTTCAACTTATTCCCGATTAGGGGTCGCCACAGCAGATATCTGCATTTTTATTACATGGCATTTGTTTTACGGTCGGATGCCCTTCCTGCCACCAACCCTCTATTCGGAGGGAGAACTGGGCCACCTGTCTTCCACATAAAGGCGGGGGCGTCCCGTTAAGTGTCTTGCCCAAGGACACAACAAGCGAACTTGCCGGCTTGTTCTCCCCAACCTCCCATAAATGCCGAGTGCCAAGCAGGGAAGCTGTGAATACCATTTTTTTAAAGTCTTTTGGTATGACAGGCTATTGGAAAGACACTTTACGATAATATTACCTAGTTGGGGCCAGCATGGGCTGTGCCATCAGCATTTGTAACTTCGAAGTGGTTCTAAAATTAAAGACAATGATTTGCTGTTGTGTAACGGACAACAGGGTTTCCGTTGCCGAAAGATAAAATACATACACAACCTAACTCTAAAAAGATCTACTAAAGCATTTAGCTATCACACTGTAAAAATCACATAAAACTACAGTGCATTAATTTTACCTCTGTTGTATTTGGAAGAGGGCAGAGTTCGCATGGGTTCCCCCACCCTGCCATTTCCAAGCAGCAACAGGACGCTTTAGTGACTCCTACACCGATGGCACTACTACAAATCGGAGCATTCTCACTCCCCTCACTGATGAGGTAGCACTCCCCAGCACGGTCATCTGTAAAATACGTACAATCATGGACCCAGTTTGCCAAGTGACTTTCAGAAGACAAAGTTTGTCACATGCATATTACTGGCTGTTACAGAACAAAAATGCAACCAGCCTAGTAAAAAGACATGTCTCGGCCGTCCCCCTCCCTGAAAACAGTGCCTGCGTACAACCATTAATTCCTACCCCAATGCTTACCACTTAAACGTTAGTATGCTGTATGTGTTTCAAAATATGTAAACAAATACAAATATTTTCATTTTTACTCCTATGCTTACGACTTTAATGCAAGCAAAGATGATTTGTTCAAAAAATCTTAACAAATGGAAATACTCTACGTACAAAAAAATTGAAACAAAAATGGCTTTGCAAAACCACTGCTTTATATTTTT